>OX393550.1:70912477-71244977 GCA_947650365.1 Chamaelirium japonicum
AGGGGGGTTCGATCTACGCCGGACGGGAGGGGGAGTCGGGGCTGCCGGACGGGAGGAGGGGTCAGGTCGCCGGAGCCGGACGTGGAGGGGGGGTCGGGGCTTCCCGACGGAGGGGGGGTCGGGTCGCCGGAGCCGGACGGGAGGGGGGTCGGGGTCGGGGATGGGGGGTCGGGGGGTCAGGGGTTCTCAATTGAAGAGAGATAGAGAGAGGAGGGGGAGGGATGATCAGAACCATCCATCAAATCTGATGGATGGTCCAGATCATTTGTAAGCCCCATTAGTAAGAGGCCATTAGTGAGAGTATCCCTCCCCTATATATATATATATATATATATATATATATATATATATATATATATATATATATATATATATATATATATATATATATATATATATAGAGAGAGAGAGAGAGAGAGAGAGAGAGAGAGAGAGAGAGAGAGAGAGAGAGAGAGAGAGAGGAATGAGATGCTGCCTATCAAAGCAGCGTTTTTTGCTGCTTTGATACATTGTTTGACCATCCTAGAAGTTTTGGAATTTGATGAAATTTGGTGTGGGTGTTGTCTAGGATAAGATGATCATCCTCACAAATTTTCATCAAATTCCAAAACTTCTAAGAGGGTCAAATGGTCGAAGCAAAATCTGCAGTCGCCGTTAAAATCTGCAGCATTTTGCTTCGACCATTTGACCCTCTTAGAAGTTTTGGAATTTGATGAAAATTTGTGAGGATGATCAACTTACCCTAGACAACACCCTCACCAAATTTTATCAAATTCCAAACCTTCTAGGATGGTCAAACAATGTATCAAAGTAGCAAAAAACGCTGCTTTGATAGGCAGCATCCCATTCCTCATATATATGAGGAATGGGATGCTGCCTATCAAAGCAGCGTTTTTGTTGCTTTGAGACATTGTTTGACCATCCTAGAAGTTTTGGAATTTGATGAAATTTGGTGAGGGTGTTGTCTAGGGTAAGATGATCATCCTCACAAATTTTCATCAAATTCCAAAACTTCTAAGAGGGTCAAATGGTCGAAGCAAAATGCTGCAGATTTTAACGGTGACTGCAGACGACTGATTTTGCTTCGACCATTTGAACCCCCTAGAAGTTTTGGAATTTGATGAAAATTTGTGAGGATGATCATCTTACCCTAGACAACACCCTTACCAAATTTTATCAAATTCCAAAACTTCTAGGATGGTCAAACAATGTATCAAAGCAGCAAATAATGCTGTTTTGATAGGCAGCATCCCATTCCTCTATATATATATATATATATATATATATATATATATATATATATATATATATATATATATATATATATATATATAGAGGAATGGGATGCTGCCTATCAAAACAGCATTATTTGCTGCTTTGATACATTGTTTGACCATCCTAGAAGTTTTGGAATTTGATGAAATTTGGTAAGGGTGTTGTCTAGGGTAAGATGATCATCCTCACAAATTTTCATCAAATTCCAAAACTTCTAGGGGGTTCAAATGGTCGAAGCAAAATCAGTCGTCTGCAGTCACCGTTAAAATCTGCAGCATTTTGCTTCGACCATTTGACCCTCTTAGAAGTTTTGGAATTTGATGAAAATTTGTGAGGATGATCATCTTACCCTAGACAACACCCTCACCAAATTTCATCAAATTCCAAAACTTCTAGGATGGTCAAACAATGTCTCAAAGCAACAAAAACGCTGCTTTGATAGGCAGCATCCCATTCCTCATATATATGAGGAATGGGATGCTGCCTATCAAAGCAGCGTTTTTTGCTGCTTTGATACATTGTTTGACCATCCTAGAAGTTTTGGAATTTGATGAAATTTGGTAAGGGTGTTGTCTAGGGTAAGATGATCATCCTCACAAATTTTCATCAAATTCCAAAACTTCTAGGGGGTTCAAATGGTCGAAGCAAAATCAGTCGTCTGCAGTCACCGTTAAAATCTGCAGCATTTTGCTTCGACCATTTGACCCTCTTAGAAGTTTTGGAATTTGATGAAAATTTGTGAGGATGATCATCTTACCCTAGACAACACCCTCACCAAATTTCATCAAATTCCAAAACTTCTAGGATGGTCAAACAATGTCTCAAAGCAGCAAAAATGCTGTTTTGATAGGCAGCATCCCATTCCTCATATATATATATATATATATATATATATATATATATATATATATATATGAGGAATGGGATGCTGCCTATCAAAACAGCATTTTTGCTGCTTTGAGACATTGTTTGACCATCCTAGAAGTTTTGGAATTTGATGAAATTTGGTGAGGGTGTTGTCTAGGGTAAGATGATCATCCTCACAAATTTTCATCAAATTCCAAAACTTCTAGGGGGTTCAAATGGTCGAAGCAAAATCAGTCGTCTGCAGTCACCGTTAAAATCTGCAGCATTTTGCTTCGACCATTTGACCCTCTTAGAAGTTTTGGAATTTGATGAAAATTTGTGAGGATGATCATCTTACCCTATACAACACCCTCACCAAATTTCATCAAATTCCAAAACTTCTAGGATGGTCAAACAATGTCTCAAAGCAGCAAAAATGCTGTTTTGATAGGCAGCATCCCATTCCTCTCTCTATATATATATATATATATATATATATATATATATATATATATATATATATATATATAGATGGCACGCGATGACAGCCGTCCCTTGCAATTTGCAACCCGATCAGGTGAATCGCATTAGCCAGGCGGGATGGGGACGGCAGCGATCGTCTGCTGCAAGGTGGCCTTTTCTGGGACGGTCATGATTAAAATTGGCGGTTTGGCTCTACTGTACGGAAACAGTCATCTTCGTCCTCACCTCTCTAACTGGATTCTCCTCCCCTTTCATAATCCCCACCTCGCGCCTTCTCATCGTAGGGCTTTCTCCATCGTCGAGATGCCCACAGCGGTGCTCCTCCAACCTCCCTCTCTCTCTCTCTCTCTCTTATCTCTCATGCTCTCTCTCTCTCTCTCTCTCTCTCTCTTATCTAGGGTTTTGTCGCTAACCCTCTTCTCCTTTGCCTCGTCTCTCAGGGTGATGAAGATCTCTTGAGGCAGCTGCAGGAAACCCTAGCCTCAGATCCGGACAATCCCTCCCACCACTACAACCTCGTGGGCTCCGATCCCTCTTCCTCTACATCTGATGCTTGATCAGCAGGAAAGATCCCCTAATTTCTTCTGTTTTCTCTGCAGGGAGTCTTACTCTGGAGAACGGGGAAGGAATTAGGAGGAGGAAGATCGAATGAGTACAAGGAAAGTGCGGCCGAGCATTTTGTAGCCTCCGCGAAGCTGAACCCCAGTCAAGGTGCCGCATTCCGGTTCCTCGGGCACTACTACAGTAGTGTCTCCATCGATGCACAGAGGGCTTCCAAGTGCTACCAGAGGGCAGTCACCTTGGATCCTGAAGACTTCGAAGCCGGCGTAAGCTGAACGATGCCCCCCTTGCAAGAATTCGAGTGGAACTTTACGTTTTTAGGGGATTCTAGTGCAGTGAATTGTGGGTTGCTTTGCAGGAGGGGCTGTGTGATTTGTTCGACAGAAGTGGGCAAGAGAGCTTGGAGATTGCTGTGTGTAGAGAAGCATCGGAGAAGTCCCCGAGAGCCTTTTGGGCATTTCGGAGATTAGGATACTTGCTGGTTTCCTCAACACTTCCTGTCCCCTTCATATTAACCATAGCTATCTCTGTTTTATGTTCACATTGCCAGTTATTATTTAGTTAAGTAGTGTGCAATATGGTGAAACTTTGTGGGGCTGCATGTAAAATTTTCAGGTCCACCAAAAGAAATGGTCGGAGGGAGTTCAGAGCCTTCAGCATGCGATACGAGGCTATCCGGCATGCGCTGATCTGTGGGAAGTGAGTGGTGTTGTATTTGTGCCATATTGTAGTTGATAACTTGTTTAATTTGACTGCTGTTAAACGATTCAGGCTCTAGGTTTTGCATACCAACGACTGGGCATGTTTACTGCAGCTATAAAGGTACCTCACCACCATTGCATTTAAAGTCTGGCATCACTGATAGTTTATGATATCTTTTAATATTAGAATCCGGCTGCTAGATATATGTATATGTATATGTATATAGATATAGCATGGCTTTGTATGCTCATGCAAGGAAGCCCTCTTTATATGCTCCTCTATATAGCAATTATAGATGTTTCTGAACTCGCTGATTTTTGGTCGATATGCTATCTATGGTAACTGGTAAGGTGATCATCCTCGTAAAAACGGCAAGTTTCAAAACCTCGAAATTTATAAAATATGCTTTTCAAATTAACTATTGAAATGGATGGACGATAAAGCTTGCTAACATTTGATGCGCCTAGTGGTTTCAAAATTTGCTGATATTTAGTGGGAGTGAGGACGATAAAGCTTGCTAACATTCGATGCGCCTAGATGTTTCATAATTTGCTGATATTTAGTGAGAGTGATCACATTGTTATATATAGCGTCTCCACCCAAAATCAATCAGCATATTGTAAAACCTTTAGGCGAAGCTAATGTTATAACCTTAAATGACCACCCATTTCAACCATTAATATGAAAAGCATATTTGATATGCTTTGAGTTTTGAAAACTTGCTGTTTTTTAAAGGATGATCACCTTACCATAGATAGTACATCAGCTAAATCAGTGAATTTGAAAATCTCTATATATGGTATGTAGAGTAGCATCTAAAGAGGGCTTCTTTACATGGGCATACGAAGTAATGCCCCCCCCTCTCTTTCTCTCTCTTTATATATATATATGTAGTACATCCGCTAAAAATCACTAAATTTGAAAACCTCTATATATGGTATGTAGAGGAGCATCTAAAGTGGGCTTCTTTACATGGGCATACAAAGCAATGCCCTCCCCCCTCTCTTTCTCTCTCTCTCTCTCTCTCTCTATATATATATATATATATATATATATATATATATATATATATATATATATATATATATATATAAGTTTTGTGCCTGTTGGCACTCGGACGGCCGCCTTCGACGGCAACAATCCCTTAACTGTTATTATTTTTAAGAGCAACAATCTTAATTCCAAAAGAGATAAAAGTCTGACCTTGATTAACCGCAATGGATGAAGACGATAACAACCATGCTCGATCAATGACTGAGAATAGGGTGGTGATCGACGAATCTTTATCAAATAACTAATTCTTAAAAAACAATCAAATGGCATGAATCACCAAAAAAATAAAAAAATGATTAACATGACCTAAAAAACAGCTTTGATTAAAGAACAAATTCTAGAAAAGTACTTATTTGATCTGTATTAAGCAACTATTTTTAAAAAATAGAATGCCATAAATCACCCAATAAAAAAAGAAGAGAGAGAGATAGAGAGAGAGAGAGAGAGAGAGAGAGAGAGAGAGAGAGAGAGAGAGACCATCCCTCCATTCTCGCCTTCGTCGCCGCCAATCGCTCCTCCTGGACTTTCTCGCAACCCCATGTCCTTTCCCTCCTCGAGAACATCTCTAAAATTTCAGGAATCGTAGTAGCAGTGGATCAACAGACCAAACTGCAACAATCAAAATTTGATCAAATAATGTATTGGAAACAACAATCAAGATGAATAAAAAAATCTAGTAATAAAATTAATAAATCTGTGATTAGATTTTATTCTTGGGCATCTTTCCTTTGATAAAAAATGAAACCAAACCCCAAATTTGGCGTCTGATCTAAATTGAAAAACAGAGAAGTGAGTCTGATCAGGGCTTTACTTGCATGTTCGGTCGATTGCCTACAAAAAAAAAATCAGTGCAGATCGACATAGTTCTCTATCTATCAAGGTTCGAAATCTCTCCATTTCGGTGGAAATTTCGACCTTCTGGATATGGAAATATTTCGACGGTGTGGCAATATTGCAATTTTGTAGAAATGGTGGAAATATTGATTTTTTGATGAAATTTTTTAGTGAAACTCTGGATAGTCATAAATCAATTATAGATACACACTTTGGAACACTCAAATAATATTTGTACCCTATCTAGAGGTGTAGAGCTTCACATAGCATGTATTCAATGTATTGAGTCGGTGAGTCTTGCGCAATGTTATTTGGTTCAGTTTTGATATATATTTTTCAAATGTTTTTTAATCTTTTTTTTTGGATAAAAATATTTTCGAAATAAAGATTAGTTGATTGTTAAAATAATGTTTCAAACGATTTTGAAAGCGGACTTAAAACAAGAAAGTTATGCAAGTTTGAAATTGTGCAAAAATTATACTAAAACTTGAAACACTGTTTTTTTTTCTAAGTCTGGAAAAAAGTTTTTATGTAGAAAAGTTTTTATACATTCAAAATTTCCTAAGACGGATCATGGTTTTCTAGATGCACTCGTACTTCTACATCTTGTGGAATTTTTTGAGCTAAAAAGGAGTTGATTTAATCACTTTTCTCACCATGTAAATTTTATAGAAAATCATGAAAATTGTTTTCTCCTACTAAAACTGAAAGTTTACTTTTTGATTCATTTGGTTTTTGATTTTTATGATCAAACATAAGCAAATGCTTTTCTTTCAAGGTCACTTTAAGTAAGGACTGGAAAACTTTATACCTTATGGCTTTGGTGTTATATGTTGACTTTATCCCCTGTAACAGTCATATGGCCGAGCCATTGAACTGGATGACTTGAGAGTGTTTGCAATGATAGAGAGCGGGAACATTATGCTGATGCTGGATTCTTTTAGAAATGTAAGACCTTTATTCTTTTCCCTGATTTTACTTGTTTAATAAATTTTTGTAATCCATTTCTAAACTTTGATGAAGCTATGCGGTATAGGTGGCAAGGTTATTGATCATGGTCTAGGGGGCTTATGGTTATATTACTTTTGATTGATGTTGTAGCCTATTCTAGTAATAATGGTTCTTATCTTAACACCCTATAGATGAGTAATCTTAGATCTCCTTTCCAAAGAAGCTCATATACTTCATCGGCTTGTCTTGCTTTTTCGGCCCATTTATTTTTCTGTTCTTGGATTTCAGAATTTGTCCTTGGGCAAAAAAAAGCATTCTATTAGTTTTTAACCTGGTGGTATTGCCTTGCTGGTCCTGTACTCGGCAAAATTCAGTGCTAAAACTATACCTATCTCTTTCTGTTGTATACTTTTCAATTTGAGAGATTAAGTGACGATTAACACATGCAAGTCCGTAGCCATTTATCTTTCCTCTCCTTCTTTCATTACTAACATCATTTCATATTTCAATGAGACGTGAAAAACTACAAATGCCATAGGATATATAGTCATAATATTCTGTTATAACCACTGATGTAGGGAGTTGAGCAATTCCGTTGTGCTTTGGAAATAATACCGTATAATGTATCTGCACATTATGGACTTGCCTCTGGTCTGCTTGGGTGGTCAAAAGAATGTGTAAATTCTGGAGCATTTGGTTGGGGAGCTGCTCTATTGAAGGTTAGATGTTTACTTGATTGGAAGGTCAAACCCTCTTATACATCTCTTAAGTTCCTAACAATATTACATACAATGTAATATGCCTTTTCCTGGAAATTGTAGGAAGCATCGGAGGTCGCCATATCTGCTACTCGTATATCAGGAAATATATCTTCCACTTGGAAGTTGCATGGGGACATCCAGGTATATGCGGGTAATGATGCTTCTCAGTTGCATTTAAGTTGATACCTCTCATAATATAATTTGTGTTCTTGTATGATTGCCCTGATTCCACTCTGTGCCAAGTCAAGTGCTATATTTTGATTTTTGTCATAGCGGAAACTCACTGTTGCAATTTTTCATATTGTTTTTAGTTGGTTGCATACACCATAATTTTGTGTAAATCTTGCAAGTTTAATACAACTCTGGGTTTAGTATCGAAAATGAGGAACATCTTGTTTTGCTGAAACTAAATATCTAAGGACTTTATTGAACAACACTTCTCATCACTCACCGACAAGAGATGTAGTGTGATTTTGGTCGGTTGGTTTGCATCGAGTTTCCATGAAACTCTTTGCAAGCTAATGTATTATGAAGAATTAAATGACGAAGGGAAGAGGGAAAATGAACACACACACATGATAAAGGTAGAAGTGTGTATCAACCTTAGATTATTTGTCCTACTGAAAATCGTCACATATACTCCCAATTGGATAGATTATCCATGTACAATTTCGGGGAAAACATCTAAAATTTAGATTTATATTCTTATACTTGCTGATCCCAAAATTGTTGGGATAAGGCATTTTTTTTTGTTGTTGTTGAATTTCTAAACTTCTCCTCAGACTTGTCATGAATCGTTGGTCATAAGCTTTCTTGTTACGGAGGGAGTATCATGATTTGTTTCATTACTGCATGTCTCATTGGTGCTTAGAATGTTCACAGTGTAGCACACCACTTTATTATAAGAGCTTGGCCTATACTACATCCGTCAACATTCCACACGGTGATGAATTTTGCCTTAGCCCCCATATTTTTTATTCTAATATTGCTTGTTAGGTAAGTATAGAGCCATTTCATTTTAGTCTCGGTGTTGCACATAGGGAAAACGTCTCTCCAGTCTTGACCCTCATTCCTAGGGGTCTAACCCTAGATCTTGAAGGGTCTGAAGTACCTAGTCCCAAGCCCTACTGTCAGGCCCCCCACGGCCAGTTCACTGTCAGGGCTTGAAAGCATAATATGTTTTTCTTTTTACTCCCTCCATGACTATCAAGTATCAACTACCAACAAGTTGTCAACCCTATTCCTTTAATTGTGCTTGGGAATGATGATCAATATTGTTATCCATTCAACATTTACCAAAGGTTGTACCCACTTCTTCTGACATATTGTCATATCTTGTCATTTGCCCAATTTATTAGGCTTTTTGGAGCAAAAAGGAAATAATTTGTGGTGCAACAAGCATGTTTATATTGCATAGGTTATGATCCACGAAGCTTTCATTGCTGCTAGATTATATCCGACTCCAACAAGCTATACATATCATTGAAATGCACAAAATAATCTCACTTACATTCATCCTGGTTGGATGCAATCATAAGTTTCAGCAGACTCTGATTGACTTTGAGGAATAATTGTATCCAATGGTCCATAGGAAGACTAGGGCCAGATCCGGGCTTTGCATATGGTAATACCTTGGCCCGTCCCTTATCTAGGAGGGCCTTCAAAATCTTGGCCTGACTCAACCCTCTAGCACTTTTAGGGCCATGCGTCCTTACCGACAACTTTTTTAATAGGCCTAGTCAAGTTATGAAATTACAAAATGTCGACATATGATCCAAAATTTCTCAAAATATATAGGTTAATTTGGCACTGGCAGTCAAAATAAAATATGGGGGACGTAAACATTTGAAATGAATTTTGCAGTCTTTTCCCAAATTTTCGAACTTCAAGAAATTTGTTGAAATATAGATTGGAATTTCCAAAAATCTAACCCCATTGGCCCTAATTTTCTCCAATTCTACAAATTTCCCAAAGTTAACCCTAATTTACCCCAATGTAGCATAATTTACTTTAATTTAGACCAAAATTTTCAAACTTTTTCAAAATTTACGACAATTTTCCAAAAGTTAGCTAAATTTACCCCAAAATCTGCCCCAATTCACCTTAGTTTGCCCTAATTTCCCAATAACTATCCATTATTTGCAACAATTTCCCCAAATCTACCCCTACTGAGCCCTAGCTTCCCAAAAGTACCTCGAAATTTAAGATATTTACCATAAGTTCTTAAAATTTACCCCTAATATACCCCATTTTTACAATATTCCCCCAATCTTCAACCGTTTTGTATTTGCACAATATGCCTAGAAATACTTGCTATAGTTCCACATGGTAGATGGTATACAAATCTTAGTAAAGTGTCCAAAGTGTGTTTATATACTTGATTTATGATTGTCCTGAGTTTTGTTTACATTTTTATCAATTGTTCAATATTTCCATCATTTCTATAAGCCTGCAAAATTTTGACTTCGTCAAAATATTTCCATGTTCTATGAGGTCGAAATATTAAGTATATCAAAATTTTGAACCTTGGTTGTAGTGGACATGCTTGGGATTTACTCATCAATAGTCAAAATGCTATTTTATTGCACCTCGGATGCTAGATATGTATACGTCAAAGTAATTAATGCTAACCTAGAACAAAACTTTGATTCTTAGCACTTTGGTTGCATATCTTTCACCGGTGTCCATTGATGTCAAGTCTGACCACATATGTGCCTATGTGATTGCATGTGCAGCACACAACTATAGAAATGGTTCTACAAACACCGCACATGCGCTTAGGATCTTGTGCAGTTGTACAGCCTATATGCGGTAGCTAACGACTACTTTTCTAGCCTTTGGGATTGTGCGGTCGCACAATTAAACGTGCGACCCCAAGGCTATTTTTCTTTTAACTCCCCTCCCTCAACCACTAGCGCGCGCGAACCCCCCCTCCCCCCCCCCCCCCCCTTCTTTTATTCTCACTTCTACCCTAAATATATCCCTCCAATCCTCCCCATTTTGCCTCTCAACCAATCATTACGCTATTGTAATCTCTTTCCAAGTCCAAGCAAGCATTTGCTCAGCTCCCAAGCTCTCTTTCCTTTTTTGAGATCAAAAGCTCTCTTCCTTCTCGTCTGATCCATTACTCACTTCCAAGCCCTACACATTTTTTGATTTTTTAGATTTTTGCAATTTTTTTTAAAATTTTATCTAGTAAAAAAAAGCGCACAAATGAGAGTTTTGATAACACAATTGCATATGCGATTATCATATGTGGACTTGGGCAATCACACATTGCACTTGACAGCATTAGTAGTGTTGTATAACTTCTTGTGCCATGTCCTTTATTATATAGTTAAATAGCTAGTAAATTTTAATAAATAGTAAATCTGACAGAACTAACTTGGTTCCAATGTATATACTCAATAATCTTAAATAAAATTCTATAATAGTTTTTTGATATTACTTATTGGAAGCCCATCTATGTATAATTCCAAGCATATCCTGACATACATGCTATGTAATGCATGTTGTATTTACATGTAATAGTTTCATAGTCCCAAGAGTTATATAATTTTCTTTTGGGCCATAATGAACTTTATCTAAGGACTGGAAACGTTTTTCATGTGGATCACAAAAAGCGGGTAAGAAGAAGATTTTATTGGATGATCACAAATATCAATCTATCTATAAAGAGAACTGAAAATACACACACAATATTATCCAGTTTGGAAGATGTTATTATCAATAAAGAGTTCAAAATATATTCATGAAGAGTGTGATGCGTAAGTGTTGAAGATATATTCTACAAGGATCTATATAACTTTTTTATGAAGAGTGCTAAGATGAAGCTAATTTAATTAAAGAAGTGGAGCTTCTATGTAGTGGGCCTTAATGCGAACTTTCTCTCAGGTTGATGTACATAGATGATCTTAATCCGTTTAATGTGAGTTTTTTTTTGCAAATATTTATGTCTGAGTATTACTGTTGGTGTTGAAAAGTCATAAAATGTTAAGTTGGCTCTAATTTCGAATAACTTTTCATACCTAATAGTTTCTGTTTCAACCACTGTACTGTGCTGGCAACAGACTATCACTGGTATAATATACCATAGTTCAATCTTTGCCCTTAGTGCACCCATTTCATCATATTGTGATGGCTGAAGTGTTTATTAGATGGTAAACAAATTTTTTTTCACGTGGATGAATCATGTTAAGATTGATCTCAGTTTGTTTGCGACTTTCTATCTATGAAATTCATGTGCCTATAACTAGTTTTCTAGGTTTTTGACACACATATTAATGGTGATTTCGTACCGCTATGCACAAATGGTACTGCTCGGTGACTTTAATCATCCTATGATATGTTGTATGTAAATTGCTATTCTATTTTGTACATACAACATCCCATGTATTATGTATGTGCATTATGAGGGGCTATGTCCCATTGTGAGTTTACCAAAAGTTGTTTTGACTAAAAAATGTAACTCAGATGTGTGACATGTGTCCCTGCATGCACCTATCATTCCAGATTTCCATTATTTGACCTTAAAGTTTCAAAGCTACTTATATTGTTGGCTGTTGTGTTTTGATCGAGGGCCTTTGTAATTTGGACCTTTTTCCTATTTCACATTCCTTGCATGTGCTCCTATATCTTAGCCGATGATCTTGACTGTTTACCCTTATCAATATTAAATAATTTTTTCATGATTTTTAAACATTGAAGTACTCTCCTCTGTTCAAGATGACTTCTTTGGAGCACGTCAACTGTTGTAAACAGCATTTGATTAGAAGTATGTTTCCCCACTCATGAATATCAGGTTGCATATGCAAAATGCTTTCCATGGGAAGATGAAAGGAACACTGTTGTTATTGACGAGGAAGCCTTCAAAGCTTCCATCAACCATTGGAAAGAGACATGCCTTTTGGCTGCATATACTGCTAAGCACTCATACCAACGAGCTCTACATCTGACCCCATGGCGGGCCAATATTTATGCTGATGTTGCAATTTCTTTGGATCTTGTTTACTCTCTAGAAGAGAGAGACACAATGGAACGTGGTGTTTGGTGAGATTCATTTTCACGGAAATTTATAGAGAATTATGTCATCTCTTACAGAAGCTGGCTTTTGTATTTTTACATCCTTTAGGCTGCTAACTGAGAGGATGTTGATCGGTGGCTTAATGCTTGAGGGAGTTAATAATGAGTTTTGGGTTATACTGGGTTGTTTGTCCAATGATTATGCCTTGAAGCAGCATGCTCTGATTAGGGGATTGCAGTTGGATGTATCTCTCTCTGTAGCATGGGCATACCTTGGAAAGGTAATTATGATAGCTGCTTCATTCTCTCAAAAGTGTGATGTCTGATTTGGTTATTTTGCAGCTTTACAGAGAACTAGGTGAAAAGCAGTTGGCTAGGCAAGCATTTGATCATGCTAGAAGCATAGATCCCTCGCTAGCATTACCATGGGCCGGCATGTCTGTTGATTCTCAAGATGGGTAAAATCTGTTCCATCGTCCAAAAGTCAATCAAGTTTGTTGTCATAGGATATGCATTATTTATCTGCTACATTGTATGTACAACTTATTTTTCAGGAAGTGCTCTCCAGATGAGTCCTATGAAAGTTGCCTACGAGCTGTGCAAATAATGCCTGTAAGTATTGTTATCTGGTTATGCTTGGTCTTTTGAAATTTTCAATCAAAGCTTTTCAATATGTTGAGACATGCATATCTAGCAGGTTGAATCTACAAGTGCAAGACACATATCTGATTTTGAAGACCAATGTTTGAATCTTATATCATGAAAAATAATCTAATTTGTTTTAGCATTTTGATGGAATCCATAAGTTCTTCAAGTCTTTGAGTTTTTCATGCAAACACCAGCTTAAGTCATTTGACACTGTCAAACTTTGGTTTTTCTCATTAGCCATTAGCAGGATTGCTAACTTCAAGCCAGAAAGTTGATCTAGGAAGACGCTGGTTTTGTTGCTTAATGATTTTCCTAATGCCAAGATATTTTCAGATGCATTCTGCACGAATTGATCTTCTTGTTACTCCATGATGAATTAAAAAATTTATCCTTTAGTAGAGGTGGTGGCTTGGTTGGTGGTTTGTTGTCTGCTGGGAGGGAGGGGGGGGGGGGGGGGTAATGCTGTTGCAAGAACAAAATGTTATGACATGGTCTCTCAATTGGCTTTTGGTAAGCCACTTATCTCTAAAATACATCTCACCTTCACATGTATTTTGGTTCCTCTTTAGGTTAAAGTTGAATATAGGCACTGGGCTTTATACCCACAATTTCCAACTTATGTCTACCTTTGCTATATTTTTATTTTGGCTATTCAGAAGCATACTAGTTTTGTTACAATTGAGTGGATTCGGTCATTGCAAATGACATTTTACTGGAGAAGTCTTTGCTCTAGTGACTTTTAATTCCATCTACATGTGGAGATAGTTCTCAATAATCTATTATTAGGTGTATATTTGTGTATAAGGTTTTAATGCTTTTCTTCGCCAGGTTCAAATAGGTCAGTGGATAGTTTAGATGCTACTGAGCATTTTATTTCCGCATAAAAATGCATCCGGTGCAGTGATATTGTTTTCTTGTGCTAAAAAGAGAATATGACTGCAATTGAATATCTTCTGGTTGTTCACCATATTTAATTTTCATAGCATGCCTTGAGAAAAGACAAGCTTGTCACATGCTCACATTCACTACTCTTGCCATCTTATTGAACTGTTTTGTGTTGACAATCTGGAAACATGCAGCTTGCAGAATTTCAACTTGGCCTTGGATCACTTGCTGCCGCTTCTGGCCACCTACTATCTCCGCAGGTAGGAGTTGTAGGACCATATATTTTATTGCGTGTGATGATCTTGAAATAATGATTTGCTTGCTTTGAATGCTTTCTTGTGAGACAACCGTTCAGTTGGCCAAGCGCTGTTATGAACTGATGAACTTAAGAGGAATTTACTTTTCCTATTTTTTAACTCTTGAAATTAGGAACAAGGGTTGGATGGTTAGTAGAGAAGGTGTATAAGCTAAAGGGGCAAAAACGCAATATATACATGTGCAATATATGTACATACACGGGGAGATAGTTAGAGCCCATAAATGGTATCATGGTATAGAGGGGGTGACAAAGACTGCTAGGAGGATGCCTAATCCCAGGTGCTTGCATTTAGAGCTCCTACTGAGATTAGCATGAAGAAAGCTGAAAGATAGCGTTGACACTTCACATCCATCAAAGCGAGAGGCATGAAAGAAGTCTTCTTTGCTATGGGTACAAATATCTCCATATTGTACATCCAATTATCAGCTTAGTGATATGGAACTCTATAGAACCATCAAAGCTTCTCTTATCCTTGTAAATCCACTTGAATCACTTGTGGAGCTTCCAAGCTGGAAGGGAAATGAAGTTTCAAGCACGAATCTGGCGAAGAGCTTGAAATTCCAAGTCTATTGCAGTTTAAACTTCAGATGTTGGACGACCTGACAGTATGATTGGGATTAATGATGAAAATAAATGATTACAAGGTGACTGCAAGGATTATACAAATTAGTCTTAGGCCATGTTTGGCGAAGCTTCATCGGAATTTTCGATCAATAAATAAAGAAAAGGCTTTTATGGTTACATGGGAGGTCGTTTAATCAACCAAGATGACCATTGGATGATAGAAACAAATAAGGAAACAAAATAAATAAAGAAAAGAAGTAACAAAGGAGGGAAGAGAGAGGACGTGCAAGAGGAGGGGGATAGCCACTGCACGCGTCCCGAGGACGTGTTGCACGCGAGTACACCCACGTGATAAGAGAGGAAACTGAAGGGCCGGCGGTTATGGTATTCGGGTCCCCTTTTAGGCTTATTTTCGAGTCTTTAAATCTCATTCGTTGAGATTATGTCTCAACTCAAAGTCCTACTGTATCTGACTAACCATAGAAATGAGTTAGTTCGCCATACGTTGCTCGAACCGGAGGCTAACATGGCTCACACCTACCCAAATCAGAAATAAAAAGATTAATATCTCAAGATCCACAATTCGGATCGACCAAAAATAAAACCCAAAGCTCAACATAATTAAATGAGCTATTTAATGGTTCAAACGGATCTCCGATAGGCCTCCTGGAATTTTGTAGGGAATCAAAACAAGCCATCAACTGTGGCAAATTTGCTTGTAGGAGCTTATCTACATCAAGTCCTATGGACTTTAAAGAACTTGACTCCTGTCGAGTAGGGTCTTGAATCTGGCGAGGGCTCTCTTGAAAGTAGCTGTATCGGCTGCATCTGCTCGAATTGCTCGCCGGATCCAGTGGCCATGCAATCAACACTAGGTACTCAGTAACTCCACCCGGTGGCTCCGGCTCAACATCGCAAAATGAAGACCTGAATGTAAAAGCGAACATCCTCCTCAACACGATAAGATAGTCAAAATAATCAAATAATTTCATATGGTAATAAGCATATAGGCTGACATGAAATTTAGAAGACATGTGAAATAGGAGGCTGCACGAGCATAATGTGTTGCAAGCCATCGGCTTGCGCAATAAGCTATGGCTTTTTGTAAGGTCAAGGACTCATGGGCTGCATGTGTGACATGTATCTCAAAATGGGCTGCGCATGTAGCAAACCAAGTGGATCCTAGACTAAGAAGATATATCATTTCTTTATTGTCTGGATTTAGTAGATAAAATAAGAAACTAAATTGTTCATTATTCCACTTGCTTATTCTTGGTAAAAGTAAAAATGATGGGGTTTTTGGAATATGACAATGTCTCATCATTATCCATCATTGAAAAGTGAGCAGGTGTATTGAAATTTTCTTTAACGCTTATTTCCATACTTGTCTTGGAATAGGGATGCAAATATGATTGTATGCTTGATGCAAAAATGACATGCAAATGATGAGTGCAAATGCAAGTAATGCCTATGAACTCTAAGTGCAAAGTACATGCCATGTAATACATAATATGGTATAGCCCGTTGTCAAGTCTTGAAAAATTATAAAGCAAGTTTATCAGACTATCCAACCCCGGGCTGAAAAAAGGGTTCACTCTGGTTTTGAGAGGGTACATGAGATAGGTAACTTGACTCCTGTGGTTTTAATACCAAGTCAGTTCCAATGAAATCAAACCCTACTTTTTTTTTTTTTTTTTGAGAAATCCCTCTCAGTGGATGAGGGGGGGTTCGGCCTAGACCCCTACCAGTTCATTAAATCTAAAAACCAGGATACAAAAGCAGGAAAGAAAAACACAATAAAAAACGATTACAGATAATGTTATCTAGCTGCTGTAAATTCTTCCCCTGTAAGGCAACCTTCCACTGAGTAAGTCTCCTCTTCGCCGAATTCTTGACTACTTCTGAATCAGAACTCCTGTCTAAAAATTCTGCTATTGCGCTCCATCCAAATACTCCAGCACACAGCCATAACCACCACATCCCAGCTGTGACGAAGTCTTCGTTTAATACGCTTCTCTCTCCAAACTGTCCACAAGGAAAACACTGACCCTGGCGCACCTCTAATCTTCAGCCCTTTCCTGAGAGGATCCCAAATCCCTTGAGCGAAGGGACAGTGCAGAAACAGGTGGTTAACATCTTCACGACCATGTCCGCAGAGGACACGGTCTGCATCTGTAATCCGCTGATTGCCCCGACGAAGTAGGTTGGTTTTAGTCAACAGCTTCTTCTTAATCATCAACCACATGAAGATTCGAATCTTCAGTGGTACTCTGGACTTCCACAAGGCTCCAGCCACCGGGCAGATCACTCCTCCCTTGTTGATGAAATTGTAGAAAGATTTCGTAGAGAAATTACCTGAGGACGCCAGACGCCAAGTAGCCTCGTCCTCTGCATCATCTATCGTAATGAGTTGAAGTAGGTCCATCAGTTCCCGCACTTGGAATTGGAGGAAAATCGGGATGGCTCGACGAAATTTCAGATCCCAAGTGGTGATATTATTCGAAACTAGGCATTGAGAACGAACTGACGCCTTTTTATCCCAAGCCAGCTCATAGAGGTCCGGATACCAGTCTTTAAGCTGACCCTCCACCAGCCATCTGTCTTCCCAGAAATTGGTAGACTTCCCTTTTCTCACTCTCAGGTTGGTCCCACATTTGTAGATATGACCAATCTTCTGAATCCCTTTCCAAAAAGGCGAGACTTTCCCAGAAGTTCTGCTTCTAACCTGCATCGGCTTGAATCTCTTGAAGTATCTTCCACGAATCACCGAGCTCCAGTGATCCCCTTGATCATTCTGAAGTCTCCACCACCATTTACCCAAAAGTGCTTTATTGTGGTCCGCAAGATTAATAACTTCCAGCCCTCCTTCCTCCTTGGATTTACAAACCATACCCCACTTAGCCAGGTGATAGGTCTTCAAGCTAGCGTCTGCACCTTTCCACAAGAAGTTACTTCTGATCGAGTCTATCTTCGAGATGACCCACTTTGGCATGAGGTAAAAGGAGAGATGGTAGGACGGGATCATCGTAAGAACTGCATTGACTAGAGTGAGTCGGCATCCCAGCGAAAGGTTTTTGCCTTTCCACCCTGCCAGTCTGATATCCATCTTCTCAATCACCTTGTACCAGTCGTTCTTTTTAATTCTATTGTCGTTTAGAGGCAGACCCAGATATTTCGTAGGGAGGGAATCTCTTCGGCAATTCAGCACTGCAGCAAGTGAAGTCGCAAGCTGATCATTGACTCCAATGTGGAAAAGAGAAGTCTTCGAGAAGTTCACCTTCAGCCCGGAAACAATCTCTAGCGAGTAGAGGAGGATCTTCAGCAGGCTTATTTGCTCCCTCTTCGCTGCACAAAAGATGATAGTGTCATCCGCAAAATGAAGATTAGCTGTTCTCCAACTAGGGTCGCCGATACCTGTTAACAGACCTCTGCTCTCCACTCTTCTTAACATGGCATCGAAGACGTCCATTGCGAGGATGAAAAGAAAAGGCGATAGCGGACAGCCCTGCTTCACTCCTCTGCCCGTCTTAAACTGCTTTCCAGGTTGACCATTCACTAAGCAGGCAATGGTGGAAGTGGAGAAGCAGTTCCAGATCCAACGGATCCAGTTGTCCGAGAAACCCTTAGCTCTGAGGGTATTCAGGATAAAACTCCAGCTTAGACGGTCAAACGCTTTCTCAAAGTCAATCTTCAAAATGATGCCTTCCTCTTTGCGCTCCTTGATATGGTAGATCAGCTCTTGCGCCGTAGCTACGCTGTCTAAGATCAGCCTACCATTGATGAAAGTCGTATGGTTTTTACTGACAATATCATTGATTTTGCTCGCCATGCAATTAGCCAGGATCTTAGTAATAATCTTGTAAATGCAATTAGCTAGACTGATGGGTCTGTAGTCGCTGATGGTTTCAGCACCTACCTTCTTCGGGATCAAAATAATCCAGGCGTAATTCAGACTATGCAGAGATATCTTATGCTGGAAGAAATCAAAAAGAAGCTGACACAGATCATCCTTAATCGTATCCCAGAACCGCTGATAGAAAAGGATAGATAGGCCGTCTGGCCCTGGAGCTCCCTCCGCCTTCATGCCAAAAATCGCCTGTTTAAACTCCTCAGCCGAGAAGGGTCTGTCCAGATCATCTGCGTTCTCCAGTTTAAGAATATCCAGCCCTTCCCAGTCGATACTGGTTCACTCCATCCCATTTCTCGCGAAATACCTCTGAAAATGCTCAGAAACACTAATCGAAATGTCTTCCTGAGTCGTCCGAAGACTGTTACCATCTCTAATGGAGAGAATGACGTTTCTACGTCTGCCGTTGTTCGCGATCTTGTGGAAGTACGCGGTATTACTGTTCCCCAACTTAATCCATTTGTCTCTAGAACGTTGTTTCCACATCACCTCTTCTTTGATAAGTGTTGCACTAAGATCATCTTTCCAAACCGAAAGCTGATGCTTCTCAGCGGCCGAAAGAGGAACTCTCTCCTCTTTGCCTTCTAGGATACCAATCTTAAGCAGAAGATCCTTCTTCTGAGCCATCACATTCCCGAACTTATTACGCTCCCACGATTTGATTTTCTGCTTCAAAAACCTCATCTTCGCATTCCAGTTCCTAGCAGAATTAGAAGCATCTCCTGTTCTAGCCCACCAAGACTTGACAAGATCTGGAAAGTCCATCTCTTCCTGCCACATCGCCTCAAAACGGAAGAGCTTGCACTGTTTAGATTCTACCGAATGGGAATCAAGTAGTATAGGTGTATGATATGAGATGAAGGCTGTTAGACCGTTCTGAGTCATCTTCGGGTATCGAGAATCAAAATCATCGGATATCAAGAAGCGGTTTAGTCTAGCAAAAATGGGAGAATCTCTCTTATTATTCCACGTGAACTTTCTGTTGTTTAGCGGCAGATCCAGAAGAGAGAGATCTCGCACCACCTCTGCGAAGTCTTGCATGTCCCGTCTGCTCCCCATCGCTCCACTCCGCTCATAGGAGAAGCGAGTAATTTTGAAGTCTCCCCCAATGACCCAGGGGCCTGGAAATCTCTGCCGGATGTCGCGCAGCTCATTCCATAGGTCCGGCCGAAGCACATAATCATTAGGTCCATAGACGTTGGTCACAACATAAAAATCATCAGAATGGGTGGATTTCAAAACTACCGATAAGCAAAAAACGCCTTTAAAAAGATCAATTAGACTGAGGTCCTGCTCTCGCCATCCTGTAAGCAAACCTCCCGCTGTACCTACAGCGTCAATCCATTCCCACTTCGTGACTCTGTTACCACCTAAAGAACGAAGAAAGCTCTGGTTCGGGTTCGCACACTTCGTCTCCTGCAGACATAAGATGTCTAAATTCTGAGAGTTGACATAAAGGTTAACAACTTTCCTCTTCTCTAAGGCTCCCAGTCCCCTAATATTCCAGGAAAGAAATCTCATCGCAAAAACCAGAACACACACGACAGAACAACAACCACAAACATCAAACAGAGGGTGGGACCCTCTCCTTCTCCATCTCTCTTAACGTTTTTACAAAAACAGCGGGATCAAAACCCTCCTTATCTACTGCGATCCCACATTCGCTAGCCAGAGCGACAACCGTATCTTGGTCCAGAAATGAGAGAAGAGAGTGCAACTCCACATCCGAGCTCTTCTCCACCATCTTCCTCAGATGCATTCCTAAAAAATTCTGTTTTCCCCTCTGGTAGGTCTTGTCGAAGGCTTTCATGATTTGTCTCTGGCTCCGACGAACAGAGGATTTCTGATTCGTCTCCAAAATTGCTGCATGCTAGGAGATTCTTCTGGGCTGGCTCTCAGGTGGGTCCCCATTGCCCTGCCAATCCACATTCTGAGAATCGTTAGAGGGTAAAACAGGATCAGCAGGAGATTCAAACCTGTCTTGCTGCGGTTCCAGAACCTGGTTAAAGTCCTGGTCCATGATGTTAATGTTAGCAGTATGGACTTCCCTTATCTGTTCCACATTATCAGATAGAGAGTCTAACAAATCATCAGCAATGATCTTAGTGTGTTCGTCAATCGCCCCAAAGGCAGATTCCTTAGCAATATTAAAGTTCAAATTCGAACACCCAGCTTGACCTTCATTGATTGAGGAAAGAAAACCATTCCACCCGTTATTTTCTGCTATAAGAGAGTCGGCAGGGTTGAGTGGGTTACCTCCTTCCACCGGCATATCACGGCTCGGAATGATATGGCTCGGGGATAGCTCGCCAGTCTGTCCGCCTTGTTGTGCTTCCATCTCCCGGAAAAATCTATCACCTGTGGTCTCTGTCTCCGGCAACGAACGAATCTGGAGTTCGTAATATCTGTTTCCGAGCCTGCAAGTAAGAGAGGACGGGATGTCTCCGGGCCTGTGGGTGTTGATGGTCACTTCAGCCTCTCGAAGGTCATCCGCCTCCTCCCAATCTCGAGCCAGACTAAGGACTTCCCCATAGTTCCTCAAGACATCTTCTATCGACTCTAGACTCCAAGCATGGCAAGGAAGGCCGCCAATGAAAAGTTTAAGATTGCGGTAGACCCTAGAACCTATCGCACGATTATCGACTGGCCAGGGAAAGAATTTGACAGAAACCTCCCCAAGATTGAAGAAGCTCTGTTTCACCGCATCCGACAATCCAGCCTTGGATGGGAACTCTACCAGAAATTCGTCGACCTCAAGTATCCTCGTTCTCCACAGCCAGTCCGAACCCCAGGCCCTGGAGAAGCAGCTGGACAGGGATGCAGGCGAACCTGATCCCTGGACTACCTTACAAATGGCACACCATCTAAGGTTATAGAGAGAGTCGAGGACCTCTTGGTTGAAATCAATGGTTTCACAGGACGAGGGATACAAAGGAGGAGGAGACAGAGGGGGATAGGACGTAGATCCTCTAACCAGTCCTCGTCTACGGGAAGGGCAGCTAGCCATACGGTGACCTATTCCTCTACAGCCAAAGCAGACGATCCCGTTTCTACAGCTTGCCTGAAGGTGCCCTTTCTCCCTGCACTTGAAACAGAAAGCCTCTCTGCTTCCCTTTTTAGAGAGATCTCCAACCTTAAGGGGTCCCACAGGCTTTAATGGCGGCTCTTCGGTTTGAACGAAGGATCTGATTCGGCGGGCCCACGGATCCACTGTAGAAGAGACAGGATGGTAGAGATCTGAAGGCAATGGATGAATCCGATTAGATCTGGTGACCTCAGCGTATGTGGGACGATGCATCTCCCCAAAGCGCCAGTCATGTCCCACCGGGTGCTTCGAAAAGGGGTGGGATCCTCCCCCATGATGGAGATCTCCTCCCTGGAACCGAGGAAGACGGCCAAACCAAGGAGGTCTGGAAGAAGAATCAAACCTTCTCTGCCCTAGGTCTCCTGGTTCATCTCTACGGAGCTGTCTCGGACGACGGGAAACACCCCCCCTAGGGTCTCTCAGCTGCCATCCGTCATCTCGCCAACTCACTGCCCTAGAACGCAGAAAGTCTGCCTCTCCCGCTCGCCTCCCAACCGCCGCCGCTCGGCTCCCGACCGTCTCCCCCCTTCGCCCTAACATCTTTTTTCGAAATCAAACCCTACTTGTCCTCCCTTATCATGAACATATCCATGATTAGCATCCTCTTCATCACTTTCTTTTGATGGCTCTTCAGATATCCGTGTTCCCACTAAAGGCTCATCTGGAGATGGGATCTCTATTAAAGGATCTACGTATAAGGGAAACTCGGTTGTACACTTTGGTACTGGTGCAGATAATGACTTTACAGAATGGTCGGGGAGAGTTTCTATCCATGCCTTAACCCTATCCATTTTATATTTGTTTGCATCGGGTAGGCTTAGTATTGGTTGGCTTGACACGGGACATAGTGAGTTTGTCTACTTGTTCCTGTATTTAGTTATTTCTAAAAGCCTCTTCTTTATCAATGTTCTAAAAAGTGCTAGGTGCTAGTCGGATGGTGGGGGGACTTCTAGCTCCTAGGCGGCGCCTAGGCTTAGTATAGTTTGGCTTGACACGGAACATTGATAAAGAAGAGGCTTTTATTGTACTAGCACCTAACACAATATTGAATTAGACCTGAGTCCTATTCCGTCCCAACTAAAAAAATATACCAATCTTGATATTTAGTTATCACATGCGCTAGTTCTGAAGTAACCACATCTTTTCAATGACCAATCATCATTCTTTGCTGAAATTAAATCCAATTATTAAATTTTCTTGCGAGTGTTTTGTTCCTGTGTCTGTCCCGCATCACCTCCTGTTCATAGCATTCTTGGTTAAGGCAATGAATGAGTTTGCTGTTTTCTTTTCATTGATCTCATTTGAGTCTTCAGCTGTTTTATCTGTGTAGCAGTTGGGTCGACCAAGCTGTGTCTTCTTGTGGAATGAACCACTTATTACTGTTGTAGAGTATACTCCATCCTCCTCTTGTATATATTCTCTTTGACCAGAAATTAATCTACTGATACAGGTATATGGAGCCATAGAACAGGCTGTTCAGCGAGCACCTTACTACCCTGAGTTACATAACTTAAATGGCCTTGTATGCGAAGCACGATCAGATTATCATTCTGCAATAGCTGCCTATCGACAGGCACGATGTGCTTTGCGCATTGGGTGCATTTCCAAGGAAGCTCGTAAATTGTATACTGCTGACATATCATTTAATCTTGCCAGATCACTTTGTCAGGTAAACTATGTACGAGCCTTATTCGTCATTTGGTAACATTCCTTTATAATCTGAATGTATGTGCCTTAAGTGGCAACTTTTAAAGTACGGTGCCTTGACAGATTATGATGATCATATGCATCCCCCCTTTTTTGTGTTCACGCGCACATGTGCTACAAAAATTTAATCTGGCAATTTCCTTGTGTTCACGCGCACTATGTATGTGCCTTAAGTGGCAACTTTTGAAGTACGGTGCCTTGACAGATTATGATGATCATATGCATCCCCCCTTTTTTGTGTTCACGCGCACATGTGCTACAAAAATTTAATTTGGCAATTTCCTATCAGCGCAGGCAGGGCGTGCACTTGATGTTGAACGAGAATGTGAAGATTTGAAGAAAGATGGTATGACTGATAACCTATAGATTTTTTATGTGTGTTCTGCAAATAGACATATAAGAATGGCTCTCTTTTAAGGAATTCTCTCTGGTTTTAGTGACTGAGATATAGAACCCATTAGGCAGGCAGTGACAGGATCATGGTTCAAAATGTTTTTAATTCTAGTCCTAAATCAAGCAAGACAATTCTGTGTGATAGGTTTCTGAAGTGGATCTATATCCATATTAATTTTTTAGTTTTCATAAGGATATGTCTTAATATTTTGTTTTTGTTTGCTAACAATCTATTTTTTAATTTTCAAAGGTTTGCTTGATAGCCATGGCTTTCAAATATATGCGGTTGCATTATGGCAACTTGGCAAGAACGACATTGCTCTCACTGTGGCAAAACATTTGGCTGAGACTGTCTTAGCCATGAATCAAACATGCGCAACTGCTGCCCTAGGTTTGGTATGCACATTGATATACTGCATTACAGGACACGATCATGCAGCTGCTATGATTCTAGAACTCCCTAAGGAGTTTTTGCAAAATATAAAAATGAGATTTATTGTTGCCACAATTGATGCTTTTGACCCAAGTGGTAATCTTGAGTTGCTTCTTCCACATAATCTTCCAACTGTTACATCTCATGATGTGGTCGCTGAAATGCATTCAATACTTGCTATCAGCAAAATGGTAAGATTATTATCGTAGCGTGTTCTTTGGTTTTTTCCTCTTTCGAACTTGTGAACAAACTGTAATCTGTACCATTCTTCAATTTGCAGATCAAGCATGGGTCAAAAGAAAATTTGGGAATTTGCAGTGGTGTGATGTATCTGAGGAGAGCTCTTCATATGCATCCTGATAGTAGTTTATTAAGGTGATGCCAGGATATGTGTGTTTCATAGTAATTTTGCCAATAATGTCTTTTCACTCTGACAATTTCCAGAAAATTTGCCTGTTGCTTATCATATTTATGATTTGTTTTTCCAAACAATATTCATTTCTCCACCTGCATGAATCATCCAAAGAAATCTTTAACTATGTTCAACTGGATGATTGTCATGAACCCCTATTGTTAGTTCTAAAGAGCTGAAATGTTGGCATATTGGAAAATCATACACCTCTGGTGGTTTTTTTGAAGCTTGGTGACCTGATGATGAAAACGGACAAAACACAAACATTTTAATTTATCTAATGTTTTTTAAATTTTGTACTTGATGTGGTCATGTTGAAGCAGGAAAGTAGGAAACATGAAGACCAATTAAGTGTGGATACATGACACGAGAAAGTGCCAAGGTGTCCAGAAATAAATGACTTGACCTTTGGAAACCCAGCCACGAGATATCTCTACCTTATTCATTTTTTTGCTTTAGTTTGTAAGTAGTTGTTAAATTTGCTAGTTTTTGTACTATCACCTGGTGTTCAACGGGAGAAATTTTTTTCATACCAATAGCTTTTACCGATTCGTTTTCACAGAATGACGGGGCATCCAATCACAGCGTCCCTTTACATGCCGCTCCGAGCTGAGTGCGATTCATTGGTCGGGACTGGGTGAAACGGACGCCTGTGATCGCGACATGTCATTCTATGTGAATGAATCGGTAAGAGCTTCAGGCTAAATAGTATTTTCCTTTCAACGATTTTACCGGTTGGGATGTATACATGAGATATGCGATAACTGAATAAATGTTTTGGACAACACCTAGTACATTAATTAATTAATTTTGTCCCCTCAATAAGGGAGCATTTATGCCTGCTCACCATGCTCTAGTTGACCTTTAGCATATGAATACAATAGAAGTATTGTTTGGTCAAAATGGACTAGCCGACCAATTCCCTTTTCTCACCAACTCTTTCGGTCTCCTTTTGTTTTTTATCTTTCTCTCTTCTCATCTATGTTCCTATCTTTTCTTCTTAACTCACTCTTCATATCCCACCAGTCAAAGATACATGTTATTAGCCTTAAAGCCTTTCTCCTACTCATTGAATGGAGGACAATATCAAGAATCAGAATCATACATAGATTCAAACATGGTATTAAAGCATCGATTGTTAGGGTCTTGTTGTTTCACATCATCTTCAACTAAGGATGTTTGGTGCAAGAATATGTGGATCTATGTGCGTGTTACAACTTTTAAGAAGTACTTTTCTAAAAGATGGTTTGTAACAGCACTAGGATTTACTATAGTAGTGTTATATGTGCCGACTGATTGTATCTCCCTTATTGACAAAGGCATGAAATCTGATGTTGTTTGGTTAGTTGTATTCTTTGCCCGACATGTGGTTATTTTGCTATTTTCATTAAGGGAACCATGGTGAGGTTGCTCACCATAATCTCCTTCTTTCCAGGCGATGTGGGACTAATTCATGGCCTTGGACACCTCACCTCACCTCACCTCACCTCATCCATAGCAGCTCACGGTTTTAAAACATGTCATATCTATTTGGGATGGAAGTTATATTTATAACCCATAATCTTCTTCTCTCCAGTCGATGTTGGACTAATCATGGCCTTGACACCTCACCACACCTCATCCATCTTGGCTTTACCCACCTCAGAGTCTTTGGCTCTTGGCATTGGCTTTTGGCTCTTGGTCGCATTATCCATCTAATTATTTTTCTGACTGTACTTCCATCCATCTGCATGCATATGCATGTAGAATAAAGGTATGTTAATTAAATAATTTAAATAATTGTGAAATGTAAAGAAAACCCTTCAACTTTAAATTATTAATGTCTTGAATATAAGCTGATACAATTTCTCAAAAAAATAATAATATATAAGCTGATACAATCCACCTACTGACAAATCATTTTTCTCTATTCCTTTTAGTTTCCCTTTGCTCATTTGCTAATTTGCTTATCTTGCTCGTGACAGAAGCCAACTTGGTTTTCTTTTAGTATCTAGTGGACATTGGGAAGCTTTTCACAGTGCAACCAGATGCACTGCCATAACAACAGGACCCCCTTCTAAGATAGGCATAAAATCACCATACGAGATTCATGGCTCTGTGGGAGTCGCTTGCTATGCTTGCAATGCCAGGAATCTGAAGTTTTCTTTCCCAACCTGCAATGGCCAGCTTATGCATGGAGCACAGGGAATACATCATTTGCAAAAGTATATTTTCTTTTTCTTTTATATTTATCCTCTTTTTTTTTTTTGCTGACCGAAGTTGATCCTTTGATTATCGTACTTGCTGTTCAACAGATGGTTGCATCAAGAACCATGGAACCATGAAGCACGCTACCTACTTGTGCTCAACATTCTGCAGAAAGCCCGTGAAGAGAAGTTTCCTCGACACCTGTGTGTTACTATAAAACGGTTGATAGTCGCTGCTTTGTCGAAAGAAATAGATACGAAGGACGATAAACTTTACAAGTACCAAAAGTCCATGCTACTACTATGTGCTTCAGAGATGTGTTTGCAGCGTGGAGATTATGTTGGTTGTATCGGTCGTGCGAATGATGCGTTGGGACTTGTTTCTCCTGGTAGTGATCGCTTCTTTGCACACCTGCAGTTATGTCGTGCCTATGCAGCACAAGAGGATTTGGCAAGCCTTGGGAACGAGTATATGAATTGCTTGCAAGTCAAGACAGATGAACAGATTGGTTGGTTATCTCTCAAGTTTCTTGAATCTAGATACAAATTGCAGGACAATTCGAGCACAATAGATACAGAGTTCCGAACGTGCGCCACCAGAGAGAAAGGGAGCTCTTCGAGCATGTGGGCAGCTGTCTTTGATTTAGTGTGCGCTCAGTCCTTCATATGGGATCAGGACTTCTCTAATGCAGAAGCAGCTTTAGCACATGCTTGTTCAGTGGGGGATGCCGATAGCTGCCTCTTACTCTGCCATGGTATGTAGCTTCTCATTGTGTCTAGTCGTCATTCATTTGTACCCACTAGTTCTAAACTGCAACTATTATGATCCTTTGAAATACTTGACCAACACTATTCTTTGGAACTAATATCTTGTTTTTTTGCATCGGGACGTGCATTTTAATGCATTAGAAGAATCGGCATGTGTGTTAGCTCAATCTCTTGCACATAATCTGGTTGTTAGTGATATGTGTATATATCGGGTTATACATATTCTATTGTGTATGGGACTGATACTCTACTCATATCCTCTTGTATATATATTGGGCTCTTGTCCTAATGAGACGAGATATTCATTCTCTCTCACAACCCTAGCCTCCATCTCTCTCTCTCTCCTCGGGTGACACTGGTGTAGTGCGGAGTTTGATCCATTAGCACAAGGCACTCTTTCATACCTCTTCTGTGGCTGTTTTTACATCCATCACCACCGTCCGTCCTTTGTTCAAATAATCTTGGTCGTGTTGAAACTTGAAACATCTCTGAAGCCATCAATCAATCATGCATGTACACTGTTGTCCTGTTTGTCATTCCCACATCCTGGAACTGGTGTATTAGTTTTGTCACATATTCATCACTTACATCTTAGTCATCAAAAGACTGCTGCCCTGCCGTCCACAGGTGCGGTCTGTATGGAGCTTGCAAGGCAGCAGTCGGGTTCTCAGTTCTTATGGCGTGCTGTTAGCAGCCTCAGCAAGGCTCAGGAGACGTCACCTGTTCCATTGCCTGTCATCTCGGCATTGTTGGCTCAAGCAGAGGCCAGCTTAGGTGCAAGACATAAGTGGGAAACAAACCTCCGCCGTGAATGGTTCGCGTGGCCACCAGGTTGTTAAACAGTCACTGTGCTGCTCCTTTAAATACAACACTGCTGTCTTCTTTCCTTCCGAACCACACACCCCTCCACCGTTAAATTTCTCTTTTGACCCGATCACTTTTCCTCCCTTGTACAGAATCAAGGCCTGCTGAGTTGTACTTTCAGATGCATTTGCTGGCCAGACAGTCGAATGCGAGGTCTGAGGTCCCACAACATGCTTTGATAGAGTCATCACAGAGCTCCGACGAATGGATCCTCCGAGCGATACATGTGAACCCATCATGTCTGAGGTACTGGAAGGTTTTGCAGAAGCTTACCGGGTCCTGACGGAACAATGAATGCCTGATGCCTCTCTCTCTCTCTCTCTCTCTCTCTCTCTCTCTCTCTCTCTCTCTCTCTCTCTCACTCTTGTGGCTTCTCATCCCTTGGCTGGTTGAATGAGTGAGGCTGACTGACTTGGCCACCATTTGCTTCTCCAATACTTCTCTCCATCCACAGAGGTCAATGGAGAGCTAGCCCGGTTTACGTCTGTTTCACAGATTCCAACATGCATGGCTGATTGACTCGACTCGGGAAGGAATTTGGCTGGAACCTTGTTTCACATGTGAAGTTCGCGACTGCTATTTTCATCTCATCTTCTGTACAGTATTATGTGTAAGATAAGTACAGCTGTAGATTGAGTGGAGAATTATTTTGGGGGGCATGCGCATCTAATCGTGACCTGTTTCTTAATGAATGGTTGCAAGTGTGAATCATAGGGAAAAATTTTCGGCACATCCTGCGTACCGCACAACTGTGGGGCCCACTGTGATTCAAGAGACATGGGCCAGTAGGCCCCAGTACATGGGGGTAGTGGCCCCGGCACTCAGCGTGCTCATAGGCTCTGGTGGCAGTGGGCCCCTCGGTAGTATGGTGCGCAGGATGTGCTGAAAATTTTCCCGAATCATAGTGTAATCTATCTGCAGTCTCTCTGGCTTGTCACAGAATGAAACTCCCATGGATAGTAATCTGCAGCAGTGTGTCTGCTTTAGCTCTTCTTCTTTGAATTTAATTTAATTTCTGTTTTCACGATTTTCATCTGACTGTTGAGATTTTCATTGTTGAGACTCCCATTTCTTTGGGTAATATGACCTGCACTAATACGATCAATTAGGGGAAAGTGGTAGTGGCCAGACCTCCCTCCGATCGTCCCGTAGTTCATGCATGATAATTGATAAGTCAACCAATCAGCAGGCAAAATACCTTCATTGAAAATATTGGAAATACGAAATCGTGGATATGAAGAAGCAGTCTTAAAATCTTAATAATCTGTTGAAATGTGAAGCCTAAGTTCGAGTAGCTGCATGAAGCCCAAGATGAAGCCTAGCGGGACTGAGAAGGAAGGGGGAGGAGGTGGAAGGAACTGCAGCCCTATACACCTGTGCAGAGATGGCCAGAAGAAAGTTGAACTGGTCATGTGCATGAGGGTCTGCTGTGTGCACGATCTGAATTGGTTTGGAACATCGTGCGCATGAACCTGGGCGGCAGCAAGAGTAGCATGCGGCTAGAGCAGAAATTGGCATGTGCGCACGCCTTGGGCACATCGTGTACATGGTTTTTATTTTCCGTCGTATGCATGATCTGGACAGTATCACGTCCGTGGGTCTACTTGTTTAGAGTTTTATTATGTTTCTTTGGGGTTTCTAGTTAAGGATTGTTTAGGGTTTCTTGGGATTGTAATATGGGTTGTAATATCTATGTGTGTGTGAGAGAGAGAGAGAGAGAGAGAGAGAGAGAGGGAGAGATTTGCTTGTTGGTTTGCATCGTTGCTTTACTTTGTTTTCTGTTTGTTGCTTGTCTAGGGTTGAACTATTTTTGCGATTGTCTATAATCGTTTGTTGATTCACCCTTGCTTCAAATGATTTGGATGTCCATGCTGGTAGATGCTGATCTTGGTCAGTGTGTTGAGTTGTTATTCCCAACATAATGCTCATTCTTGATCCAAGAAAGTGTCACCTGAGAGTCATCTTCAACCCAAAGAAAGTGGCGGCTTACTGTGTTCGGACGAGCTTCGATTCATTCTTGATTCAAGAAAGTGTCACCGGACAGTCATTTTCAACCCAAAGAAAGTGGGGGGCCACTGTGTTCGGACGAGCTTCGATCGGTTGACGCTGAGAATTCCAGCTGAGAGAAATAGCACCTAGCAGTAACAACAAACTCGTATGAGAGAGAAGCAGAAAACCAGCTGCAACATAATGGGAAGTATGGTCGAAGGACCCATCAACATTGGCCTATAGTTCCCTCGGATCAGCAGGTCCATCCATTGAGCACCAACAGTTCCCTGTAAATGGCTTCATAGTCGAAGCATAGGACGAAGATTGGAATCATGAGTCGAAGACAGTTTTTGACTCAACAACGTTTGTAACATCTGACTCATCAGTATTATTTGGCTCAATAGTCTTTGACTCATTAGTTAGATTTGGATCAACAGTCTTTGTAACACCAGAATTATGATTAGTAGTCCCCATTGTTGATAAAATTATATAACGTAAGGAACAATTAAAATTCAATTAGTCATAACCTTATGAAAAACTAACTGAAACAACAACCAATTGAAAAACTATATACCGAGTGGTATCTATTTACCGATCAGTATCTATATAACGATCGGTATCTACATACCGATAATGAACAATTTGTTTTGTTAACATCTTACCGAAACATAATTTTTAGATATTCCCGGTTATTAGGTGTCGATGGGTTACACATAAATACGATATATAATCACCAAACGAAAATTTGGAAAACATATTTGTAAAAGGTTACCGACTCAAAATTTTCACCCGTTCAAAAAAACCGTGGGTTGAATCAAAACTCGAAGGGAAAATACACGAGAAGTTCTTTAGAGGACAGTACACTAAATAAAGTAAATAAAATAAAAAAATCATATCGGAAAAAACACAATCTTTGTTGGCAGTTGGGTCACCCTCGGTAGATTGTGGTCAAATCGCCTCGCAGGTAGGGTTTTGGAATAGGAGGTGTTGCGAACTCGTGTGATGGACTCCTCCCTCGTATGCTAGGGTTTCCGAGGTGGCAATGGAGAATGTTGGGAAGAATCATGAGGGCCTCTTAGAGCTGAAATAGGGTTTCGGACTTCGTCAGTAGTAGATGGTCCAATTAGATATTGGAGTCTAGGTGCAAAGACACATACAAGTGCATAAATTAAATATTAAATTCGGGAGTAGGTGCGAAGAAAACATCACATAACTTGGGTGCCAATCCATGGGTGCGAATAAACGATCCTCTGCTTGTTATTTTCACCCCACTGTTCTGATGTCGGGGACCTTAGACATATTAACCAAAAAACAAAAAGGGTTAATATGTGAGAGGTCTCGGACAACAGATCGTTCTTGTGAACCGACTCAGATTTCATTTAGCCTAAGGTACCTGATAAGCATTATAAAACCGAAATTACCCTCCCCTGCTTCTCCCATCTTTCTCGATCAGCTCTGACGGCGGCGGTGTTCAGTTCGGTGGTTCGGTTAAGGATCGTAAGTCTAGGGTTCATCCCATGATCTGTAGATCTTAGGGTTAGGGCTAGGTTTGCGGCGTTCGATGATGACAAGCAGCTCCGACGTAGGTTCACTAGTTCGGTGGCGGCAAGTAGTTCCGACAGGTGTTCACTGGTTCAGTGGCATGTTTTTAAAAAATACTTAAGGGCATTTTCGTCTACAATATTTTAATGTCCTTCCGCTTTAACTGATCCCTTTGTCAGGGACGGCACTAAGCTCCACCCCCCACCCCCACACACACAAAAAAAATAAAAAGACAGAACAGTGATAGAAGATTAATGGTGGCGATGGTGGTGGCAGTCGGACCCGCACCCACCACCGCCCAAACCCCCCTCACCGGGCGGCGCATCGCTTTCACGACCCCGCTAACCTACGCCGGGAGGCTAACCCGCCTCCTCAATCTCCGGGGTGCCGTCCCTCTCCACGTCCCGACTGTTGCCGTCGAGCCAACGCCTCGAACCCTCGCCGCCGTCGAGCCCTACCTCAAAGGCGGTGCTCTAGAGTCTTTCTCCGTTCTCGCCTTCACCTCCCGCACCGGCATCTCCGCCCTTGCCCTCGCCCTTGCTGAAGCCGCCGAAGGCCCACCGCTGTCGGACTCAGGGGAGACATTCACGGTCGGAGCCCTCGGCAGGGACGCCGAGCTCCTCTACGAGGGCGGCTTCCTTTCCAGGATTTGTGGAAACCCTAGCCGGATTAGTGTCCTGTTGCCGGAGATCGCTTCCCCCGCGGGTCTAGTGGAATCCCTCGGGGCCGGATTTGGGAGGAGAGTCCTGTGCCCCGTCCCGGAGATTGTCGACCTTGAGGAGCCTCCGGTGATCCCGGATTTCATCCAGTATCTGGAAGCGGGGGGCTGGGTTCCGGTTAGGGTTCCGGCGTACGAGACTAGGTGGGCGGGGCCGGGTTGCGCGCAGGGGTTGGTGGGAGTGGACGGGGTTGTGGATGCGGTCGTGTTCACGAGCACGGCGGAGGTGGAAGGGCTGATGAAGGGGTTGCAGGAGTTGGGGTGGGATTGGAGGACGGTGAAGGAGCGGTGGCCGGATATGGTTGTGGGTGCACACGGGCCGGTGACTGCCAAAGGGGTGGAGAGGTTCGGGGTCGGCGTCGATGTGGTGAGCTCGAGGTTTAGTAGCTTCGATGGGATTCTTGAAGCTCTTGCTTTAAGGTGGGGAGCTTCAGCTGCACAAGGATGACAGCCGCCGGCTGTCGCCTGTCGGCCCCTTCTCTTTCTTTCTCCTCCTGTTTTTTGTCCCCTCCTCCCCTTCTTCCTCTTCCTCCTATTTCCCTTATTCATCCTCCTCCTCGTCCTCCTCCTCCCCTTTATCCTTCTCCTCTCTCTCCCTCCTCCTCTCTCTCCCTCCTCCTGGAAGTGGGGATACCCAGCAATTGCTGGCCGAATACACAGCCATGGAAGTTGAATGCATCTATGTAACATTCGGCCATTGGAATACATTTGGCCTCTGGCTGAATGTATTACATATGTATTCGACCTCCATGAACGAATGCACACATGGGGCACTCGGCCTGGAATGGATCTCCTTCTTTTTTTTTTTTGTATTTTTTTTTGCAGGGATTTTTTCTTTGTACTTTGTTTTTTTTTTTTTTCAGGGGTGTCTTTGTACTTTGTTCTTGGATCCTAAGTATTTGGGGAATATGTCCCAAAAGTTTATTTGAGTTTTGGCAAGATATTGCAACCATTTATGTATGGGTAAATTGGTGAGTAATCCCGGACCGAACAAATCTAGAAGGTGCAAGACATTGAAACATTTTTGTTAACTATAGGTCCTTGTTTTTCTTCAGAAACTCGAAAATGTCCACACCTCCCATCTCCTTCGAACACATGTAGCTATGGCTGTCTTTGGTGCGAGTAGCAAAGGTGACGATGGCGGCAGGAGGCGCGATCTCAAGGTGCAGCTGCTCATCACCACCTGTCCCGGTGGCGGCGAGTATGGAAACGAGAAGGAATGGGGGACGGAGGGTTTATGTTAGGTTTAAGATTTCTAGGTCCTACGGTGTTGAAGATGTGACTCCAAACAAGCCACATACAATTTCAAGGTTCGTACGCGAAGAAAGGGTGGAAGACAGAGCACAAGGGGAGAAGAACGGATTTGTCAGGAAGATTGTGCGCATGACTTGTCAGGTCGTGCGCATGACTTGTACTGGCAGATCGTGCGCACGATCTCCCTATGTCATGTGGACGATCTAGGCTGGCAGCACGCGGGTGTGGCGGTTCGGCCTGCATTTTCTCATGGGATTTCTTCTCCAAGTCGAATACGAATATATGTCTATAAATAGGCGGTCCTAAGATAAACCTACGGTGTTATGGAGGCACAAGAGTAACCTAAGGAATAGTTTAGAAGGTAGCCATCATCAAAGGAGAGGGAAGAGAATCCATTGGAGATCGGAAGGTTTCTCTTCGGTGTTATTCTGCGGATTCTATTCTCTCTAGAGGTACCTTTTTGTGGGTTGTATGAGGGATTGATTAGAGACAAACGTATTTGTACTCGGATTTTTTCCATACTAGTAAATTACCCCAAATAAGGTGTTGATGGTCGTTCATGGAAGATATCAATATAAAAATGAGGAATATGGCAAAGAGGAGCAAAACCTCATGTTTCAGGCTTTGCAGTACCATAGATAGTGATAGAGCTAGGGTTGGCTGATGTTGATGCTCTCAAGATTGCCTATAGAGGTATTGTGGAAGATAGATTTTAAAAAATGTTAGCAGAAGGCCTACTAGGCGTAGCAAGTGCAATGAGTAGCATATGTTATGGAAGATAAATTTGAAACTTTACATACATCCCTGAATTAAGTTGGAACGGTTCCTTCCAAGGCTTCCCAGCTACACACACACAGAGAGAGAGAGAGAGAGAGAGAGAGAGAGAGAGAGAGAGAGAGAGAGAGAGAGAGAGAGAGAGAGAGAGAGAGAGAGAGAGAGAGAGAGAGAGAGAGAGAGAGAGAGAGAGAGAGAGAGAGAGAGAGAGAGAGAGAGAGAGTATGAAAACAATGGATAAATTCTTCTCTTTATACAGTGCAAGGGTATGAAATCAATGAAAAACTGTCGTATAAGGAAATCTCTTTACTTTACTCCAGGTTTATGCTTCCTCGGTAGTGCACTCGGGTTGTGGAGCTGGATTCGAGAGAGCAAGAACGATGGGTTTCTGCATTTTGGACAAAGATGTGAATATTGTTCATCCCCTGCTAACTGTGATGTCCATTTGATTTATTCATCGTTAGAAAATAAAAATTAAATTAGATGAGATGCTAAAGGAGATACTTCGCTGAGTGTTTTTTTTTTCATGGACAATCAAGATACTTGGTTTCATTGCATGCCTTTAGTAAGGAAATGAAGATAAACATTCAAAAGCTTAATATGTTTCTAAGCTGATCCATTGAAAGACTATTCTTGAAAAAGCAGTGATTTTGCTTTTCTTGGCACAGTATTAAGCTTTACAGGATCTCCAAGAAGTTATGGAGATGATGAAAGATGCCTATAACACTCAGAGATCCTTACTCACCAAATAAAATAAGTGATCAAGGACCACTCATACAGGGCAAGATCCCCATCAGCATCCTCGGATTACCCTTCGTATTCAGCCTCTTCGCCAGCGTAGCACAGGAGAACCTTGTTTCAAACCTAATCTACTTGTATCGAGATTGAATATTTTATCTACCTTTATCAATTTATTCTTGGGTTTTATGTGTAAGGCATATGGATTTTATGTAGGCTCCAACACCTAGAAGAGAGCAATTTTCAGCACAATCACTGAAGATGATAAGATTCCTCTTGGGAAAATGAAAATGAAGCGAGCACACAATAGTTCAATGCATTGCTTTTCTGGTTGCAATGGTACAAACTGATTTATCATTGGATTGTCACATATAGCCAAATTTACAAAATTTCAGACGAGACCATTACTTTAATGTATGAGCACGACCGGGTTCACACTGTTTCTTTGAAACCAGAGAACCCTGAACATTTGTGAACAAACAAAGTAATAACATAAGAATTGGGGTCTTGCCTTGCTCTTAGAAAGGAATCCAACATGATATCTGATGAGTCTTCAGCTATATTCGATCCAAAAGCAAACCAAGATACATCCATTTCACTACAAAAACTTGGAACCTAGCACAGCTGATCAATAAAATAAAAGATAGCCAAAAGAGGTGAATCGCATAGTTCAATGTCAGTTTTTAGTTTTCTCCTAAAATTTCTTCATGCTAGCATAATAAGCTTACGAACAATTTGACACAAAATCCAACTAATCTGAGAAATAAAAACTAAAATGCTTTGGATATTGTGAGGGAACCGTGTAACCTGACCCGAGGCTCATGCAGTAGCAGCATCGCACTTGTCCAGGCAGGCACGGTGATTTGCAGGCAACGGAGGAAGGTGTCGTAGTGGGCAAAGGGAGGAGGGCAGGGGCCGATCAACGTCGCAGGCCCATGTCACCTCGAAGTCGTCCCCTGTAGGGACCGCTGCCTTCTTCCTCCTCTTCGTTAGAGAGAGAGAGAGCGGCGCTGTTTCATTTTTTATATGAAGCTGATTTGATTCACCAGTGGGGGTTGGGTACATCGGACGGCTGAAATTGAAACACATTTGGAGGCTAACGGGAAGCGTGCATGCCGGCTTTTACAAATGGGTGGGGTCCCGAGGCAAGAGGGACCGACTGAGAGGATGGGAAGAGATGGGCTCCAGGCTCGAGCGGCTGATCGTACAGAAGGGTGTGAGGAAATAAAATAGATGGTTGTGATCGCAATTTCTTCACATGGGCTGATGAAACGGACGACTGTGATTGTAATTTTTTCACATAAGACAAATTCAACTGAACCCGGGGGGATGAATTTGAATTCTAATTTTAGAAGGAAAAAGGAGAGGGGGGAAAGATAGGTTTCAATTAAAATTTGAGAGGTAGGGGTGGGACTTGGGCGGGTCTGACCCGAACCGGATCCGCCCAACCCGAACAATGGACAAACATGGACAAAGCTTGTTAAAAACTTAGACGGGTTTGGACAAAAATAGATCAACCCGATTTCAATTTGGACGGATTTGGGCACCGATCTCCGCAACCCGAGGAACCCGAGGAAGTGACACATGCACTAAGGTGGAATGCTTTGATAGTTTTTTTTTATGGAAATCAAAAACCGCCTATTTGATGTTGAATGATAAGAATTAGTTTGAAATATGTGAGGATATGGGTTGGACTTTATGTTTTTGTTATACAAATGAAAGATTTTTTTTATCTAATTTAAAAATCTATTCGATTTTTTTTTTCCATCTATTTATGTACACAAGCATTTCTAATTGGGCAACCCGCCCAACCTGCTTATTATTTTGTAAATTGGGCAACCCGAGCAATCCGAAGAACCCGATGAACTAGAATGGGTAAGCACGGGTTGGACTTCCACGGGTTTCCCGGGTACCACGGGCAAAATGGGCAAAGGTTTGTGCAAGTCGGGTTGGGCATGAGCAGATCCTTCAACCCGCCCAAGTCCCACCCCTATTGACAGGGGATGAAACTATCCCCCATCATTCACATGTTAGTATAGATATCAAGTCTCTAGTAAATAGAGATGATTGTAGGGTTTGATTTGTCAAAATATAAAAAAGAACTTTAATAGATTCACCCCCCCCCCCCCCCCCCCATCCCTGGCCTGCTCCTCTTTGTTTCATCCTAATCCTGGTCGATCAGCTAGATTACTGCTCCTTTCTTCCTTCTCCTCAGGGTTCTGAACCACCATGCCAAATATCGATCTCGGTGTCCGGGACGGCGGATCGTACCAAGAGGACGTCTTCTTTGCGAGGGTGGTGAACTCTGGTGTTTCCCGAGATTGGTGGGTCGCGACCGATGCTTGGTCTGCTCTGCTCAAAGATCTGCTCTGTCGGCGACCCACGAGGACTCCCTTTACCATGTGAGCGTGGCCTCTTTGGACACGGCCGTGCTGCAGGTCTACAATCAGACCAAGTTCGAGTCGGAATTCGGTCTCACGTGGTATCTGCACCCGAGCCTTCTTCTCGCCTCGGCGGGAGGCTCCTCCCCGCCTACTGCTGCCGCTACTGGCACAGATGTTGAAGCCGAGCTTCGGGGCGAGATCTCTCGCCTTCGCGGGGAGCTGGATACGCTTCGGGATGTCGGGGTGGGTGAGAGGACTCGACTCCTGAATGATCTGGATCTTGTGAAAGCCGAGAAGGCTCGTCTGGAGATGGAGATGTCGAAGCTTCAAGAGGACTTGACCGAGCTTCAAAGGAAGTATGATGCGGCCATGAAGAAGGGTGGTGAAGTGAAGGAGGCTAGCATCGACGCTTCGATTCCTCCAGGTTGTGCCCGAACTATGGATACTACCTATTTTCTGCCCTGCAGCTTTCGGTCTGTGATTTGGGTTCTGTTCTTAGCTTGTGGGTTTAATTGGTTATACACCTATTTTGTGGGTCATCATGTAGGAGAGAATACAATTGCGGAGTGACTGTGTTTTTATTATCATCACACAATGAGAAGGGCTTTTTTCCATATTAGATGTAGTGTGTGTGTGTGTTAGTATTCTATTAGTCCCACCTCGGTTGTGGTAACATTATGGTGTGAGTTCTCTCTCTATATAAAGAGAGGTAGTCTTATGTAATGTAATTGTGTGATCAATGAGATAATTCCAAGGAGATTTTCTCCCCAATCCTATTCTCTCTCCCCCTCTCTTCGTAATATTCCAAATTAGCATTTTTTTTTGGGAAATATTATTCATACCCCATAAATCTGTAATTAGCCCCCATTTCCATCAAACTTGAATACACCCCATTTTTTTTTTTCATACCCCATTCCTATCCCAAAAATACCCTTCCCCCTTACACCCCACCTTCAATACACCCCAGTTAAATGGCCCGCCCCAACTTGATTATCCCCCAATCAAACACATACCCCCTTAAATATACCCCAATTATATGCACTCTTGAATACACCCCACTCTTAAATAAACCCCATGCAGTTGGCTGATACTTGAAGGCACAAGTAGAGCTGCAACTTGGGCGGGCCAACCTGAACCCAACCCGAGTCCAATCTGAACCCAACCCGAATTTGGGCGGGCTAATCCGAGCCCAACCCGAATTATTTCTTCTCGACCCGACAGGACCCGACACAAAGTTAGCGGGTCTGGGTCAAGGCTAAACGGGTTCGGTTCGTAAACGGATCGACACGATAGACCCGTTTATTAAACGGGTCGGGTCCGGGTTTAGGGTCTGGACACGGTAGACCCAGGAAGACCCGTTTAGTATTTAATAGGTCATGCCGGGTCGGGTCGGGTCTACCAGCAATCCGATACTATAATATATAATACCAATGGGTATTTCGGGTCAGGTTGGGTCAAGTCGGATTGGGTCGGATCGGGTCAACTGAATAGACCCGGGTGGTAAACGGGTCTTATCGGATCTTATCGTGTCTACCTGTTTATTAGCGAGTCGAGTACGGGTTTAGGATCTAGACACGATTAGTTAAGCGGGTCGGGTCCGGGTCTAGGGGTTTTGGACACGACACGAAACTAGACACGACATGAACCCGACACGACACGACTCATTGCCACCCCTAGCTGCAGCTTGGGTGGGCCAACCCGAACCCAACCCGACTTTGGGCGGGTTAACCCGCACCCACCCCGCACAACCCGACGGGTTGGGCGTGGGCTAAGTTTAAACGAACATTGTGTTGGGTTGGGGTACAAAAGAGGCTGAGCAGGGGCTTTGGGCTTTGGGCTTTGGGGTATAAAAAAAAGGGCATTGTTGGTATTAAAGGATTGTTGAGTAAGTTATTGAGAAACGCTAGGGATACGGGGGCTAATTACAGATTTTTGGGGTATGAATAAAATTTCCCTTTTTTTTAAATGTCATAACAGTCATATGTCACAAATAATTTCAAAAGTGACCAGATTGACAGCCACGTAGCGAGGCATCGTCGCAAAGTGTCTCGCCACGTTGGTTGCCCTTTTTTTTTTTTGGGTAGCTGCAAAAATTGGTATCCCAAATTACCGATTTTAAATAGGCAGAACTTTAAAGTTTATACAAAACCCAAGACTGAGTTGTAAACAAGGGAGGCCGTTCCATACAAAACCATGAAATATTGAAGTCGGTATTTGGATTACCGACTTTAAAGTCGAAATGTGGGATATTGACTTCTGCAGCCACCCATAAAAAACAAGAGACAATCGAAGTGGCGGGGCGCTTTGCGGCGCTGTCTCGCTAAGTGACTGTAAGTTTGGTCACTTTTGAAATTATTTGTGACATATGACTATTATGACAATTTTTTTTTTAAATGCTAATTTGGAAAAAAGCCCTAATGACAATGAGGTTGTTGCCAATTTTTTTGTGATTCTTATCATGAACTGGTTTTGATCGAAACCTTGATGATCAAGATTTAAGAGTAAATAACCAAGAGGCAATAGTCAAGACTCCTGAGGTAGGGGAAGCCAAGATGGATGAGATGAGGTGATGTGAGCTGTCCCAGACCATGAATTCATCTCACATCGTCTGGAAAGAAGATTCTGGGCTATAAGTATAGTTTTTCCTCTCAAACAGATGTGATTCGTTTTAAAACCGTGAGCCATTACGGATTCCATAAGAACTATGTAGTTAAGCGTGCTTGGATGATGAAAGAAATATTTCTCTCGTTACTGTCTGAAGTTTTTGAAGGTTTTGCCAACAACTTTAAATTAAACAAGTTGAGAATGATAAATGCAGAGCTTCTGGGAGCTCTCCAAGCATCTGATGATGGCTTCAAGCAAAAGTGCGAAGCAATATTGAACATCCAATACAGATCCTCCAAGAAGCAGAGCAAATCTCAGAGCAAGAAACTCAAGAAGAAACCTAAGTCAATACATGTGCAGAACTCTGTGGAGACCTCTGGATCCAGTAAGTCCAAGAAACGAGCAATCAATGCTTAAGGTGCGGCAAGAAGAGATATTGGAAGAATAACTGTAAGAAGGCTCATAATACTGGAGTAGGTAATCTACAACTCTTAGTTGTTGAATTCTTTCTTACGAGTGACAGTTGTTTTACTAGTTGAATTGTGGACTCCTAGTCTACTAACCATACATGTAACTCTCTTCAAGGGTTCCAAAAAAGTAGAAGGCTATTTGATGGGGAGGTGACATTTTGAATGAAAACTGATGCTGTTACAGCTGTTGAAGCCATATGAGATGTTACTCTTAGTTTTTCTAATAATAAGACTGTAATACTTAGATATATTTTTTATATTCTGCCTTAGAGAAGTAACTTGATATATGTTTTCTCTTTGGTTAATGAAAAATTTTCAGTTTAATTTGATACTTTTGGTGTATCTTTTAAGCTAAATGAAATACTTATTATAAGAGAAATAGTTCAGAGTAATCTCTATATTTTTAGTCTTAATTTAGAAAAAATTTAACATAATGACTTCAGGTTTGAATACTCATCTAAGCGTAAGTGTCACACCCCAGAAATCTGAAACCGATCCCTGGGGTGTGAAATGAGAAAAACCATGGGATTTAGGGTTTGGTCGACTAACCATGCCAATTAAGGTTTCTCACTGGGCTGTGACTCTCTCAAAATTGAAGGAGGAGGGAGAAACAACGGGTATTTTAAAACTTGGTTTTTATGAAAACATTTTTATTTTAAAAGAGAGATAAAATTTTTGTCAACAGAGAGATGATCACGCTCGACCTTCAACCGGGTTATCCTCTCAGCATGTGTGGCCAGCCAGTGTCCCACATGTTGACAGAAGTCCCTCTTAAGGGAGCACGAGGCTCAAGCCTCCGACGGCGAGCTAGGAATCTCACCATCTCCCTGACACTCAGCACACTGGTCTAGGGGTCCTATCTACAGGGCTAATCAATTAGGCCATTTAGATACTTATATTTTCACTGTTAACTACCCTAGGTTTGTGGCCTTAAGGAGAGGCCTACCCAAAATACCTCCAGCTGTATCAATGCTTCTAACAATTAACTAATCTTAAACTAACTGATTCTTATACAATATCCACCCATTACATTACCACAAAACTACATAACAAAATAAAATACTACTAAAACCCTAAAACTGCCTCCGGCCTCCCACTGCTACTCCCGAACTTCTGGACCTGCAAGAGAGTCTACTCGTGGGAAAGAGTAGCCCCCAATGGGAATTGGGAGATTAGCCAAATTAATGGCTAGTGACATCCTATAGTCTTTAATAATATGAGACGACATATTTAATTGAATTAAATTACATAAGCAGTTCAAAGTTATAGAAGGTTAACCAAGCCTATCAATAATCTATGTTCACATGCAATTCCTACTGTCACTAGGTTATCTACCATACAGTCCGTTAGACATACTACAATGCTTAATTATGAATTACAATATAAATCATATCTCCTAAAGTGAACACCGGACAATTTGTTCATCCTGCTCTCGGTCGGGCATTACTACCGGGCCTTCTATATCGATGTAGAGGGTCAATTCTCTCGCCGGGCATCCACCATACACACATCACCCAAATGATTATAAGATATTTTCTATCTTTCACGATGGAGCTCTACCACCCCACTTGCGTTACTTTGGGGGCTTAAACCACCCCGGGACAGAGTTGCTAGGCCAATCCCTACTAAAGGGATACTCCTATTGGCTTAGCCACAACCCTTGCCCGTGACCCTCTAGCCTACTGGTCTTCGGCTGTGCGTGCAAGGTGGTCACGTCCCTTGCGCGCACGGGGTCCAATCTTTCCACATGTAGATTATTATAACAAATAAATAGCTTCGACGTTTTACCCCGGGATTCGTACCGCGCTCACAGCCCATGCATTACAATAAGCCTAAATTACTCTCACCCGTATTCCCGTGTGCCCAGGTCTCCACATTCCACTCAGGAGTATGGGCCCCGATAATTATAAATTAATTATCAATTTTCAAACTTAAGGAAATTCCTACTTACGGTGTCCCAGCCATCGACAAAATAATTATTAATTAATTATTAATATTTTTAAGCATGCGTCGCCGAACTCGCGACTCCGCATGCAAGGCGGGGTTCACCCGACCACATGCGACGATGTCCGGCAGAGCCCGCATGCAGTGTTATGGATACCTACCTTTAGTCATTCTCATTTCCCACTATTAAAGACCATGCAAAGAAAGTAGATGTCACCTGGTTGTCGATCACGCACAAACTCCTATCGACTGCCTTTCGCTCCGCCTGCGGCTGGATCGTCCCGGTCACGAACTGATAATTTGCATACATTCACATGTTACTAAAAAAACTATAACAAGGTGTTTAACGTACTAAATAAAGCGGGGTTAGGCCTGAGTTGGCCGAGTCGAGAATCTACGCGTCATTGGACATCGGTCTACTGGCACGCAAAACGATGCCCCCAATGGGACAGTCTCGATTAGTCAGTATTTTCCAATGCTAAGAGTCGTACTACGGTTCAATTATACTAATCTGACTAGATAGTCCCATCCGCGTCGGCGCTGCTACTACTATGCCTTGTGCTTCGAGAAGCCCTCAGCATTACTACTAAGGCGGGGTTTTCGGACAAGGTTAAGGTTTGATTCGCCATCCGCCCGAATCCGGGGACGCCAGGATAAACACGAGGTTTGCTCAGGTGTGATCGGGACTGATTTTACTCAATTAGTAATTATGACCATAATATATCAAAACTTAATAATTTAATTCCATTACCATCCTTTAAAAAAAACGGAGGACAACAAGGAGGAAATGATGTCCATCATCAGCCTATATCCGCATTAGGCATTACATGTCGTTCCCATGCGCTCTTGTAGGGCTGTTTCGGTCAAGAGCTTAGTAAGGGTCAATGATTAGGTTGCAACCTTGCGAATCAGTCGTCGGGCCTGCTACCAACAACACAATAAAGACGAGAGATATAGTGGTCCCAACCGAGGTTTCCGCTTCGGGTGCTCGGCCGTGACTGGCGAGGTGTGATGCTAAACCGAGGATCGACTAGACTTGCTCGGCCACCGGGCGCAAGGCACGATAGCCGCAATGAGGGGAGGGACAGGTTCGGCCAGCACCACACAGTGTGCTATGTGATGGTGGTCGGTCATAGTGGTCAGGTGACATTTGCTGCCTGGCCACCGGTAGCTATCGTAGCAAGAGCCACAATGGTTAGGGTCGGCCTAACAACAACAAGGAACACAAGAGAGAGAGAGAGAGAGAGAGAGAGAGAGGTAGGGCTCCGGGTTGTAGCCGGACAGCCTGCCGGCGTCGACCGACAGTAACAGGGCCGGGTCGGGTTGATCGGACGACCGAGTACAGGGGTCCGGGTCGATGGGTCGTCGGTGATGGTGTTAGGACCGTGTGACCGGCGATCGTAGCCGATCAGTGTCGAGGCGAGGTGGCGGGTCGAGGTGGAGGAGTGATGGGGCACCATTGATGGGGTAACGACCATCGACTAAGTTGCTCATGGGGAGGGTTGGGCTCTGTTGACTGCACCGTTGCCGACCACGTAGTCGGCGATCGTGGCCATGGCAAAAAGAAAAGAGCAAAACGGGGGTCGGCCAAACTAAGAACCAAGCGGAGAGGGGGATGCTGACCTAACCGGGGAGGGGTCGTCGGCTTCGGTTGCGGCTCCTTCTCCGGCCGGCTGCCTCCACTCCGGCCACCACTGCACGCAGCCACCGAGAGGGAGGAGAGAGAGGAAATCAGGGAGAGAGAGAGAAAGAGAGAGACTGGAGAGAAGAGAGGAAGAGATCGGAGGGGAGAAGGGGGGTCGGGTCCGGGTTTTAAATAGAGGGAAGGGGATGGCCGGTAGGGTAGGGGGGCGGCGCCGGCGAAAATCGGGGCGGGATCCGGGGCGACGACAACGGCGGGATCCGGGGCGCGATTCGGGGCGGGGGCATCGGTGAGATCCGAGGCGGGAGCGGCGGCGGCGGCGTCGGGTTGGGGAGGGGAGAGATCGGGGGGGGATGGGGCCCAGGTCGGGTCGGGTCGGGTTCTTGAGAGAGAGGGGGTCGGGTGAGAGTGGGGATCCGAGTGAGAGAGAGAGAAGAGAGAAAGAGAGAGAGAGAGAGAGAGAGAGAGAGAGAGAGAGAGAGAGAGAGAGAAACCTGAGAGAAGAGAGTGAGAGAGAAGAGAGAGAGAAGAGAGAAAGAGAGAGAAGAGAGTGAGTGGTTGGGGTCACGGGTTGGGCTGGGTAGCGGGTAGGTCGGGTATGGGTGGAGGGTAGTGGGTTTTGGGTTTTGGGTTTTAATCCCTCTTTTTTTTTTTTTGTTCAGTTTTTATCTTAATTTTTTTTTTTTTTCCTCTGGTCATTACATCCTACCCACCTTAATAGAATTTTCGTCCCGAAAATTTAATTACTAAACTGAGGGTACAATTCTACTAATCCTACCACCAAAGTAATGAAAGCCCATCCACATCTGGTACCATATTCTTTCTAATACTGCCCTCGAGAAGGTCAATCAATATATCAATCATACCAAAAAGAAAAAGACTCCGTCACTAGCTAGACTACTACCCGAACTTATACAATTGAGTCACATAATTATTAGGATAGGATTAGAACATTAGGCGCTCGTGGAGCTCTCACAAGGCATAATGTCCAATCGTGGTCCTAACAACTATAGACTAATAAAAATTTCGTGACTTTGGATTATCTTCCTTCCTTGAATAAGGAGCGTCCCCCTTATTCAAAAGTGAGGTAGCAATCCGATTCACGAAACAGAATCACGAGACATTCTCCACTAACAATACTAACGAGGTAACATATAAACCTATGCTCATACATCTATAGAACCGAATTGAAGACAACTAGATAACTCGAACTAGTACGCCTAGACTTAAGTCCTATGAGACTTCTCTCCGGAGCAAATGCGTCTATTACCTACACAACCACTACTACCCTATTATCCTACAAGAAAAACACCACTAAGATATGAATTAGATATACCAACATACACACTAACTAACCTAGAAAATGTTGAATCCCAGATAACACACTAAACCACAAACGAACGAGAATCGAAAGAGAACAATGATGAATAAAAATAAAAACGCTGACGCTCAATGAAAGACCTAACACTAACACTTGCAATTAATATCGCAAGACTTAGAAACTATGATGCACAATTCAGATATACGAGGAAACTTACTACTCGCGTAGAAAATACTGAACTACGATAACAACTAACCTACTGACCAAATGGAGCCGAAAACTAGGATACTAACACGATTACACAGTATACTGACAGTATCTTTTTACAAGATTGGTTAATCGGTCCTAAACTAAAACAATTAGAAACAAAGTTAAGTGAATCTCCTAAATAATTACTATTCTTAAGACTCCAACTGATAATGCATTCCCCATTTCCAAAAAAAAATAAGCAAGTCCCTTAGCATGGTTATTAACCATACTCTAGTACTAGTGTATCTCAATGTCATCTCAACGTCACTGCCGTCTAGCCAGTGCACTCTCTCTCGTGAGTCCAAACAAGAAATGAGTAGCTAGCTGCCAAAGTTCCTTTTGAGAACAGTGCAAGCTCTGCCAACTGCCAAAGTTTCCGAAGAAACAGTGCACGCTCTGCCGCAAGTTCAAACAGGAACTGCGTAACTAGCTGCCAAAGTTCCGATTGGGAACAGTGCAAGCTCTGCCAGCTGCCAAAGTTTCCGAAGAAACAGTGCACGCTCTGCCGCAAGTTCCAACAGGAACTGCGTAACCAACTGCCAAAGTTCCGATTGGGAACAGTGCAAGCTCTGCCAGCTGCCAAAGTTTCCGAAGAAACAGTGCACGCTCTGCCGCAAGTTCCAACAGGAACTGCGTAACTAGCTGCCAAAGTTCCGATTGGGAACAGTGCAAGCTCTGCCAGCTGCCAAAGTTTCCGAAGAAACAGTGCACGCTCTGCCGCAAGTTCCAACAGGAACTGCGTAACTAGCTGCCAAAGTTCCGATTGGGAACAGTGCAAGCTCTGCCAGCTGCCAAAGTTTCCGAAGAAACAGTGCACGCTCTGCCGCAAGTTCCAACAGGAACTGCGTAACCAACTGCCAAAGTTTCGATTGGGAACAGTGCAAGCTCTGCCAGCTGCCAAAGTTTCCAAAGAAACAGTGCACGCTCTGCCGCAAGTTCCAATAGGAACTGCGTAACCAGCTGCCAAAGTTCCGATTGGGAACAGTGCAAGCTCTGCCAGCTGCCAAAGTTTCCGAAGAAACAGTGCACACTCTGCCGCAAGTTCCAACAGGAACTGCGTAACCAGCTGCCAAAGTTTCGATTGGGAACAGTGCAAGCTCTGCCAGCTGCCAAAGTTTCCGAAGAAACAGTGCACGCTCTGCCGCAAGTTCCAACAGGAACTGCGTAACCAGCTGCCAAAGTTCCGATTGGGAACAGTGCAAGCTCTGCCAGCTGCCAAAGTTTCCGAAGAAACAGTGCACACTCTGCCGCAAGTTCCAACAGGAACTGCGTAACCAGCTACCAAAGTTCCGATTGGGAACAGTGCAAGCTCTGCCAGCTGCCAAAGTTTCCGAAGAAACAGTGCACGCTCTGCCGCAAGTTCCAACAGGAACTGCGTAACCAACCGCCAAAGCCTCCGAAGAGTCAGTGCGTATGTATCTGCCAAATCCTCCGAAGAGAAAGTGCGTAGCCTCACAATGTCCTCTACCGGACAGTCATAATCCACCACCAAAGTTCCCGAGGAACAGTGCGTACCCTGCCGCGAGGGTCTTCATCGAGATATTCCAAAATTTTGGAACCATGTGAACTCAACTACTACCTGAGATTTCCATCTCCTAGTACACTCTTTGAAACCACTGCCCCTAAGGTCATTATTACTACTCATAGGATTTATTTTAAAATGACATATAAGCTTTATACCAGCCCATGACACACCAGAGAAAATTATCAAGAAGATTATACCTAGAACTAAATAATGGACGATCCTAAAAATACCGACTAGGCCTCTAATACTAATGGTCGATGTAGAATCAAGGAATCCTAAGATACCGGCTAGGTCTCTAGTGCTAAGGGTCAACGAAGATTAATGAGTCCCAAAATACCAGCTAGGTTTCCAATACTAAAGTTTAGCTGAAAATAATAACTAACAAAAAGAGGACCTCACAACCATGCCGATGTACATCCTTCCAAACATATTCGATTATACATTCATCTTCCAAAATCAAATAACCATATCACTAATTAAAATTCAATATCCAGTTCTTAGTCAACTCGCCACCAGGCCCACATCTAGCAAATCCGAATAAACATTAGACTCCAAATAAAAACTCCGTGATTGACTCAAACACTATCCTTGGTTAAGATGTTCTAGGTGATTCCTACTTGAGTCATCACGACTAGCTCTGTACCTAAACACTAAGGTCCGGAGGTAAACATATCCCTATCAATCCCTATCAAGTCTTGATCAATCAAATACTCAAGTATGGACAATTTCTTAATCACAAATCAATTTCTTCAACCTATCCAATTCTACAATAAATCATATATTTTCGTCCTTAGATACACACACTAAGCTATCACTAACTATTCTAAGAGATACTAACAAATCAATTTCCCGACTATCTTTAGAATCACCCTAGCACTATTACAGCCTAAAATTCCATTAAAATAACACAGAAAACATCCTAATGAAACCCCTAGGAACATATCCCTAGGCTCTGATACCATTTTGTAACATCCGCCCCAAACACACAAGATTTTGTCCGCTTTGCTTGTGCCCGCACGAGAACTTCCCAGGGTGGTCACCCATCCTGGTACTACTCTCGCCCAAGCACGCTTAACTACGGAGTTCTTAAGAAATCCGTAGCGGCGCACGGTTTTAAAATGCGTCTTCTATGTTTGGGAGGGGAAATTATATAAGTAGCTCAGGATCTCCTTCTCTCCAAGCGATGTGGGGCTAACTCATGGCCTTGTACACCTCACCTCACCTCACCTCACCTCATCCATCTTGGCATTCCCGCCTCAGGAGTCTTGGCTCTTGGCTATTGGCCTATTGGATCTTGGTCGTCACAATCCACCCCCCTTAGGGCTACACGTCCTCGTGTAGGGTTAGACCCCTCCCATCCCGAGGAGAACCGGCTCTGATACCAGCTGTCACGCCCCAGAAATCTGAAACTGATCCCTGGGGTGTGAAATGAGAAAAACCATGGGATTTAGGGTTTGGTCGACTAACCATGCCAATTAAGGTTTCTCACTGGGCTGTGACTCTCTCAAAATTGAAGGAGGAGGGAGAAACAACGGGTATTTTAAAACTTGGTTTTTATGAAAACATTTTTATTTTAAAAGAGAGATAAAATTTTTGTCAACAGAGAGATGATCACGCTCGACCTTCAACCGGGTTATCCTCTCAGCATGTGTGGCCAACCAGTGTCCCACATGTTGACAGAAGTCCCTCTTAAGGGAGCACGAGGCTCAAGCCTCCGACGGCGAGCTAGGAATCTCACCATCTCCCTGACACTCAGCACACTGGTCTAGGGGTCCTATCTACAGGGCTAATCAATTAGGCCATTTAGATACTTATATTTTCACTGTTAACTACCCTAGGTTTGTGGCCTTAAGGAGAGGCCTACCCAAAATACCTCCAGCTGTATCAATGCTTCTAACAATTAACTAATCTTAAACTAACTGATTCTTATACAATATCCACCCATTACATTACCACAAAACTACATAACAAAATAAAATACTACTGAAACCCTAAAACTGCCTCCGGCCTCCCACTGCTACTCCCGAACTTCTGGACCTGCAAGAGAGTCTACTCGTGGGAAAGAGTAGCCCCCAATGGGAATTGGGAGATTAGCCAAATTAATGGCTAGTGACATCCTATAGTCTTTAATAATATGAGACGACATATTTAATTGAATTAAATTACATAAGCAGTTCAAAGTTATAGAAGGTTAACCAAGCCTATCAATAATCTATGTTCACATGCAATTCCTACTGTCACTAGGTTATCTACCATACAGTCCGTTAGACATACTACAATGCTTAATTATGAATTACAATATAAATCATATCTCCTAAAGTGAACACCGGACAATTTGTTCATCCTGCTCTCGGTCGAGCATTACTACCAGGCCTTCTTTATCGATGTAGAGGGTCAATTCTCTCGCCGGGCATCCACCATACACACATCACCCAAATGATTATAAGATATTTTCTATCTTTCACGATGAAGCTCTACCACCCCACTTGCGTTACTTTGGGGGCTTAAACCACCCCGGGACAGAGTTGCTAGGCCAATCCCTACTAAAGGGATACTCCTATTGGCTTAGCCACAACCCTTGCCCGTGACCCTCTAGCCTACTGGTCTTCGGCTGTGCGTGCAAGGTGGTCACGTCCCTTGCGCGCACGGGGTCCAATCTTTCCACATGTAGATTATTATAACAAATAAATAGCTTTGACGTTTTACCCCGGGATTCGTACCGCGCTCACAGCCCATGCATTACAATAAGCCTAAATTACTCTCACCCGTATTCCCGTGTGCCCAGGTCTCCACATTCCACTCAGGAGTATGGGCCCCGATAATTATAAATTAATTATCAATTTTCAAACTTAAGGAAATTCCTACTTACGGTGTCCCAGCCATCGACAAAATAATTATTAATTAATTATTAATATTTTTAAGCATGCGTCGCCGGACTCGCGACTCCGCATGCAAGGCGGGGTTCACCCGACCACATGCGACGATGTCCGGCGGAGCCCGCATGCAGTGTTATGGATACCTACCTTTAGTCATTCTTATTTCCCACTATTAAAGACCATGCAAAGAAAGTAGATGTCACCTGGTTGTCGATCACGCACAAACTCCTATCGACTGCCTTTCGCTCCGCCTGCGGCTGGATCGTCCCGGTCACGAACTGATAATTTGCATACATTCACATGTTACTAAAAAGACTATAACAAGGTGTTTAACGTACTAAATAAAGCGGGGTTAGGCCTGAGTTGGCCGAGTCGAGAATCTACGCGTCATTGGACATCGGTCTACTGGCACGCAAAACGATGCCCCCAATGGGACAGTCTCGATTAGTCAGTATTTTCCAATGCTAAGAGTCGTACTACGGTTCAATTATACTAATCTGACTAGATAGTCCCATCTGCGTCGGCGCTGCTACTACTATGCCTTGTGCTTCGAGAAGCCCTCAGCATTACTACTAAGGCGGGGTTTTCGGACAAGGTTAAGGTTTGATTCGCCATCCGCCCGAATCCGGGGACGCCAGGATAAACACGAGGTTTGCTCAGGTGTGATCGGGACTGATTTTACTCAATTAGTAATTATGACCATAATATATCAAAACTTAATAATTTAATTCCATTACCATCCTTTAAAAAAAACGGAGGACAACAAGGAGGAAATGATGTCCATCATCAGCCTATATCCGCATTAGGCATTACATGTCGTTCCCATGCGCTCTTGTAGGGCTGTTTCGGTCAAGAGCTTAGTAAGGGTCAATGATTAGGTTGCAACCTTGCGAATCAGTCGTCGGGCCTGCTACCAACAACACAATAAAGACGAGAGATATAGTGGTCCCAACCGAGGTTTCCGCTTCGGGTGCTCGGCCGTGACTGGCGAGGTGTGATGCTAAACCGAGGATCGACTAGACTTGCTCGGCCACCGGGCGCAAGGCACGATAGCCGCAATGAGGGGAGGGACAGGTTCGGCCAGCACCACACAGTGTGCTATGTGATGGTGGTCGGTCATAGTGGTCAGGTGACATTTGCTGCCTGGCCACCGGTAGCTGTCGTAGCAAGAGCCACAATGGTTAGGGTCGGCCTAACAACAACAAGGAACACAAGAGAGAGAGAGAGAGAGAGAGAGAGAGAGAGAGAGAGAGGTAGGGCTCCGGGTTGTAGCCGGACAGCCTGCCGGCGTCGACCGACAGTAACAGGGCCGGGTCGGGTTGATCGGACGATCGAGTACAGGGGTCCGGGTCGATGGGTCGTCGGTGATGGTGTTAGGACCGTGTGACCGGCGATCGTAGCCGATCAGTGTCGAGGCGAGGTGGCGGGTCGAGGTGGAGGAGTGATGGGGCACCATTGATGGGGTAACGACCATCGACTAAGTTGCTCATGGGGAGGGTTGGGCTCTGTTGACTGCACCGTTGCCGACCACGTAGTCGGCGATCGTGGCCATGGCAAAAAGAAAAGAGCAAAACGGGGGTCGGCCAAACTAAGAACCAAGCGGAGAGGGGGATGCTGACCTAACCGGGGAGGGGTCGTCGGCTTCGGTTGCGGCTCCTTCTCCGGCCGGCTGCCTCCACTCCGGCCACCACTGCACGCAGCCACCGAGAGGGAGGAGAGAGAGGAAATCAGGGAGAGAGAGAGAAAGAGAGAGACTGGAGAGAAGAGAGGAAGAGATCGGAGGGGAGAAGGGGGGTCGGGTCCGGGTTTTAAATAGAGGGAAGGGGATGGCCGGTAGGGTAGGGGGGCGGCGCCGGCGAAAATCGGGGCGGGATCCGGGGCGACGACAACGGCGGGATCCGGGGCGCGATTCGGGGCGGGGGCATTGGCGAGATCCGGGGCGGGAGCGGCGGCGGCGGCGTCGGGTTGGGGAGGGGAGAGATCGGGGGGGGATGGGGCCCAGGTCGGGTCGGGTCGGGTTCTTGAGAGAGAGGGGGTCGGGTGAGAGTGGGGATCCGAGTGAGAGAGAGAGAAGAGAGAAAGAGAGAGAGAGAGAGAGAGAGAGAGAGAGAGAGAGAGAAACCTGAGAGAAGAGAGTGAGAGAGAAGAGAGAAAGAGAGAGAAGAGAGTGAGTGGTTGGGGTCACGGGTTGGGCTGGGTAGCGGGTAGGTCGGGTATGGGTGGAGGGTAGTGGGTTTTGGGTTTTAATCCCTCTTTTTTTTTTTGTTCAGTTTTTATCTTAATTTTTTTTTTCCTCTGGTCATTACAGTAAGAAACCTTTAAAAAATTTAACCCAATTGTGATATTTAAGACTTGGCTGGGTATATTGCCTCAGATAGAATTCATTGATTGGTAAAGGCTGGGCTTCTAGACACAAATCCCTCAGAGATCCTTCCAATCTGCGAGTCCTATCTGGAGGGCAAGATGACTAAGAGAGGTTTTAAAGCCAAGGGAATTAGAACTACCAAGATATTGATGTTAATCCATTCAGATGTCTGTTGACCCATAAGTGTCAGAGTGATAGGAGGTCATGGGTATTTTATCACTGTCACCGATGATTATTTAAGATATGGTTATATTTACCTAATAAATCGGAAGTCAGAATCCTTGATAAGTTCAAATAATTCTGGGCTGAAATAGAAAAACAGATATGTAAATATATAAAAGTCCTTCGATCTGATCGAAGTGGTAAATACCTATCGGACGAGTTCCTTAGATATTTAGTGGAGTAGGGGATTGCATTCTAGTTAACTGCTATAGGGAAACCACAGTAGAATGAAGTTTTCGAGAGAATGAATCAAATATTGTTGGACATAGTTTGAAGCATGACGAGTTACGCCAGTTTACCATTCACCTTTTAGGGATATGCTTGATAAAGATCCACATATATTCTGAACCACGTTCCGTTTATGTCAGTGCCTTAGACCCTTAAAGAGCTATGGTCGAAGCAAAAGTTGATACTATAATATTTCAGACTATAAAGATTTCAGGTACATGTACGGAATGATAAGAGGGATAGAATAAAATCAAAGTTCAGGGTATGTTTGTTTTTACGATACCCTAAAGAAACAATTGTGTATTATTTTATAATTACGAGGACAAAAAAATAATCATTTTTACGAATGTCATCTTCGTAACATGATTGTGGATCACAAACCTACTAGTATAGAGAACACACATCCGAAAACATAGTGGAAGTTGACAATGCAGATGCTAATATACCAGAAACTATAGAACCTAATCACTCAGTACCACCACCACCATATCGCTGTAGTGGGAGAACCATAAGAACTCCTGATATATTCTGTGGAGAAACCTTGATGATTGATCTAGAATGTCAGGATGATGATCTCTTCAGTGACAATGAAGCAATGGGAGCTTCTGATAGCTTCAACTAGCAAAAGGCCATGAAATTAGAGATCGTATCAATGTCCAACAATATTATGTGGAATCTTGTTATACCATATACAATATTAAATCTATTGGGTGTATATAAAAAAAGAGGACCCCGATCATTCTGTTGAGACTTATAAAGCTAAATTTGTTACAAAGGGTTATACCCAGAGAGAAGGGATCGATTATGACAAAACCTTTTCGTCGATGGCTATGATTAAATCTATTCAGATCATTCTATTCATTAAAACTTATTATAATTGGGAGATTTAACAAATAAATGTTAAGACAGCTTTCTTTAATGGAAATTTGGAAGAGGATATATATATATATATATATATATATATATATATATATATATATATATATATATATATATATATATATATATATATATATATATATATATATATATATATATATATATATATATATATATATATATATATGATATAGCCTCCATGATTTGAGTTAGAGGGTCAGAAATATCTAGTTTGCAAGTTGTAGAAATTAATATATGGATTGAAGCAAGAATTTAAAAGTTGGAACATCTGTTTTGATCAGGCAGTCCAATCATAACAAAATTGATCAAAATGAGGATGAACGTTGTGTATACAAGAGGAGTGGCAAAAATACAGTGGTATAATTGATACTTTACGTTGAAGATGTTCTAATGATTGAAAATGATATAGGAACATTATCAACGATAAAGTTTTGGTTGTCAATACAGTTCCATATGAAAGACCTAGGTGAGGGAAGTCGTATGTTCCGGGGATGAGGATAACTCAAGATCGCTTAAACAAAATTCTCTTGTTGTAAAATGCTGCATACATAGTAAAGGTTATGGCTAGATTTGTTATGCAAAGCTCCAAGAAATATTTCGTGCCATTTAGACATAGCTTGAAACTGTCTAGGGACCATGATCCTAAGATACTTGAGGAGAGGGTAGAGATGTAGAAGGACCGTATGCTTCTATAGTGGGTAACCTAATATATGCTATTTATTGCACAAGGCTAGATATCTGTTTCGCAGTAGGTATGATGGGTCATTTCTAGTTGAACTCAGGTCCAGCTCACTAGATAATTGTGAAGTGTATACTCAAGTATCTTCGTTGAACGAGGGACTATGAGTTGGTTTACACCTCACAGGACCTGACGCCAATTAGATATACAAACTCTGACTTTATATCAGATTTGGAATCTATAAAATCGATATCAGGATTCATGTTCATATTAGAGAAATAACAGTTAGTTAGCAAAGTACGAAGCAAAAATGTATCACAGACTCTACTAAATAAGCTGAGTAGGTTGCAATGTACAATGCAACAAAAGAGGTAGTATGACTCAGGAAGTTCCTGACGAACTTGGGGTACATACCAAATGCTCAATCACCTATTGTGTTTATGTGACAATATTGGAGCTGTAGCACAGACCAAAGATACATGGCACCACCAGAAGGCGAAGCACATCGAGTGCAAGTTCCACTTGATTTGGCAGTTTCATAAGCAAGGGCAAGTAGTAGTGACATGTATTGCATCCACAGATAATGTTGCTGATGCTTTAACTAAGGCAATTCCTACCAAGACATTCGAGCGATATATGGAGGTGATAGGAGTTAAGACCGTTTTGCTTCACTAGACCAAGTAGGAGACTGATGGAGTTGGTGTGTTCTAAGCTTGTAAAACTTTATTTAATCAATAAATAAGATTGAAGATTAGTATAAGAATCATATCTTGGTAACTAATACTGTTACATGTGTTGATTGTGTAATAAGGAATGGGGGCTATATGGTAATTTACATGAGCAGAAGACTCAGTGGATTGGTCTCATATAATGTAAATCAATTCGCAGCTATGATTAGGTTGGTCGTCCTATCATGATAAGCTGTTGGGATAACAGAGGATGATTGTCTTCACCATGGTCATCATCAGACATATTGATTATGACCAAACAGAGTAAAAACGGTGTATAAATCGGTGAGTAGACATCGGTGCACTAAGCCTGTGTTTTTGCTTAAGGTAAATCGATCTTGAACCCTAAGGAACCACGACTGATAGACTAACAAGTTGTGTGATACTTTTTTTTGAAAATTGTCATAACAGCCATCTGTCACAAATAATTTCAAAAGTGACCAGACTGACAGCCACGTGGCGAGGCATCGTCGCAAAGTGTCTCGCCACGTTGGTTGTCCTTTTTTTTCTGGGTAGCTGCAAAAATTGGTATCCCAATTACCGATTTTAAATAGGCAGAACTCTAAAGTTTATACAAAACCCAAAACTGAGTTGTGAACAAGGGAGGCCGCTCCATACAAAACCATAGAACATTGAAGTCGGTATTTGGAATACCGACTTTAAAGTCGGTATGTGGGATACTGACTTCTGTGACCACCCATAAAAAAAAGGAGACAATCAACGTGGCGGGGCGCTTTGCTGCGCTGCCTCGCCATGTGGCTGTCAGTTTGGCCACTTTTGAAATTATTTGTGACAGATGGTTATTATGACAATTTTTTTTAAATGCTAATTTGGAAAAAAGCCCTAATGAGAATGAGGTTGCTGCCAATTTTTTTGTGATTAATTCCCATCATGAACTGGTTTTGATGGGAACCTTGATGATCAAGATTTAAGAGTCAATAACTAAGAGGAAATAGTCAAGACTCCTGAGGTAGGGGAAGCCAAGATGGATGAGGTGAGGTGAGCTATCCCAGGCCATATATTCGTCTCACATCATCTGAAAGGGAGATTTTGGGCTATAAGTATAGTTTTTCCTCTCAAACAGATGTGATTCGTTTTAAAACCGTGTGTCACTACAGATCCTATAAGAACTATGTAGTTAAGCGTGCTTGGATGATGAAAGAAATATTTCTCTCATTACTGTCTGGAGTCTTTGAAGGCTTTGCCAACAACTTTAATTCAAACAAATTGGGAATGACAAATGCAGAGCTTCTGGGAGCTCTCCAAGGATCTGAGGATGGCTTCAAGCAAAAGTGCAAAGCAATATTGAACATCCAACGCAGATCCTCCAAGAAGCGGAGCAAACCTCAGAGCAAGAAAATCAAGAAGAAACCTAAGTTAATGCATGTACAGAACTCTGTGGGGACCTCTGGATCTAGTAAGTTCAAGAAACGAGCACTCAATGCATAAGGTGCTATGAGAAGGGATATTGGAAGAATGACTGTAAGAAGGCTCATAATACTATAGCAGGTAATCTACAACTCTTAATTGTTGAATTCTTTCTTACGAGTGATAATTCTTTTGCTAGTTGAATTGTGGACTCCTAGTATACTAACCATACCTGTAACTCTCTTTAGGGTTCCGAAAAAGCAGAAGGCTATTTGATGGGGAGGTGATATTGAGCATGAGAACTGATGCTGTTGCAGCTGCTGAAGCCATTGAGGATATTACTCTTAGTTTTTCTAATAATAAGACTGTAATACTTAGATACATTTTTTATTTTCGCCTTCGAGATGTAACTTGATATATGTTTTCTCTTTGGTTAATGAAGATTATTCATTTTAATTTGATACTTTTGGTGTATCTTTTAAGTTGAATGAAACTCTTATTATAAAAGAAATAGTTCAGAGTAATCTCTATATTTTTAGTCTTAATGTAGAAAAAGATAACATAATGACTTCAGATTTGCATACTCATCTAAGCGTAAGAAACCTTCAAAAAATTTAACCCAATCGTGACATTTAAGACTTGGCTGGGTATTTGTCTCAGTTAGAATTCATAGAATAGTAAACGTTGGGTTTCTGGACATAGATCCCTCGGAGATTCTTCCAACCTGTGAGTCCTATATGGAGGGCAAGATGACTAAGGGAGGTTTTAAAGCCAAGGGAATTAGAACTACCAGGATATTGGTGTTAATCCAATCAGATGTCTGTTGACCCATAAGAGTCAATTGATAGGAGGTCATGAGTATTTCATCACTTTCACCGATGATTACTTAAGATATAGTTATATTTACCTAATACATTGAAAGTCAGAATTCTTGATAAGGTCAAATAATTCTTAGCTGAAGTAAAAAAACATACATGTAAATATATAAAAGTCCTTCGATCTGATTGAAGTGGTAAATACCTATCGGACGAGTTCCTTAGGTATTTAGTGGAGCAAAGGATTGCATTCTAGTTAACTTCTCTAGGGAAACCACAGCAGAATGAAGTTTTCGAGAGAAGGAATTGAATATTGTTGGACATAGTTTGAAGCATGACGAGTTACACCAGTTTACCATTTACCTTTTAGGGATATACTTGACAAACATCCACATATATTCTGAACCATGTTCCGTCTATGTCAGTGCCTCAAACCCTTAAAAAGCTGTGGTCGAAGCGAAAGCTGATACTATAATATTTCAGACTATAAAGATGTCATGTACATGTGCGGAATGACAAGAGGGATAAAATAAAATCAAAGTCTAGGGTATGTTTGTTTTTAGGATACCCTAAAGAAACAAGTGTGTATTATTTTATAATTATGAGGACAAGAAAATAATCGTTTTCACGTATGTCATTTTCGTTTAACATGATTATATTATGGACCACAAACCTACAAGTATAGAGAGCGTACATCTGAAAGCATAGTGGAAGATGACAATGTAGATGCTAATATTCCAGAAACTATAGAACCTAATCACTCAGTACCACCAGCACCATATCTGTAACATCCCCAAAAATATTAATGATTTAATTTAAAACTATATAATAAGAATTTATGATAAAAAAATTCAAAATAAAAATCGGACGACGCCATTGCGTCCGTCTCGTCGAAACGATTAAAAACTATATATAAATTTTTTCGTTTTGAACTCATTTAAAGCATTAAAAAATTAAAAGAAAAAGGCTATATACATATGTAAACATAAATAGCCAATAGAAAGATTCGAACTCAAAACCTTTTATTAAATTTTTAAAACAGTTTTCGCTAACCAAAAATCCATTAAGTCTTTTCTGTTTAATTATAGTAGAACTAATTATTATTCTATAACTAGGAATACCAAGCGTCATCCAACCGTTCGATCACAATCGAACGGCCAGAATACAAAACGACACAAGGAATATCAATCGTCATCTGACCGTTCGATCGCAATCGAACGGCCAGAATACAAAACGACACTGGGCATATCAAACGTCATCTGTGCCGTTCGTTTTCAAATCGGACGGCCAGAATACGAAACGGCAGATTTGCAATAAAGCCCCCGGGACTCTTCGTATTCCCGGGGGGCCTATATAAACCCCCCCCACCCACAAACTTCTTCACAGCAGTCCTCGCGACAAGCGGGCCCCACCACCCACCGCTGACCACCCTCCGCCGCCGCCGCCGCCTGCCGGCCGCCGACCACCGCCGCCCGCCGCCGGCCACCCCCGCCACCGGTCACCCCCGCCGCCGGCCACCGCCCGCCGTCGCCGGCCGCCACCGGTCGCCGCCGGTCACCACCGCCGGCTGCCGCCACCATCGGCCACCACCGCCGGTCACCACCGCCGGTCACCGCCGCCGCCACCGACCTCCGACCACCGCCGCCGTCGGCCGCCTCCCGCAGCCGGCCACCGCCACCGGCCGCCGCCACCGTCGGCCACCACCACCACCACCACCACCACCACCACCACCGACCACTGTTGGGTCGGGTACGTAATTTAAACCCGTTAACCCGTTCGGATTTTTAATAAATTGGTGATGCAAAAAGGCAATACAAGATTTAGAACCCACAACCTCTTCTTAACCTATTCTAAAACCCTTTAGGCTAACCAATAGATCCATTTACCTTTTATGTTTATAAATCACCTAAAATTAAATATATAGATTATCTATGCAAACTATATTGACCCTATCTTACCCATACGGACTCGGAATTGAGTTCCGTCAGTGACGTTGGACTCATAATGACAAAATACACTTACTTAGATTATAAAATTCCACAACCGACAATAAAAAAGTATATTTACCATTTTACCCCTAGGGTAAAATGGTCATAACCTCTTCATTCTAACTCGGAATCAAATTCCGTTTGCGGCCACGGATTCCTAATAAAAATATCTACAAAATGAATATAAATTTAAAGATATTTTGGAATTGACCAAAACACCCCCAAAGAAGAAAACCCATTAGTACACATCGAAAAATGTTGGAAAAGTCCTGGAAAAATTTAGGATAAAAACTGACCAATTATTAGTAATATATTTTCAGGTTTTGAGCATACTAAAGCTTCCGTAGCAGGGGTAAGAGTTTGCAGCCATTCAGGTAGGGGATTTAAACTCAGTTTATTCATGTTAATTATATGCTATAGAATGTCGGTAATTTGATATGGGATGGTAAATTTTGAAATACGTAATCACTTGTCTGGGTGTGGGGCTAGCCCTGGCTGAGGCCAAAAAGTTTCCTGGGTGTGGGGCTAGCCCTGGCTGAGGCCAAAAAGTTTCCTGGGTGTGGGGCTAGCCCTGGCAGAGGCCAAGAAGTTTCCTGGGTGTGGGGCTAGCCCTGGCTGCGGCCTAAAAGTTTCCTAGGTGTGGGGCTTGCCTTGTTGCGGACTAAAAGTTTCCCGGGTAAGGACTGGAGATTCCTACCCTGGCCGGATGAGCCAAAAAGGGAATCGGGTGATTAATGTTTTAATTATTTGCTTTTCGTATTCATGTTTACTGCTTTCAATACATATGTTTAGCATGAACAAAACTGAGTCATTGGTGAGTCAGTGGATAGAACTCACCCCCCTACAGATGATGTACACCCTACAGAGACAAACCCTGCAGTACCCGGAGAAGATGAAGAACGATCGGGATGCGAACCAGAAGGAATTGAAGACCTACTCTACACTCCTTTCTATGAAGACGCCGGAGCCGAAATATGAAGGGTCGTTGCAGAAGAATAAAATTTATGCCTTAGACTTTTGTTTCATGAAATGTATCAAACAATGGTTTTTATAATAAAGTGGCTCAGTATTTTCCATATTTGATGGAAATTATTTATATCAAGTTTTCTTCCTAACACCCCAGTATTATACGGGTTGAATTAATCCGTAAAATATCGGGGCGTTACAATATCGCTGCAGTGGGAGAATCATAAGAACTCCTGATATATTCTATGGAGAAACCTTGTTGGTTGATCTAGAGTGTCAGGATAATGATCCCTTAAGCTACGACGAAGCAATGGGAGCTTTTGATAGCTTTAACTAGCAAATGGCCATGGAATGGGAGATCGTATCAATGTCCAACAACGTTATCTGGACTCTGGTTATACCATATACAATATTAAATCTATTGGGTGTAAATAAAAAAAGAGGACCCCGATTATTCTATTGAGACTTATAAAGCAAGATTTGTTACAAAGAGTTATACTCAGAGAGAAGGGATCGATTATGATGAAACGTTTTTGTCGGTGACTATGATTAAGTCTATTCAGATCCTTCTATTCATTAAAGCCTATTATAATTGGGAGATTCGACAAATGAATATTAAGACAACTTTCTTTAATGGAGATTTGGAAGAGGACATATATATGATGTAGCCTCCATTATTTGAGTTAGAGGGTAAAAAACATGTAGTTTGCTGGTTGCAGAAATCAATCTATGGTTTGCCAAAATATAAAACTGTCACGGGCGGTGCGGTTTTGGTTTTCTATTTCGATGTAGCGGTGCGGTTTTGGTTTTGACCAAAACAGTATAAAATCGCACCGTTTAGGTCATTATAATGATAAGCACTGCATCACACCGCACCGCATGGTGCGATTTTGGTTTTATATAATTGTACACCATCGTGATGAGGTGCGGTTTTGATGTGACGATGCGGTTTCAGTTTTGCCCAAAATTGCACTGTTGCCATCTCTACTAGTAGGTTCCGTGTGTTCTTGTTTCAATATCTATTATCGAACCTTTGAAGCTTAGTGGATTCCTCTCACCATCCGTCACAAAGCTGACGAGGATTTTTCCCATGAAGGGTTTCCTCGTAAAAATATGTGTGTTGTATTTTAACTTCTGTATGCAAGCATTGCATGCTAATACCCAACACTTTACAGAAACCCTATTATGATTAGAGTTAGAGAGAGAGAGAGAGAGAGAGAGAGAGAGAGAGAGAGAGAGAGAGAGAGAGAGAGAGAGAGAGAGAGAGAGAGAGCCACCTGAAATCTAATCATGATGCATGTAAAATGTAATATTCAGTGGTAAGGAGAGAACTTAGTAAAGCTAAATTTTTAATTTACCAGAGTCTAGCATAGTGCCTTCCTATCTGGATGATCATGAAGGAATTTTTTTTTTAAAGAGACTCTCACGCTCCGATTGTACCTCCCTCAATCCCTCCTATGAGGGACTTAACCGTGGAAGGGATAATTTCAATTGGTATCAAAGCGCAATTGACCTAATTGGTCGATTGACCATGTTAGACTATGTATTTGGTTATATCTTTTCTGCTAAGTTCATTTACATATGTAGGCCTAATGCAAAGGTTACACGATAACAAACCCACCTTGTTAGAGTCTAGAACATTCCATTTTGGAAGGCAAGAATGAGGGCGTTCTTTTGTTCGATAGACATCGCCTAGACCAAATAGGAAGAACCATCTAAGAATTATGTGGTTGACGGTGTCGTGACAAAGTTCCCAAGGCCTGTGGAGCAGTGGATGGATCTCGAACATGAGGATTGCACACTCGATCAGAATGGTCTGAACACCATCTACTCGTGGGTTACTGAAGTTGAGTTTCGCTGTATATCTGCGACAAAGACTTCAAAGGAGGCAAGGGATATTATGTCCATCACATACGAAGGCACAAAGATTTACAGTTGAAAGAGCTAAATTGCAGAGATTGATGACTCAGTTTGAGAGCCTCTCAATGGATGAGAACGAGTCGTCTGACGGTTTCTATTTTGATTACATCAATGGCTTACTTTGATGATCTAACTGAGATGGAGTTGTTGCCAAAAATATGAAAGAAAAAAAATGGCATGGGGGTCCCAATCCAATGAACAAGTCCACTATCATAAACAAAACAAAACAAAACTATTGGCACTACTGCTCTACTAATTTTAATAGAATCACCCCCAATCCCTGGCCTGCTCCTCTTTCTTTCATCCTGATCCTGATCCTGATCCTGATCCTGATCGATCAGCTAGACTACTGCTCCTTCCTTCCTCCTCCTCAGGGTTATGATTTCTGAACCACCATGCCAAATATCGATCTCGGTGTCCGGGACGGCGGATCGTACCAAGAGGACGTCTTCTTTGCGAGGGTGGTGAACTCTGGTGCTTCCCGAGATTGGTGGGTCGCAACCGATGCTTGGTCTGCTCTGCTCAAAGATCTGCTCACCACCGAGTTTGAGGTCCCGGCCGACCGAGATCGTGTCGGCAAACTCATACGGTCTCTGGACCGCGATCTTCCGGCGGAAGCGGAGGTGCGTTTCCCGGCCTCCGCCGGCGCTCCCGGAACTCCCGGATTCAGGCGGCTCCTCTTCTACCGGGTGCCACAGAACATCAAGAGCCTCTTCACCCAGATGCTGTCCGCGACCCTCGAGGACTCCCTTTACCATGTGAGCGTGGCCTCTTTGGACACCGCCGTGCTGCAGGTCTACAATCAGACCAAGTTCGAGTCGGAATTCGGTCTCACGTGGTATCTGCACCCGAGCCTTCTTCTCGCCTCGGCGGGAGGCTCCTCCCCGCCTACTACTGCCACTGGCACAGATGCTGAAGCCGAGCTTCGGGGCGAGATCTCTCGCCTTCGCGGGGAGCTGGATACGCTTCGGGATGTCGGGGTGGGTGAGAGGACACGACTCATGAATGATCTGGATCTTGTGAAAGCCGAGAAGGCTCGTCTGGAGATGGAGTTGGGTTCTTTGCGAGAGAGAGCTACCGAGATGGGCAATGAATTGGGTCTGCGAAATGTGGAGAAGGCCAAGCTTCAAGAAGAACTCGGCGAGCTTCAAAACAAGTATGAGGCGGCCAAGAAGGACGGCGGAGTGTGGAGATGGCTAGGCTTCAAGAAGGTCTGACAGTGTTTTTTTCTTTTTAATCTTTATGACTTGTTTGGATGTTGCGTATATATAACGTGCGTTTATTTGCATATGCATTGTTGTAATGCATAGGTAAAGAAACATATATTTATAATTATATTTGTTTGTCTGTTTTTGTGTCTTGAGTGGGGACCATATGTGCAAATAAGTTACGGGTTTCTATTTGTTCATGGGGTGAGATGAATTCTCAAAAGACCTGCTAGCGGCACGTATTTAAATGTGTACAAACTAGTTGCACGTCAAAAAAAGCAACAACCAAACAAATTTTTTTGTTTGTATCTATTAAATAGAAACACCCCTATTTGCACAAGATTCAAACAATACCTTATGGTGAAAAGTATGAGATAAAAACTATAAAGTTTAGATCACATGAATAATAAATGATGTTCATCCAATCTACATTCTAACTTTTTTTTTTGTCTATCATTATCTGTGGGGGTGTGCATTGGCTTGCTTCCTTTGGTTTTGGCCTCGAACTTTGAACCGAATCAATCTAGTCAGATTTTCTAATTTGCAATCCGAACCAATCTTGATCGGTTTGGTTCCGTCGGTTTTTTATTTGGTTATTTCATAATGGTAATATGCACATCTGTATATACCACGCTACTTCATCAATGAAACACAAAGTGAAATTGTTTTTTAAAAACCAAGTATTTTGCATTCCAAAATGTAAAGGCAGATGTAGTTTCAAAACCAAACAAAACCAATATGATTCAAACAAAACCGCCAAAGAGGGATGGATTCATGGGAGGAAGACGATGAGAGAAGGAACAAGAGAGGAGGAGAGAGATGAAGGAGGGGGATATATGAAAAGGAAAGGTTCGCTCGCACCGAATCGTCGATCGTCTCCGGAAGATAAAGAGAGGAAAGGAAGTTGGGTAGGGTTTTTAAGACGTCACAGTGTCACACCTCCATCACGATTCACAAGTTGGTTTGGACTTCGGATTCCATTGAATCAACCAAACCAAGCCATAGATATACTTGAAACCTTGACCTGAGTTGGTTCGGTTCGGTCTAGCTCGGATTCCATCTACGATATACTTGAATCAAACTGACTGGGATGGTTTTTGAAATATCTAAGACCAAACCATATATGATGTTGCACCCGATCGAAGATATCCCCCTTCCTGCCCTAGAGCATCTCCCATGGGCTCCAAAGATTTTTCCTTATTCTCATTGCTCCTAGCTGCCACGTAGGCTGGGGATTGAAGAGGACTCCAATGACTCCTCCATCTCTCCCTATTTCTTGAGAAAAGATCAAATTGTGGGCCTGTGAAAGCAACTTTCAGAGGACTATTCGGGAAATTAACAAAAGCAATGGCCTTTCATTTTATTCAAATTGGGGGGCCTACTATCCAAAGTTTCCCTATTGCTCTCGCTAGCCCTAGCGAGAGCAGTAGCAAAATTTCAAATAGGCGATATTTGAAGGAGTCCGTTGGAGCGCCTTTTTGAACCCATACTCCATTTTTTTAGGTACAGTAAGGAAGGATGACAATCCTAGGAGCTCGTTGGGATACTCTTAGTATCACAACTATGAGCATCTCCAACAGACTCCTAGTGCATTCCCTATTTCTAGGAGTTCCTAGTTGTCATGTAGGCAAAGTAAGGAGTGGGGATTATAGAGCACTCCAACTGGCTCCTGGTTGTTATTCGATACCTCTCCCTGCTCCCCCCACCCTCTATCTCTCTCTCGTCCCGTTTGAGCCATAGGAGAGGCGATCCAACTGTAGATCCTCCCTCCCCATGCCATGTCCCTCTTTCCATCCCAGCGAGCCAAATCCGGCTGTCGTCCTAGTGAGCCAAGTCCCGGCTGTTGGCCCTGTTTCCCCTCTTCAGTGGTCGTCTCGGCGTGCCAGATCTCGTCGCAACGAGTGATCTTTCACCTCTTCAAATCTCATGGTCATCTTAGATATCGACCCACTATACTTCCTCGATCCGCCATCTACTGTAAGGAGATCGAAGGATCGAAAGCAGCGATGTGGGGACCGGGCTAGCGAATCAAATCTCGCTCACCAAACCTAGCGAGGAGGTTAGCAAATACTAACTCTAGGGAGGCACGTAGAAGCCGGTTGGACCGCTTGATTTTGCTCTTGTTTGCTACAGTTAGTGAAGGAGGTGGACCATAAGCGCCTGTTGGAGATGCTCTAAGAAGGGTGAAGGTAGACCCTTACTAGCTACCTACTAGAGACAAAAGCGGGATTCGATCCCAGGCCTGGGCTACCAAACCTCCAAAACTTTTACCATCTAAGCTAGCTTACAGTTACATAGAATTCTTTCATAGCCTTAAAAATTTTATGGGGCTTCATGCGCACGATCGCCCAACCCCATGGAGACTATTTCAGGAGGATTTCGTGTGCATCGTGCAAATGACAAGTATAGAATTCACACAGATTTGTTATTTCGACCAACGTTTGGTGTAACTCATATATATAGGGGAGCGTGACTTTGTATGCCCATGCATTGAAGGCTTCAATTTATGCTCCTCTTGTAACATACATAGAGGCTTCCAAATTTGCTAATTTTTTGTGAAGATGATATCTATATTAAGATGATCATCATCACAAAAAATCAGCAAGTTCTGAAACCTATAAGCATTTAAAATAAGCTCATCAAATTAATGATTGAAATAGACGGCTGATAAAGCTTCTAACATTTTGATGGATCTAGATGTTTCAGAATTTGTTGATTTTTGGTGGATATGATATCTATAGCAAGATGATCACCCTAATTAAAAATCAGCAAATTCTGAAACCTCTAGGTGTATCAAAATGATAGAAGTTATATCGTTTGTCCATTTCAACCGTTAATTTGATGAGCTTATTTGAAATGCTTAGAGGTTTCAGAAGCTAAACTCGAGTTCACCATTCAAATGGTGAACTCGAATGGAGAAGCTACCACGTGTCCTGAGAAAGTGTTCAACCCTCTTTTACTTTTTGCTTTATGTCTTTTCAGTGTTCGATCCTCTTAAATGTCTATCCTCTCTTAGTTGTTTTATGTCTTTTCAGTGGACACATGGTGCAATATAAACCATGTTTCACCATTCATTTGTGAACTGAAGTTCACCAAACCCTTTCCATAGATGTATATATATGGGTCAGGATCTAGAAACACGCTACTTTGCCACAGAGTTAGACACACATCATCCAAATTGTTAGATAGAGCTTTCAGAATTTTTTGATTTTTTGTAAGGATGATCAACTTCCCTTAGATAACACATCGATAAAAAATCAGCACATTCTAAACCCTTTAGGTGCATCAAATCTACAAAATTTTATCGACCGTTCATTTTAACTGTTAAATTGAAGGGAATATTTGATTAGTCTATAGGTTTTAGAATGCGTTGATTTTTTGTTGATGTGCTATCTAAGGCAAGGTTATCACCATCACAAAAAATCAACAAATTTTGAAACCTCTATCTAGGGTTTTCGAGATGTATCTAACCCTGTGGCAAAGTAGTGTGTTTCTGGATCCCGACCCTATATATATAGTAGGGAGTTTTCTTCAAGGACGAAAGAGAGCTACATGGTTTTCCTTCACGATCGAAGAAAGGAGACCGGGGAGGATTCCATGATCTAAAGTCTTCCAGATTGTTGAAGAAGAGGAGGTGAGTGCTATTTACAACTTATGGGAGGAAAGAAATCAAAGGGTTTTTGAAAACATTACTCATTCAGCTCAAGAGGTTTGGAAGAAAGTTGTTCCATATGTAACATCCATCATTTTTGGTACAATAACAGCTTGAAGACTCTGTCTTCTCATGACCAATCCCTGATAAAGAATTGGTCAATCTCTTGCTCTTCTTTTGTTACTTGATTTAGGTAGGATGTCCCATACCTTTTTGCATCTTTGTGATTGTACAAGCCTTGCCCTGCTCAATTTTGAGTTTGGTTGGCTTCTGTCTTTTCCATTTCTTTTGCCTTGCCTTGCTTTAGTAGTAGTACTACTATAGTTAGTTTGGCCTGATTGTATATATTCCATCTAGTTTTAATAAAATCCTTATGTTTCAAAAAAAACAAGGTTTCAGGTGTACACCATTGTTCCTTTTTCATAGTGGAATTCTCCCATGCATGCTCCGACAATGGTGGACGTTGTTAGCACCTTTAGATCCATTAGTGTGTTTTTGGTGCAACTTGGCTAATTATTAACTTGAACAAATGTGTTGTAAGTATCGAGTGGTAAATGCGTCTTGAGTCCTAGTCCTTGAGCGTCAGAGAATAAGTCCAAAGGAAGTTTCAGGGAATGATACTGATGAATGACTCTGTGCTCAAGCTTCATGATGCCTATCAGAGGATCCCTTAAGGACAAAGGTAATGAACAAAGTCATTAGGGCTAGCCAAGGTTTACTATGCGATCTGGGTCGAACCAATGTTGGCTACACAGACGGGGGTCGAGCTCCTTGATGAGCTCACGGGGGAGTGCCACTTGGTTGTGGTTTTTTTAGGGGGGGAGAGGGGGGAATGATCCCCCAAAACCTAATTAGGATTTAGGTTTTGTACTTACATGATTTCATCGATTGTGCATGCATTGGTTTTATCAATTGTACTTTTATCCTGTTTTATACATATCGATGTTTGGGATTAATCGGAGTTAGTGAACCAGCTTTGTGGGTGGTTCTCACTTAGAAATCTCTAAGTGTAGAATCTGTCACAGAGTTATCCGAACGATTGTTTAGACTAAGACCTGATGATGTCCGAACGATGGTTCAGGTGCCTAGGTGAAAACGCTCGAACAATTGTTCGAATGCTTTAGTGTCAGTTCGAACTTTTCTTAGTTTGTCCCAACCTGGTTACCATGTGGCGTCTAAACCATCGTTCGGACCGCTAGGATCTGGGAACAAACTTCCTGAGTCTGATGTTTGAACTATTGTTCAGACTCTCAATCTTAGTTGTCCTAATAATGGTTTATATGGTGTAGGGGTAGAGGCATCATCACTTTTCTATAAATAAGCCTCCTTGCCTCTTTAAGTTATATCTTTTGGTCGGTGGAATTTTTCTAGAAGATTTATTGTCAAGATTTTTGGGGAAACTTTTTTAATTGTTACCACCAAATGAAGAAAGGAGAAATCTCATATTGGGGTGAGTTCTACAAGTAAGAAACCTAGATCTCCATCTAGGGTTTGTCTAATTTCTCTTTTCGGTATCTCTTCGGTTTTCTCATTGGTTTCTTTAGGGATATTCATCTAGGTCTTTCCTATTGCATGTATTGATTTCTCATCTATAGAAAATTCTAGGATCCATCATCCCTCACCATCTTCTATATTTGAGGGTGCTCGATCGCTTGGAGGGTGGAGCCTCCTTTAAGGGGGAGATCGAACCGTCAAGTTTGTGGCATCCAATTTGTGTGTCGAATTGGTTTGAGGCCGGGCAATCAGAGCCGTCTTTGCGGATAAGAGGCGGGAGTGACTCAGTTGAGTCGTGGTCACGAGTGTGGGGGAGAAAATGTCCTGTCGGTGGATCGGAGTCGCTAGGCACTAGCGGAGATCGGGCAATATACTTGTTGGAAGGCAAGGAGATGTTAGACTACACAATTATAGGGTTGGGTGAGTCGAGTCCTGTAACCTCTTAACTCACATAGTGCATAATTCTAGCAAGGGCTAGGGATGGAGTACGGAATCGTTCGAACCACTTCAATATCTCTTGTGTCATTCTGAATGGTGTAGATCGGGTAACATACCTATTGAAAGGCAGGGCGATGGTAGACTATTCAAATATCGGGTTGGGTGAATCGAGTCTTGTAAACTCTTACCTCACATTGTGCATAATTCTAGCAAGGGCTAGGGGTGAAGGAGGGAATCGTCTAAAACATTTCAAAATCTCGTGTCATTCTGAATGCTTCTTTAATTGTTATTTTACACTTGAGAAATTTAGGATTATGTACTAGAAACTCATAAGGGCATGAAAATATAAAATCCATCGTCGTGAATTTTGAATTGAGAATATTTAATCATTCCACCTATTCACCCCCCTCTAGGTGTTTGTGATCTATACGCTTCCGTATCGCCCACGTGTTTTCAGACCTAGCCTTAGATTGTGTGAACCACCTTAAAAATATCATATGTTCTCTTTGGTGGTTTGTCTTTTTATTTGATTTTTGATTGATCTCAAACCATGTGCTTTTAGGACAAGTGGTATCAGAGCTTAGGCTTGGTAATTCTGGGTTGAAGTTCTGTTAGGGTTTGAGATCTACACTTGTTAAGATGAAAAACAACAACAATAGCACAAAGATTATTAGACTCAATTAATGAATCTAATTGATTAATGTAAAAACCAAAGATGAAGGATATCTTGTATTATAAGGATCTATATGCCCCGCTTAAAGGTGATGCGGCAAAGTCAGATGAGACGACCGATAATCAATGGAAGGTTATGATATTTAGCACAAAATTTGCAAACACCTTTGTTGTCATAATTTGTGTGCTCAAAATATTCTCGGTCATATATTAAGTCCTAGTGTCCTAGTCTGTGTCTGAGCGATAGCATACACAAGCACATTTAGCTCGATATGCAATCAATTGAAGACTTGAAGACTATTGCACACACCTACCCAAGATATAATGGTTTTACTTATATTTGGGGTTCTAGGACTCTGCTGAGTAGAGGCTAATGTAGGTCCATTTTAGCATATTACTTTCGTTGTTTTTTCGATTCCTGTATTTGCACATTGTTGTATTTTCGATTCAACCAAAATTTTGAAATTAAGTTTGAAAATGCTTTCAAGTCATTAGTTTTTATTTCTTGATATTGAACGGCTTGACTACTTGATCTCGGACTTCTAAACTTTCCGGAATAATTCCTTGGTTTCCTCGAGTTCGTAATGTTTTACGTTTTTCACGAATTCAAAATTGACTTATGGTTTCGTAATATTAATATTCGGATTTATCGTGTGCATCCTTGCACGAGCCTCGAGTCTAAGTGAGTCCCAGTGCATGTACCATCGAGTATACAGGTTGTACTTGGTGGCTCACCATGTTTCACACTTAGAATTTTTCTAAGTGTTAAAGAGATTACACTAGCGTCTGAACAACTGTTTGGACCATGTGCCTTAGGTATCCGAATAGCTATTCGGACCCCTAAGCTATGTCGTCAGGACAAGTGTTCGGACCGGTGACCTTGTGGTCCGGACCGTTAAGGGTTATTTGGCACAGGCTGCTCGAACAACTGTTCGTAACGCTAAGGCATGACCAACAAACTATTGGTCTAGTGTCCGAACAACTATTCGGACCGCTAGTTGTCAGGTCGGGTTAGTATAAATAACCTTAGTGTACTAGAGAAAAATTATCTCTATGGTTGATTTAAAAAGTGACTTTTGGAGAGAGAGTTTATAGAGGGATTGGGATTTTCTTGAATTTATCAATCTTGGGTTAAATCAATTCCTCGTTATGGAAGCTCTTGTTATTATTTTATCCTCATTATATTGATCTCAAATTTCTTTATTTGTAGATTCGAGATTCAATCTTAAGAGGCATATGAGCTAGCCCTTGGTTGTAAAGTCCTTTTTTCTTTTTGCTTTTAATTTTTAAAAGCATTTCCTTTATCTTGAGGGAGAACTCTCTTTGGTCAAGAATTTCCAGATAGTGCTCAACGGTGGGTTTATCAGTTGAGGGCAGTTGTAGCTCCAATTTGCCAACCCCATTTCAACAATTAACCTTTAGCCGTGCGGCGAGTACATCCGCGTAGAGCGGAGTCTGCTAGGGGTCGGTTCGTGGGAGCATCGGACCATAGAAGTGCAGGAGGGTGAAGGAGCGTTGTGATCATGTGAGCGTACCGGTCTTGACCTGAGGGTTGTGTGTCTGAATTTTATTAACTTCAGATCATAGTGGATTCACCTAGGGCTCTGAGCTTGCTCAGTGAGGTTTTTCCCTGTTGGGTTTTGTCGTAAAAAAATATCCCATGTGCTTTTTGCGCTTGCATTGATAGGATAGAGCCTTGTATGTTTCCACCTTGGCCTATTGCATGCAACCTAGAGAGAAAGCGAGAACAAGTCACGAGGATTCTCAAAGGGATCTTCTGCATATCTTTGTTTATAAAGGTAGCCGTGTTGCTTTGCGTAGCAAGACTTGTCCATGCAAATCACCCCTTTTAGGGTTTGTGGGAACTTTCAATTGGTATCAGATTGGATTCATTTGTGATAGCTTAGTTGCTAGAGTGTATCTAATCAAGGGAAGGTGGTTCAGTTACACGTTCGCCACTTTTTAATGGAAATGAGTATCCTTATTGGAAAGACAATATGATGGTGTTCTGAAGTCAATTGACGAAAGGGTGTGGCGGTCGATGCAACGAGGATGGTCTCCTCCCACGAAAATACGAGATGACATTTCTATAGAAAAGCCCAAAGATGATTAGATCCAAGCAGATTTTGAGAAGTCAAATTGGAATTATAAAGGCTTGAATGTCATGTTCAATGTTATGTCCCCAGATGAGTTTAGACAGATCTCCACTTGCGAGACTTCCAAAAAGGCTTGGGATATCCTTGAAGTCACATATGAGGCTAGGGTACCAAGGCCATCAACATAGCCAAGTTCCAAATGCTGACTACGCATTTCAAGACCATAATGATAGAAGAGGCTGAAACTTTTGATGAGTTTTATGCCAAACTTGGAGATATAGTCAACTCGAGTTTCAACTTGGGCGAACACATCTTGAACTCTAAGATAGTTTGTAAGGTCTTGAGATTTCTTCGGGTCAGTCGTCCTATCATGTTATGCTGTTGGGATGACGTGCATGAGTGCCTTCACCATGGTCATTGCCATGTACAGTGACTATGGCCGAACAGAACCAACATGGTGCACAGGTCGGTGAGCAGATACCAATGCACTAAGCCGTGTTTCTGCTTAAGGTAATCAGTCCTTAACCCTGAGGAGCCATGTTGGACTAACCAGTTATGTGGTACTTTGTCACATCAAAGTGTGAGGGTCTACTTCGTGATCCAATACCACGGTGTGCTAGGTTACCCGGCTGGCGTTGCATCAACATGCCTCTCTTGTAGGCCATTCACACCTCTAACGAGAGGTGCAATCCTTGACTTGACTTACATCTCATTAAACCCAGGCATGGTGGTCAGCAGTTGACTGGATCGAGTTACTCGACTAACATAATCGGAGGTGTGATATACATAGTCAACTTGGAAGGAATCGAGTCATATGATCACTCAAGTCTGACGGTGTTCTCCACCGCTCGAGCTGAGTCATGGCACCAAGTAAAGGAAAAACGTATTTACCAATACTAAGCGGAGAGGAAGGGTATGCGAGAGAACATAATATGTCTGGGTAAATTAGAGTGGAGCCTGCATTGCACTCTGGGTGGCTACGCAAGTTAACCATGACTTAAAGGATTAACGAAACACTTGTGTAGTATGTCGGTCAAGTCCAGTTAGAAGCCATGAATCTCGGGCCCTAAAGGTTTCACCTTATCCATGCTCTGCATAGATCTTATACCTTCTCCTCGTCTCACATAGCACTAGAATATGAAGAATTGACATACCCTAATTATCATACACTCTATGTGTGCGTGGCACTAGATCATGGTAGTTGTGTAGGTTAGTGTGTTTACTAGGGGGCAACCCCGGAATAGTATAGAGACATACTATGTAGTCCTGTTACCTTGTGTGGATCCCGCTCCTTGCGTGCGAGGCACCGGAGCATGGCACGAGTGGACTAAGTGATTTTACTAGTAGCACCTCACATGATTAGTAAGGGCACCCCAGTGAATTGTTAAATCACTAGAGGAACCAGACGATGGTAGGCCATAGTGCATGTTAGGGTTTTCTAGTTTGACTAGGTTTCCCTCAGACTAGAGGTGACCGGCCCTATGAGTCCCCATATAAGGGGGGTGGCCAATTAGAGTCATGGGGGTATTTTGGGAAACCAAATTATCTTGCATGCTTTAAAGTGGCTGCCCCTATGCATGGGAGAACCATGTGCCCCCCTATGGTCAGTCCCTTTCCTTTAAGGATTGGATAGACATCAAACTTGATGTTTATCCCGTCCCCTAAAATCTAGGGATCGACCAATAGGGGAGGGGGCGGTTTTGGGAGAGAAGGGGTCGAATCCCAAGCCCTCTAGGGTTCGGTCACGACCCCCTAGGAGCCGGGAATAAAAAGGAGATGAGAGGGGAGTTCGGCCTCCACTAGTGCCCTAGCCGAAATCCCCCTCCTTTTACCTACTCTCCTGTTGGGTTTGGATTTGGATGGTCATCTTCCTTGCATGGTGATTCATAGAAGGAAGAGGCTTGCTACTTGAAGGCACTCAGAGATCTATTGACGATGTTCTGTATAGTGTGCGACATCGGGTGAACAAGAAGGTTGCTTTTGCCTTGCGATTTCTTCTTCCACGAGGATTCCCTTCCGTCTCCATCAACAAAGAAGAAAATTATCTGCAGTTTAAAAATCTGCACAAAGGTATAAAATCTCTAACATGTAGATCTAGTATAGAACATGAATTGAATTCATACAAGTATATTAGTTTAGCTAGATTGTCGTTAGGGTGTTCGATTCACATGCTAGGATCATATACGTATATATAGATTAGTTTGTTGAAAATTATTTAATGGAATGCACACCATCTATGATCTTCGGATCGATCATTTGCTTCCATTGCGTAGCTCTGACCATGGATTATTTCCAATAGAGAAGTAGGTACCCAAGCATAGAAATACACCATCTTCTCCGATGGCTTTTACTATAAATAGAAGAGGAGGGCATAGAAGAAAGGGTTGATATAATCCCTTATAAACTGTATAAGATCCGATCATCTATTTAGTAATAAAGAACAGTTTCGCTACGATTTTGAATCTTTTACTTTCCTTGTTTTATCATCCTCGTTGCTTACTCTCCATCATCAAGAAGGACTTTGGGGCATCCATTCTAGGAGCCTCAACCCTTCTGGTTTTCTAGAAAAAGATCCAGACAGCCTATCAATAGCCCAAGTTCTATCGCCTCAACATCTTCATTGAACGCCATCAATTCGCATCTGCACCAAGGAGAAAAGAAGAGAAGAATAGTCATCTCCGCACAACAACAACACTGATATTGTGGCTAGGGTTCGCTTCGAAAAACTGTACCCACATGCGTTGTATATTAAATTTTTCATCAAATTAATCTACACATATGCACATGAATCAGGATGAACGAAATACCCTAATGGCGATCTATTGATTTGAACAAACTAGCATGTATACATATTCGATTACTAGATCTATGTGTTAGAATTTCATACCTTCGGGCGGAACTTGGAGGATTTTCTTCTTTGTTGATGGTGACGGCCCATGAACAAAGATTCTCGCGATTGATAAAGTCCCTTGCAATGGATGAAGAAGCTTCGCGAGAGAGATGACACCTTCTTGTTCACCCAATCTCGCATGTAGCAGGAACCCCAACAAACCGATCTCTGAGTGCCTCGAGCGTGCAAGCTTCTCCCACATCTCACACGAAATAAAGGAAGAAGAGGTGAGAGAGGAGCGATGCCGAAATTCAGCTATGGCATCATCCTTACCCCCCCTTGTGTATAGGGGTTGTGGACGGCTACATGTGTAACATCCGCCTGAAACACATAAGATATTGTCTGCTTTGCCCGTGCCCGCATGAGAACTTTCCAGGGTGCTCACCCATCCTAGTACTACTCTCGCCCGTGTATGCTTAACTACGAAGTTCTTACGAAATCCGTAGCGGACCTCACCTCTTCCATCTTGGCGTCCTAACCTCAGGAGGCTTGGCTCTTGGCTATTGGCTATTGGATCTTGGTTGTTACAATCCACCCTCCTTAGGGCTACACGTCCTCGTGTAAGGTTAGAACCCCCCCCCCCCCCATCCCGTGGAGAACCGGCTCTGATACCAGTTTGTAACATCCGCCCCAAACACACAAGATATTGTCCGCTTTGCCCGTGCCCGCACGAGAACTTCCCAGGGTGGTCACCCATCTTAGTACTACTCTTGCCCTAGCACGCTTAACTACGAAGTTTTTACGAAATCCGTAGCGGCGCACGATTTTAAAACGAGTCTTCTATGTTTGGGAGGGGTAATTATATAAGTAGCTCATGATCTCCTTCTCTCCAGGTGATGTGGGGCTAACTCGTGGCCTTGTACACCTCACCTCACCTCATCCATCTTGGCATCCCAGCCTCAGGAGTCTTGGCTCTTGGCTATTGGATCTTGGTCGTTACAACATGCCTTAAATAATAAGGCATGTGGTCATCCCCCCCCCCTATATCCCCTGGTGCATTAATGTGGCTGGCCCCCCTTTGTGCTCTTGCATGTAGCCATAACGGCTGGCCACCATGGCTAGTGCAAGCAAGTTGACCATCCCCTATTGCTTGCATAAAGCCATAATGGCTAGCCTTTCTTGCCTTGCACATGCCACATGGCCGGCCCCTATGATGTAGAGAAAATCCTAATCTCGCTAGGTACCTCGTACACACCATGGAGCTCACTTGTGGGGGTATCTCTAGTAATTTCACTATTCACTATGGTAGCCATAGTAAATAGGTGGGGTGCCCGTAGTAAAACATAATAGTTGACTTTTATTGTGATCTAGTGCTTCACACACACATAGTGAGGTCCATATAGGATGGGGTGCACTTAGTATATCCTCTACTACTCTTGAGTGCTCCTAATATATACACTAATACACATCTGTCATGCTCTAGTGCCAAGCACTCATTGAGCGTAAAGAAGTTTTAGGGTTTATGTGAATCGACTTCTTTTCTAGTGAGATAGGAAAAATAACTAGTTCATACTAAGTGTGGATAAGGTGGAACCTGTTGAGCATTATGGTGGTGGCTCGAAATCCTATTTGGAGGAGAGCCGATTGGCTTGGAATCCTATTTCGAGGAGAGCCACATGTTCGTGACCTCGAGCGGGAGCAGATCTAGTGAGATTTCCTACTAGTACAAGTCCATCGGTGAGGTGGAGCTTGTTGGACGTTAGAGGAGACTTCAGACATTTGTCTATTGGTGGTGGAGCGACATAAGTTGAGGTGGAGCTCGTTTGGACGTCGGAAGAGACTCCGGACGTTGTGGCCATAGAAGTATGAATAGAGGAGGCTATCATCAAGCACGATGATTGGCTATCGACATTCAGTTTGGTGCATACACTAGTCAGAGGTGTAGGGCGTTTGGATGCAAGCACCGGTAGGGTACTTTCGGCCGTTTTCAGGACACGTGTTTGGGACACCGAGGAGGGGTCGATTAGCACCATCAGGGTGTCGTTTGGAGCACCATCAAGAAGTGGGTTCATGATACCAACAGGGTACCACTTGGCACTGTCAGGGTGCTTTAAAGACGACGAATAGAAGTCTGGTTTGTGACATCTCGCCATGGTGGAGATTATTGATAATAGCTCGAGTCAACCCATCTCCTCGGGCAGGTCATGCGCACTATCCTCCAAGGTCGTGTGCACGACTTGTCCAAGTGTCATGCGCATGACATATAGAGGTGGTGCACATGACTTCCCTATTTTCTCGATGTGTCAATCAGAAAGACGAGACTTGCTATAGGCAGTCGTGCGCATGACTTTCCTAGGTCGTGCGCATGACTATTCCAGGCAGCACGGGTCAACCCAAGTCATATACATTTTAACTTTTCTTTTGGGGATATTTGAGGGGAATTTCAGGATTAAGCTTAGGTAAACATATTCCCTTACTATATAAAGGGGTCTAGGGTTTTGGGAACTCATCCTTGGTGGAAGAGGAATATTGTCTTCTTTTAGGAAGACTTGACGACTCTTGGTGAAGCTTCTCGTGGAGAAGATGAACCCGGGGGAGGAGCGTACCTTGCTCCTCCCCCGGGCCATTGAAGGTCTGGTGTGTGGGGTCTACGATGTCGTGTTGGAGCAATGAATCACGGGTTCTTGGTGACCGATCCCGAAGGTATTATACTAGAAGGGAAAACCTAGAGAAGACCACTTTTCCGGAAAGATGCCATTGGGCATGGTGGCCAAACCATGGAGGGCGATGCCATGTTAAGGAGACCGAGGCCATGATAAGGCGAGTTCGAGAGGAGGAACTCAAGACAGTTGGGAGATTCGTGGTGCTACGATCAATGATACTTGATCCGACAGATTGTGACCGGTGAGTATCTAGATCATGGATTTTATGGAACTCGTGAGGGTTATCTTTACGGAGATTGCCATATACAATCCTTCCAGTCAGATTTATGGGAGAGAGAGTGCACAAAGAGGTAGGGTTTTTTTCTCCATCTATCATGTAGCATGTTTTGGTTGATTCTTCTATATTGATGGTTTTTCGGTGGACCATTGGCGCATGTTGGAGACAGTTTGGTCTCCATTGATGTGTATGATCATCTTTTGTGGTGAAGAGATATTTAAGAATTTGTTGGAGGACATGAAGTGTCATCGAGTGTAATCCTGTTTATCTCTCTATAGTGGATTCCTAGAGGAGGTAGTTGCCGGAGAAAGGATGTTGCCTCGTAGTTGGGTGAACTTTCATAAAATCATGGTCCCTCTATGTATGATTTCCTATATGTTTGTGCTGTGATGGATTGATGCAGTATGGGATGCACTAATGAGATCTGACGTTTCGGAGATCTGCGGTGTTGGGCCGCGTATTCGTATTTTCGCCCTTTCTCTGTGCAGGGCTCTGTCTCGTCTGTTGCGCAATAGAACCTTGAGGGACTAGGGTTCATGATTTCTAAGTGAACTTGATCAACACACAATCCAAGTGTTTCGTCAATCCTCTGAGTCCCAGTTAATCTGCGTAACCACCCAAAGTGTGACTCAGGCTGCACTCGAATTCTCCCAGACTTACTGTTCTCTCTAGAATATCCCTGCTTTTCTTTTAGTATTAGTAATACGATATCCCTCTAGTTGGAGCCATGACTCAAATCGAGCGATGAAGAGCACCGTCAAACTCGAGTGATCATCCGATAAAGTTCCATCCAAGCTGACTCATCACAATGCACCTCCGGTCGCTTTGGCCAAGGAATTGGATTCGATCAATAGTCAAACTGTTGACCAGTAGGGCTGGGCTTAGTGCGGTGTATGTCAAACCAAGGAACGCACCTCCCGGTAGTGATGTGGATGGACTGCAGGAGTGGAGTGCCGATAATACGCCAACTTGATAACCCCACACACCATAATATTAGGTCATGAGTGGATCTCTCACACGTTGGTGCACCAAAGTTACATGCAACTGGTTAGTCCACTTGTCACGGTTCCTCAGGGTTAAGGACTGTTTATCCTAAGCAAAAACACAGCTTAGTGCACCAACGTTTGCTCGCCGATTTATGGATTGTGTTGGTTCCATTCGGCCATAGACATGATACCTGATAATGACAATGATGAAGACCTTTATTGATACAGACGAGGCCTACTACGTGCAGATTTCCTACAGCTGATGATATATTTTCATTCCCTCCGGAGATCCAGGAAGCCGATCGTCAATCCGTCTGCATCAGTGGAAAGCTCATTCGAAGATCCATGACTTTGGTTTTTATTTTATTTCGATCCGACTAACGGATCTTGAGTTATTTGTCTTTTTATTTCTGGTTTGGGTAGGTGCGAGCCATGTTCGCATCCGGTTCGAGCCACAAATGTCGAATTGACTCGTTTCTATGTTAGGTTTTAAGCCGTAGGATCTTAGATCAGTTAAATCTCAATGGATGAGATTCAATAGGAAGCCAAAAGCCCTAACCGAACACCCCCACCCGGCCGGCTCCTCTTTCCCGCGGCAATACCCGCGCGAGCACGCCTTGGGAAGCATGCCCGCGTCCCTCTCTCTCTCCTCCCGCGCGGACTCTCTCTCTTTCTTTCCTTTTGTGTTTTTTTTGTGTCTCATCGCTTATAAAGCCATCAAACCCTAATTGCAGAGGGGACGATGAATTAAAATTGAAACCCTAGAACGGAGAAGCGTGTACGCTTGTTCGCTTGTATCTTCCGAAGAATCTTTCTTGCTTCCAGTCTTTTCTTCCTTCGCAAGCTTCTACCTCGTCGCCACGCCTTTTCGTCTACGACTTCGCGGAAGATCGACGCGGAGATCCTTCATCTTCAAAGATCAACTCGTCTCGGCTTCTTCAACCTCTCTTTTGGACCACGCCCCCTCTTCTGCCCCTTCACCTGCAACAACGGATTTTCTGTCAGCCGCCGGCATTGACCAACGCACGGTTTGAAATCGTCCCTCAATATTTTCGTGTGATAAACCTTCTTTTTCCAACCGGCCTTATTGCTGAATTTCCATTAGGGTTTCCTAAATATTTGGTTTTCTGAGAATCTCATCCATTAGGGTTTATCGGCTAGATCTTTGGTTGTTCTTTGATACATTGGCTTTATTATTTGAGATTGTGATAATCCTTATTGCTGGAATTGAGTACTAAAATCTGGAATTAATATTTATCTTGTCAGTTTATTACTTTGCTGAAATAAATCTGCGTGGGAATGATTGAATGATGAATAGGGTTCTTGTACTTTGCTGAAATTCGATTATGATATGCTGAAATCTGATTTTAATGTTTTAAATTCAGCACTTGAGTTTATTTAAGCATCCGCATCCCATCAAGTTGGTATCAGAGCGCACTAGTCGTCGCGTTCTTACGCAGCGGCCGGTCCTCTTGCATCAGTTGCATATTGTGTGCTTGCTAATTTTTTTTTTATTTTCCTTCTTTTCATTTTAGTTAGTGTCTTGCATTAATTAGGAAACTAGCATCGCGTGAGCGCATCCATAATAGGATCACCCCTCTCTCTCTGAGGTGAATCATAGCATCTTTTAGAGACTCTAGAATGGCTGGACCTTCCCCACCCCGCACTTGACAAGATACCTTTATAAGGCAACAAGAACACATGGATAGGCTACAAACCCAGATCAAAACCTTGACCTTAGCCTTCACTAATTCCCAAAATCAGTCTCGACCCCATCGAGAGCACAGGACTAGAGCGTCGCCAGAGCGTAGTGAGTTAGATCTCGAGTCAGGAGGTGATAGTGTCAGTTCCTCTGACGGGTCTGATAGGCGGAGTCGAAAAACTCATAGAAAAACGCAATCCCATTGGGGCTGGGATCAGGGGATCAAAATAGAAATTCCTGAGTTTGAGGGTAGGATGGATCCCGAAGAATTCCTAGAATGGGCGAGAGAATCGACCAATATTTTGAGTGGAAGGAAATTCCCCGTGACAAACAAGTCAAGTTTGTTAGTCTCAAACTGAAAGGTCATGCACTGATCTGGTGGAAACAGTTGCAGACCGCTAGGGGTAGAAAGGGGAAAGACAAGATTTCCACTTGGACACACATGAGGGGAAAGATGCAACAGAAGTTCCTCCCTTCTGATTTCAAACAGAATGTGTTCCAAAAGTTCCAAAACCTGCGACAAGAGCACAAATCGGTGGACGATTACACCAATGAGTTCTACAAGCTCCAAGCTCGCAATGATCTGCATGAAGATGAAGAGCAGAGCGTCGCTAGGTACGTCAACGGTCTTAAACCTTCAATTCAGGAGGTGGTGTCCCTTCATTACTTGTATCAGGTCAGTGATGCACACCGTCGGGCTAAGAAAGTCGAGTCTCACCACTCCCGATCTGCGTCCCGGCGATATGACAACACTAGGGCACCATCCGGATATGTTAGTAAACCACTCCCTGGACCTTCCCCAGTAGCTGGTACAGTTCCTACACCCACTGAGAAGGGTAAAGGAGTTTTAGGACCCAACCCGAGCCAGATAAAATGCTTCAAATGCAACCAGCCGGGTCACAAGTCAGCCGATTGTCCTCGACGTCAATTCAATCCCCAAACAAATCTTGCGGATAATGAAGAGGATAGTCATGAGTCTGAAGGCGAAAACTTTAATGAGTTAGTCTTGGAGGGAGATGATGTGACTGTGCCACTGTTAGTTATCCAACAGTCTCCATCACCCCAAGCACCTAAAGCGCTGCTACCCCACGAGCTCTGTGGAGGACCCCCAAAGCCACATTGTAAGAACCAGAGATTCGAGCTATTCCGAACAGTCTGCAATGTCAATAGCATGGATCTTTGCGTCTTGATAGATGGAGGTTGTACCACCAATCTGATCAATGAAGCGATAGTCAGAAGCAAGAAGTGGAAAGTCAAACCATTGACTCACCCTTACAAAACATTCTGGTTAGACAACACCACGAGCAAGTTAGTGACCCATTGTTGTCTGGCAAAGTTGTCAATTGGGCTGCAATATAGAAATGAGGTTTGGTACGATGTCCTTCCTTTAGAAGTTGTTGATGTTATCCTTGGGCGTTCCTGGCAGTTTGACCGAGATGTACTACATCACGGGAAAGCCAATACCTACACTTTCCTTAAGGACGACATTAATGTCACCCTATGGCCCACGTGTTTTAGGAGACACCGTTCCCACGCATCTCAAGCTCTTCTGAGTCAGAGCCATCCTATACCACCATTCGCAGATAAGCTAGTCAGGTGTTCATCTGATTCACTAAGAACTGAGAAGGGATTAGACAACATATTGCATTCCATGGCATGCACATCGCATTTAGAGTCTGTAGGCATCCATGACACTTGCATTCATCATTTGCCTGATATCTATACATTCATAGACCATTCATATGTGCATTCATATCATCATCCAAGTGTTGAATTAAGCACTAAAGAAGATTTTGCCATGGTTGATCACTTTTCGATGCAGGGTACTTATGAATCATGCTTTCAAATTTCAAAAATCCCATCATTTTTACTTTCTCGAAGTCATAACAAGTGGCTTGATAAATTATTTAGTTTCTTATTTTATTCACTGCATCCAGACAATGGTGGCATGACATATCTTCTTGGTTTAGAATCCACTTGTTTTGCCATGTGCGCAGGCCATTTTGAGCACCACATATTGCACCCGCACCCCATGGCTTTTCAAATAAACCATTGCTTATTGCGCAAGCCGATGACCCGCAACACATTATGCTCCTGCGGCCTTTCCTTTTAGATGTCTTTCGAATTTCATGTTAACCTATATTCCTATTATCACATGAAATTATCTGAGTGTCTTGACGATCTTACAGTGCCGAAGAGAATGTTGGTTTTGGCTTTCAGGTCTTCGCTTGGCATGGATGGGCAGGGGATGCCAGATGACGTCGCTGTGTACTTGAGGCTGATTACTTGGCCACCGGACCCGGGCGAGCAGTTCGAGCAGATGCAGCGGTTGCGGCTACTTCCAGGAGAGCCCCCACCGGATCCAGGACCTTGCTCGACAGGAGTCGAGTTCTTTTGAGTTCGGGGGACTTGATGCAGACGAGGCCTACTACGTGTAGATTTCTTACAGCTGATGGCGTATTTTCATTCCCTCCGGAGATCCAGAAAGTCGATCGTCAATCCGTCTGCATCAGTGGAAAGCTCATTCGAAGATCCATAACTTTGGTTTTTATTTTATTTCGATCCGACTAATGGATCTTGAGTTATTTGTCTTTTTATTTCTGGTTTGGGTAGGTGCGAGCCATGTTCGCATCCGGTTCGAGCCACAGATGCCGAACTGACTCGTTTCTATGTTAGGTTTTAAGCCGTAGGATCTTAGATCGGATAAATCTCAATGGATGAGATTCAACAGGAAGCCAAAAGCCCTAACCGAACACCCCCACTCGGCCGGCTCCTCTTTCCCGCGGCAATACCCGCACGGGCACGCCTTGGGAAGCGTGCCCGCGTGCCTCTCTCTCTCTCTCCTCCCGTGCGGACTCTCTCTTTCTTTCCTTTTGTGTTTTTTTTGTGTCTCATCGCCTATAAAGCCATCAAATCCTAATTGCAAAGGGGACGATGAATTGAAATTGAAACCCTAGAACGGAGAAGCGTGTAATCTTGTTCGCTTGTATCTTCCGAAGAATCTTCCTTGCTTCCAGTCTTTTCTTCCTTCGCAAGCTTCTACCTCGTCGCCACGCCTTTTCGTCTACGACTTCGCGGAAGATCGACGCGGAGATCCTTCATCTTCAAAGATCAACTCGTCTGGGCTTCTTCAACCTCTCTTCTGGACCACGCCTCTTCTTCCGCCCCTACATCTGCAACAACGGATTTTCTGTCAGCCGCCGGCATTGACCAACGCACGGTTTGAAATCGTCCCTCAATATTTTCGTGTGATAAACCTTCTTTTTCCAACCGGCCTTATTGCTGAATTTCCATTAGGGTTTCCTAAATATTTGGTTTTCTGAGAATCTCATCCATTAGGGTTTATCGGCTAGATTTTTGGTTGTTCTTTGATACATTGGCTTTATTATTTGAGATTGTGATCATCCTTATTGCTGGAATTGAGTACTAAAATCTGGAATTAATATTTATCTTGTCAGTTTATTACTTTGCTGAAATAAATCTGCGTGGGAATGATTGAATGATGAATAGGGTTCTTGTACTTTGCTGAAATTCGATTATGATATGCTGAAATCTGATTTTAATGTTTTAAATTCTGCACTTGAGTTTATTTAAGCATCCGCATCCCATCATTTATGCTCTGTCCGAACAGCTTATCACGATAGGGCGACCAATCTAATAAGAGATGTGATCGATTTAGGCTTTCATAGTACCAGTCCATAGAGCCTCCTACTCAAGTGAACTACTATATCGATAATGCTCTATGATCTATTAGTAGAACACATACTAATATACATATGATTTATGGTAGTACTATTAAACTTTTATTCATAAACCAAAGCTTTACAAACTCTAGACCATATCCCATACAACAAGAATCAGGTATGAGGTGTGGGCATATTTTTACCATAATGAAAAAGAAAAACAGTTTCCCATTGAAAGCAGGGTATAATCAACATTTTTGGGGTGTGAATAAAATTTCCCAAAAAAAAGCCAAAAGAAGAAACAACTAATGTCCTTTGGAGAGATGAAGTAGTGACGTGGCTAGCCGATCACTCTTGTTTGCCTGCTACCGAGGGCTGTTAATGGGCTGGGTTCGGGTCGGGCCATCATTTGCCTAGGCCCAGTCCAAACTTATGAGTGTGTGCCCATACACGGTCTGGACCCAGATTAAAATTTTCGGGCTTGGGCCAAGCCGGGCCCAAAACTTTTTATGAAGCCCAAATCCAAACCCGGAGTAAATTAATCTTGCATTTCTAACGCGGTATATGTCTAAATCTTTTTTTCTTTCTCTTGATCACACAATAAAATTAGAAAATATTATTGATCCTGATATACATTAAAAGGATATACGTGAGATAATGTTTCTAAAGTCCGAGTCATTAAAATTGTAAAATGGGCACTTTAAAATATTGTATTCATTATATATATAAAAAATAAATAAATAAATTCGGGCTTCGGTTAAGGCTGTGGATTAGGTTATAGTGGTTGGCCATACCTAGCTCATAACACAGTCGGGCTTGAATGTTCGAATCCAGTCGGGTCCAAAAGTCCAAGCTAACTCTGCCCAAGCTAGGCCCAAATCGGGCCCGATCAGGCTCTCGCCCAAGCCCATGTACAGCCATACCGCTACGGTGCTACCCGTGTCTTTGCAGTGGGCCCCGCGGTTGTATTGTACATCAGTTGTGCTGAAAATTTTCCCTCTAGAGGAGTGTATCTGGATCTGGCCTACCGGGACTTTGGCCGTTGCAATTAATGGCTCCGATGGCTGCAGGGGCGGCCGGTGAAGGGACAGCTTCACGTGGTGTCGCTGCTAAGGCCTGTGGGCTGTGAGGACCTGCTGCTTGGCGACCCCATGTTCTTGCGAAACAGTCTTTGAGCGGGTTTGAAGCAGACACTGAAAGCACCACATTCAGCCCCTCCGGATGTTGTGCTTCTTTCGTTTCTCGGGTCGAGAAATGCTATTCAGCCCGAAGGTTTTTCGGATTCCGCTCAACTTGATTACAAGTGGTGGTTGAATATCACTAGCGATACTTAAATCTCTACCACCACCACTCATACACTACCACATCAATCGGTCTGAGTGGAATCGGGAGTTGAGGCGGTGGTTAACCCTCAAGCTGAGGAGAGGCCTAGCCGATGTCGTCCACATGAGCATCTTCGATCATTTGCTAACTTTTAGGAGCTAGGGCCCGGGCATTCCACGTTTAACATAGGTTTGGAGCACTAGCAGGCATTTTGATCTCACAGATTTTTCGTCCCCCTTCACGGGGTGTGTGGATATGGCGTGTATACATGATAAGGCCTTATCCAGTATTTGATTTGACTAGTTTGATCCTCGGGTGGTGGACGATAAGGGGGTGTTTGGTATTATTCCCATGGATTGTTATGGTGTTATTTCTAATATTCCTATAGAACAGTTTTGTTTTGGAACATCGTTTGGCACTATTCCCAACTCATGCTCTTCCATACAGAAGAAACAGAGAAAAAGAAGAAAAAAAAAAGAGAAAAAACTAGAATGCGAATATCAAGAGATGCAATTTATGGAAAATGATCTAAATTCTATAGCCGATTCAATCGAACGAGAATATTTTTTTTTTTTTAAAAAGAACAAATTCTACTTTAGAATCATAACTCGCAAGTACATGGGTATGAAGAAGGTGGATTTGGATCCTCATCCATATTCAGTCATGGCAAGTTTAGTGGATATCAAGGAGTTGGACATGGAGGAGGAGGAGATGGATCGAGAGGGGGTGAGTGCGGAGGAGGTGGATCTGGAGGAGTCGATTAAGGAGGAGATGGTTCCAGGGCAACTAATTACGAAGGAGCTGGATCCAGAGGAGCCAAGTATGTAGGCACTGAGAATAAGGGACATGGATACAGGGAAGGATGTGGCTTCATAGGAGGACGTGGAATTGAAAATGACCTGCTAGATTTATTAGTAGTATCATTTTAAATTCGTTTATGCTTCTTTATTGGCTTCTACATGTTATGTTAGACATTGTAACTTTATTTAGCAAGATGTGCTTGATTGTTAGTTGTTGTATTTTTTTTTTGTAAGATTTGTTGTAATTTTTTTTAGTATGAATGGAATGTTTAATTATGTCATAATTTTGGTTGTAAATTAACTTATTTGAAAACTCTATAATTAATAAAAAAATTAATTAAATTAAATAATATTAAACTGCTAAAAGTATTAGCTTAAGATAGGTATAAATACTTTTTGCTAAAATAAAATAATATTTATATAGTTGTCTTTGTTATGAAACGGTGGTTGCATCGGATATGGATGCCCACCGGATAAATACCCCTAGATTCATGGGATAGGAGATTTCCCCGTCTCTATCCCAACCTCCAATTATGCCTATATATAGGGGGGTAAATGAATAATACTATACGTTTTTCCCAACACGTTATCAGCACGAGCGATCCGAGCTCCGGATCTCGTCCGCGACCCCGACCCACCAGACCCCATCGCAGAGAGAAGAGAGCAGATCAAAGAGAGAGAGAGAGAGAGAGAGAGAGAGAGAGAGAGAGAGAGAGAGAGAGAGAGAGAGAGAGAGACCTACTCTCTGCCGGTTTCGGCCCTCGTCCTCCCCGACTCCGGCTTCGATCACGTGGAGCCAATCGCCTCGCGGGTCTCCTCTGAACAAGGTACGCCCAGACCACCGTAATGCACCCGCTCTGGTCATAAGCTCACGCTCTGGCCGTGACCCCGAGCTCTAGCTCCGATAGTTCTCGTCCTCCCCATAACTCCGGCTTCGATAGCTTTGGTCGAACCCACCCCGACCATGTCGCCGATGATTTCGAGTTGTAGCCCGGGCCGAATGTGGCCGCGAAGACAGCCCGAGCGGCACTCCGGCCACGACTGCAAAACTTGCAGCCTTCGGCGTCTCCTCGCAGAGGTGGCGATCTTCCACACTCCGACCACGTGTTGACCGGAGACGAACTGCTTCCGTAGCGGCGGCATCCCGAGTACATGGAGGTGGCCAACTGCACGCTTAAAGGTTGTCGCCCAGAGAACGGCTGCGATCCTAAGTCTCCGGTTTCATCGGAGAAGATGAACAGTGTTCATCTTATTGTGTTTTTAAAACCCGATTACAACCGAACCCGACCTTTGCATCCCCAACCCGCTAGCCATTTAATGGCTAAACCCGACCCGAGCCGTAAACTCAGACCCGACTGCATGTACAGGCCCGACCCGACTGTATTTAGTACAGACCCGACCCGACTGTAATTTACAGATCTGACCCGTCCATTCTTATATGCACTCACATATATATGATTGCCTGTTTTGATATATACCATTCATTTCAATTCTGCTTCGTAAACCCGATCTATAGCCAAATTGTTCGATCCATATATGGATCTTGGGTATCTGAAATATTTTGGACGCATTGGTACGGTCAGATTTTATTATTTCATACACACTGTTTATGTATTTAGCTGTTTAGCCCCTAAGGGACCAATTTGCAATATCTGGTTTACAAATAAGGACAGAATTGTCCTTAATTGTAACAGACTCTATACTGTATATTTATCTTGTGTTCCATGTGCATAATATGTTATTCTCTGCATTAGTTGTATTTAAGCAATTAGTACCTTTTTAGAAAAGCTTGGCAAGGCGCATGACGGTTCCATAGAACCCGCTCTACCTTGGCAAGTGGTTTCTAAAAGGATCCTATTAATACTGAGTATTAATAGGCTTTTGTCCATGGCCTGTCACTTGTTTTCTACAACATGCCTTTATATGTTAATGTGATAATAATCATAGTAATTAATGTTAATATTCATTAAATCTTCAGATGTCGAACATTACAAAATTAGACTTCCATGCATTAAATGTCAATGGAAGCAATTTTCTGAATTGGCGAGTAGATAGTTTGTTACATCTACAAGCGAAGAACTTAGAGAAAGCTCTAGAAGAGAATAATGGATTGAAACCGGATGAAAAAGCTAAAGCCCTCATCTTCCTTAGGCACCACATACACGAAGATCTAAAGAATGAATATATGAACATAGTAGATCCAGCAGATCTCTGGAAGGCACTCAAGGAACGCTACGATCACCAGAAGATGATCACTTTGCCAGCAGCAAAGAGCGAATGGATCACCCTCAGGTTCCAGGACTTCAAGACCGTGGCTGAGTTCAACTCGAAGTTACTCAACATCGTCAGCAAGCTGAAGCTCTGTGAGGAGAAAATAGATGATGCTCAGATGATCGATAAAACACTCTCTACCTTCCACCCAAATAACATTATTTTACAACAGCAATACAGGGGGATGAAGTACCAGAAGTACTCAGAACTCATAGAGGTTCTCCTGATCGCTGAAGAACATAATAACCTACTGGTAAAGAATCACAATTCTAGACCCACTGGATCATTGACATTGCCAGAAGCAAACGCCAATGATTTATACCAAGGTAGAGGCAGAGGTAGAGGCAGAGGAAGGAGAGGTGGAAGACACGGCAGATGAGGGCGCAATAATTACCCTGGAAGAGGTAGAAATCACCCTGGAAGAGGTGGACGTCAGAATCATCCTCGAAGAGATGATTACTATGGTCCTAGGAAGGACACTCATTTTAAAAACAAGTGGATTGCTCATCAGAATCCAGAAAAGAATAATCCCTCTAAACCTGAAGATAAGAGGGACATATGTTTTGAATGTGGAAAGGAAGGACACTGGTCCAGAAACTGCCGTGCTAGTAAACATGAGAAGAATAAGTACAAAAGTATAGGGGTACCTGCAGAGATAAATATGAATGAAGATAACAATGAGTGGCCTGAAGATTACCACAAACAGACCGATGCCCTGAAGACATCATACCTGGACAATTCAGACTACTTTGATGAGTTAGACGATGGCACATTAAATCCCTGAATCTTGGGATCTCTGAAGACTTTAGTTTTTCTTTTATTTATTCCGTCAGACATTGCTAAGTAGTCTTTATTTACTGTCAAACATTGCTAAGTAGTTTTTATTTCCAGTCAGACATTAATTAGTAGTTTTTATTCTGTCAGACATTATTGAGTAATTTTTATATTCTATTGGATATTATCAATTTATATTATCGTTCTGGTGATTTTACTTAGAAATTGTGTTAGTAAGTTTTATCATTGATACTTCTCTTATGGTATTTATTGACTCATAACTTATCATTTAGGAACTATGACCAACTGCAAAGAGATTTGCCTGATAGATAGTGCAACAACACATACCATACTGAAACACAGAAAATTCTTTACAAATGTTGAATATAATTCACGTATGGTTACTACAGTGGCTGGCCCTACTGACATAGTTACAGGGTCCGGAAGAGCCCATATACTTTTACCTAATGGTACTCATTTGCTAATTAAGGATGCTCTATACTCAGAAAATTCCAGAAGAAATTTACAGAGTTTTAAAGACATCCGAGCAAATGGATATCATTTAGAAACTACAAATGAAGGCAATCTAGAATACCTCTGCATCACATCTAAAAACGGAGAGCATATTTCAATACTAGAAAAATGCTCAACCCTATCTTTAGGGTTATACTTTACCCACATTGGGGTTATGGAGTCCTATGCCACCCACTTGAACCAGAAGTTCCCAAATCCTGAAGATTTGGTCCTTTGGCATGATAGATTAGGTCACCCAGGGTCAGGTATGTTTAGAAAGATCATTCACAATTCCTATGGTCATCCTCTTAACAATCGAAGTTTGACTTTTCCAAATGACCATTTTTGTGACCCTTGTTCCCAAGGGAAGTTAATCACTAGACCTTCTTTTAAGAAAATAGAGACAGAATCACCTACCTTCCTGCAGAGGGTTCAAGGTGATATCTGTGGTCCTATACACCCTCCTAGTGGTCCATTTAGATATTTTATGGTCCTAATAGATGCATCTACTAGATGGTCATACGTGAGCCTACTCTCCACTAGAAATTTAGCATTTGCTAGATTATTATCCCAGATTATCAAACTTAGAGCTAGTTTTCCTGATAACCCTATCAAATCTATCCGATTGGATAATGCAGCTGAATTCTCTTCTAAAATCTTCAATGACTTCTGCACATCCATCGGAATAGAAGTCGAACATTCTGTCCCCCATGTCCACACCCAGAATGGCCTTGCTGAAGCTTTTATCAAGCACTTGCAATTAATAGCTAGACCATTACTCTTACACTCCAGACTTTCAATTTCTGCATGGGGGCATGCTATCTTGCATGCTGCTAATCTTATTAGACTCAGACCTACTTCATACCATAATTTTTCTCCTGCACAACTTGTGTCAGGTATTCAGCCTAATATTTCTCATCTTAAAAAGTTTGGATGTGCTGTACATGTCCCTATTCCCCCTCCAAATAGAACTAAGATGGGTCCCCAACGTAGATTGAGGATTTATATCGGTTTTGACTCACCTTCAATCATAAGATTCTTAGAACCCTTAATAGGTGATCTATTTACTGCTAGATTTGCAGATTGTCATTTCGATGAGACAGTCTTCCCGCCGTTAGGGGGAGATAAAGAAGTTTCTAGGCAACGACCTGTTCCCGAAGAACGGCGTGAATTATCGTGGAATACTTCCACTATGTCTCATCTAGATCCTAGATCTCCCCAATGTGAGGTAGAAGTAAAAAGGATTTTGCATTTGCAAGATATTGCAAATCAATTACCTGATGCCTTCAATGATGCAACTAATGTAACTAAGTCGTTTGTTCCAACCAAGAATGTACCTGCAAGAATTAATATTCCAACTCCCGCTAATGAAACTGCTGCACGTCAGAAACGTGACAGACCTATAGGTTCCAAAGATTCAGTTCCCCGGAAGAGGAAGTTGAATGAGAAATCATGCCCTAAAACTCCAGAAGAAGTTAAGGTTCCAGAAGAACCTGGTCATAATGCTTCAGAAGAGATTATGGACCATATTTTTCCAGAAGAAAATATTTCCCAACGGCCAAATTTCCCTCAAACTCCTGAAGAGATCCCTGCAGTGATTATGGATAAGGTACCGGTACCAAATAATGAGAGCTCAATATTCCATATGAGGGGTGAAATTTGGGACCGAAAGGAAATAGTCATCGATGACATATTTGCATACAAAGTAGCTATTGAAATAACAAAGGGCGATGATGAAGATAATGAACCACGTAGTATCTATGAATGTCGACATAGAACTGATTGGCCAAAATGGAGAGAAGCTATTCAAGCTGAACTTGAATCTCTCAAGAAACGTGGAGTATTTGGACCTATAGTACAAACACCAAATAACATAAACCCTGTAGGTTTCAAATGGGTGTTTGTAAGAAAAAGAAATGAAAATAATAAAATCGCTAGATATAAGGCAAGGCTTGTAGCCCAGGGATTCCTGTAGAAACCCGGGATTGATTATGAAGAGACCTATTCCCCTGTTATGGATATAGTTACATTTAGATATCTCATTAGTCTCACAGTTTCTGAAAAACTAGAGATGAGACTAATGGATGTCGTAACGGCATACCTATACGGGAACCTAGACACAGATATTTATATGAAAATCCCAGAAGGATTCAAGTTGCCCGAAGCAACATCAAAAGTCCCAGAAGGATTCAAGTTGCCTGAAGCAACATCAAAGAGTGCGCACTCGATAAAACTAAGACGAGCATTGTACGGCCTGAAGCAATCCGGAAGGATGTGGTACAATCGCCTTAGTGAATACTTGTCTAGGGAAGGTTATAAGAATGATCCCATATGCCCATGCGTTTTCATAAAGAAATCAGAAAATGGATTTACAATAATTGCAGTTTATGTGGATGACATAAACTTGATTGGGACTCCTGAAGAGCTCAAGAAAACTTCTGATTATCTAAAAAGGGAGTTTGAAATGAAAGAACTTGGTGATACTAAGTTTTGTCTCGGCCTGCAGATCGAGCGTAGCTCTAGTGGGATTTTAGTACATCAATCGTTATATACTGAAAATTTGTTAAAGAAATTTAATATGGATAAATGTCACCCACTAAGCACTCCCATGGTAGTTAGACCTCTTGATATTCATAAAGATCCATTTAGACCTAAAGAGGAACATGAAAATATTCTTGGTTCTGAAAAACCGTATTTAAGTGCTATTGGTGCTTTATTGTATTTAGCTCAATGTACTAGACCAGATATATGTTTTTCTGTTAATCTATTGGCTAGATACAGTTCAGAACCGACTCTTAGGCATTGGAATGGAATAAAACAAATATTTAGATATTTGCGAGGAACCACTGATATGGGATTGTTTTATTCTTGTGGTACTCCTCACTTGATTGGTTATGCAGATTCAGGTTTTCTCTCTGACCCCCATAAGGGCCGATCCCAAACAGGATATGTATTTTTGAATAACAATGCAGCTATTTCTTGGAGATCGACCAAACAAACACTTGTGGCTACATCGTCGAACCATGCTGAAATATTAGCCCTGCATGAAGCAAGTAGAGAATGCGTATGGTTGAGGTCACTTGTGCAGCACATCAGAAGCAGTTGCTAGTTGGCATCAGTTACCAAAGAACCGACAGTTATCCACGATGATAATGCCGCATGTATTGCTCAAATTCAAGCTGGCTTCATCAAGGGAGATCGAACAAAGCACATCTCACCAAAGTTTTTCTACACCCACGAACTTCAGAAGAAAAGGGAGATTGAAGTCAAGCAAGTACGATCAAGCGACAATCTTGCGGATCTCTTCACCAAAGCTTTGCCCAAGTCTACTTTCCAGAAGATGGTGTACGGCATCGGACTGCGACGGCTCAATCACCAAACAAATTGATGTAATAAGGAGGAAATATAATCAGGGGGAGAGATGTAATAATGTAATCAGGAGAAGATATAATCAGGGGGAGAGATGTAATAGTGGTAATGTAATTGTTAGGCGGAGGGCATCCTGAAGATGCAAATTTATGCGCACTGTACTCTTTTTCCTTTGGTAGGGTTTTTCCCACAGGGTTTTCCCATCAAAGGTTTTAACGAGGCAGCATTATGCGCACCCACCAAAGTTCCTGAAGAACTAAGGTTGTACTCTTTTTCCTTTGATAGGATTTTTCCCACTGGGTTTTTCCATCAAAGGTTTTAATGAGGCAATCATTGATAAATGGTGGTCATCCAAGAGGGAGTGTTATGAAACGGTGGTTGCATCGGATATGGATGCCCACCGGATAAATACCCCTAGATTCATGGGATAGGAGATTTCCCCGTCTCTATCCCAACCTCCAATTATGCCTATATATAGGGGGGTAAATGAATAATACTATACGTTTTTCCCAACAGTCTTTTTGTATTTAAAATAATCAAATTATATTTATATAATTGGTCATTTGTATTTAGGATAATCATCTTTTATTTTAGAGGACAAGAACGAAGGAGTACTGTTTGGAGATGCTGCTACCTTCAAAAGGGTATATTTCCTTTTGATCCTCTTGGTCGGCCTTTAATTTGAAGCCTTTATTCATGGTCTGAATGTCCCTGCCAAAAAAATGGTATAATGATCCTTGTCAAACACCCTCAACAACCACAATAACTATTTTTCGCAAGATTAACTTGGATGAGTTTTGTTGATGCTGAGTTTGACTAGAATATGAAGAGGGCAAGAGTTTTTTTTTTGCTAGAATCAAGTCTTTGGTTTTTTATTTACTGGACCGGCAAGGCGGTCAAAGGACCGGGCGTTAGAGTAAAGGCTCAATGAGGTCCGAAAATCAAAACGAGGAGAGGTAGTCAGCATGTGCAATTTATTATTTCCATAATTTTGTGAATATGACATCAACGTCCTGAGTTTGCACACACAAACAAGGCATAACGATCTTGAGGAAAAGTTCACTCCACGGTGTCCATATCAGGAGTCGAACAAGGAACCTCTCCAACATAGGAGAGAGAAAATACTACCAGGCCAAGAGTCGTTGGTCCAATAGTCTATTTTTAAAGGGCTAATGTGCCTAAGGTCCCTGACAAGTGATCCATCTCATGAAAAGGGCCCCTATAGGTTTCACTGAACCTAAGGTCCCTGCCTTTTCATGATAAACCTGAAACTAACCCTAGCTCTCTCCCATTCCTCTCCCGATTCCATCTCTCTCCCGAGTGGCGACGACGGCAACGAGAGCTCGACCTCCCGACCCCGGCGAGCTTGATCTCCAGCTGGTGCATCGCACCCCACCCCGACGGTAGCCACCACCGACCGTGCATCGCACCCCACCCCGACAGCAGCCACCGCCGGTGAGGAGGGAGGAGGTGGGGTTCTGGCGACTACATTGCACCCCACCCCTACGGCAGCCATCGTCGACCGTGCATCGCACGCCACCCGATGGCAGCTACCGCCGACTGGTGTATCGCACCCCAGTCCGACGGCAGCCACCACCAGTGAGGAGGGAGGTGGGGTCCGACGGTGGCGATCAGCGGAGGCGATCAGATCTGGTTGTTCAGTGTTCACTGGTTCGGTGACTTTGCAAAGAAAATTTAAGACATAGTAAGTGGTATTATCATCTATAGGTTTTGACAGGCGTTTAGCTTAACCGATCTCTATGTCAGGGACGGCTTGCTAAGTCCCCCATTTTTAAATGGCGAAAAGGACTTCCAACTATAGTCTGAATTATTTTTTGATGATACTCCAGCAAACAATCTCCATCAACAAACACATTAACAAACTAGACCCATAAAGTGGTGGCGGGTCCAGTTCGAATAGCATTATTCTTTTGGAAACATGTACATTAAATGTTAGTTCACGTGGCACTTATTTTGTGGAACAAACTAGACCCATTAATAATTTTTGCTAAAATAAAATTGTATTTATATAATTATCTTTTTGTATTTAGAATAATCAAATTATATTTATGTAATTGGTCATTTATATTTAGGATAATCATCTTTTATTTTAGGGGACAAGAGTGAAGGAATACTGTTTGGAGATGCTGCTACCTTCAAAAGGGTATATTTCCTTTTGAACCTCTTGGTCGGCCTTTAATTTGAAGCCGTTATTCATGGTCTGAATGTCCCTTCCAAAAAAATGGTATAATGATCCTTGTCAAACACCCTCAACCACCACAATAACTATTTTTCGCAAGACTAACTCGGATGAGTTTTGTTGATGCTGAGTTTGACTAGAATATGAAGAGGCAAGAGTTTTTTTTTTTGCTAGAATCAAGTCTTTGGTTTTTTTTTTTTGCTAGACCGGCAAGGTGGTCAAAGGACCGGGCGTTAAGAGTAATGACTCAATAAGGTTTGGAGATCAAAATGAGAAGAGGTTGTCAACAGGTGCAATTTATTATTTTCATAATTCTGTGAATATGACATCAACGTCCTGGGTTTGCACACTGATGCAGACGCCGATAAGGTGCACTACATCAAGTTGGTATCAGAGCAATCTGACGCCATGTCCTATCATAGCGTCCAATCCCATTATTCGCTTGATCCACTAGATACCCACACCTATAAAGAATTTGTTAAGGTATATAAATCTTTTGAGCCATGTCCTACCCTTTTCCCGAGATCTCCGATGGAACATAGATACTCCTCTTTGATTCGAGATCGAGCCCATGACCTAGATCTATCTTCCAAGCCTTTTGTTCAATGGATTTTACGGAGTCCTTCAGTGCCATCCTTGAAAGCCAGCTATATTGAAACCCAGCTCTTACTTGACGATATTGAGGATGAGTTGGCATGGAGAGAGAAGCAGCACCAGAGACTTGCTAGATACAGCAGGCCACCACCTCCAGCAGAGCCTCCACCTCCTGTGGAGCACCCGGTTCCACCAGTGGCACCACTTGAGGAGCATCCACCTCCTGTGGAGCTTCCTCGTCCAATGCCTACGGAGGAGCCACCTCTTCCGTCAGCGACTCCAGAGGAGTTCCTTCCACCTTCTCCAGTGCTTACAGAGGTGCCACCTCCTCCTTCAGTGACTCCAGAGGAGTTCCTTCCACCTTCAGCAGTGCCTACAGAGGAGCCCCTTCCTCCGGTTGTGACTATAGAGAGGCTTCTCGTACCTTTCACAGAGCTTACAGATGAGACACCACCTCCTGCAGTTCTTCCTACAACAGAGACACCCGTGGAGTCTTCGTCTTCCACGGAGCTTCCATCACAGCTGCAGTCAAATCCAGTTGGGGAGTTTCAACCAGCTGATCCACTTACGCGGTTTGACTTTGTCGGGACTGACCGACCACCTACCGCTCGTGTGCTTCTATTTATGTACTTCAGTAGCTTCTAGCTCTCGCTCGATGCCAGCACTCTCTTCGCGAGGAGCCTAGAGGTTGTTGACTGCCCGAGACATCATTTGTTGGGAATTCATCATCAGATCCAGGTACAGCGACATTCCCACGGTGGTGGTCTCCCTCCTGCTACCGGCGATGTCATCCGGCGTAAACTCGAGGACGAGTTTTTCACAGCGGAAGCAATTGATGCAGGCCTGATCAGCACTATCAGATCATCGCCGCATCTTCAGTTCGTCACCAGAGAATTTTATTTCAGTCGTTTTATTTTATGCATGGAAGACATTATCCATATGAGGACTTGTAGCCGTTTATTTCAGTTTTTGGCCCATTTTCTATGTTTTTGGCCTAATTTTTGCACTTAGTATTACTTATGTTCTTGCCTAATTCAGTAAGAGATTTTTTCGTCTAGAAGTTTTGACAGGTCTTTAGTTTAACCAGTCTCTATGTCAAGGACGGCTTGCTAAGTTCCCCATTTTTAAATGGCGAAAATGACTTCCATCTAAAGTCTGAATTATTTTTTGATGATGCTCGAACAATCTCTATCGACAAACACATTAACAAACTGGACCCATAAAGTGGTGGCGGGTCCAGTTCTAATAGCATTATTCTTTTTGGAAACATGTACATTAAATGCTAGTTCACGTGGCACTTATTTTGTGGAACGTTCCAAAAGGCTAATTAGAGCCCAATATGAATGCCATTTTGCAAAGTAAGACATGAAGCTCAAATCAAGTTTTCTACTCCATTGTGTCTCTACCCAATTGCCATTTATGGTAAAAAAAAAAAGGGACTTAAAAAGAATATTGAGTAATGCTCTTCGAACATACTGTGGGACAACTCTGTGGGACAACCAGCCATGGTGTGGGGGCATCGGCCAACGCACAATGCCGCTTGGTCCGAATCCCAATACACTGAGAGCTAGCCAATGCCCCACACCACCACGGGTTGTTGCGCAGAGTTATCCCGCAGTATGTTCAAATAACATTACTCAAGAATATTTTATGATCACGACGATTTCTCCATGAAAAATGCTATTTGAACATATAATGTAACACATTTACGGAAAAGTTACGGAGGAGGGGGGCATCGGCCAGCGCTCGGTGTTGGTGTGTCCATCCCCATATCGGTGGAGATGATGATAGAATCCGACTCGATGCATAGAGTCCGAGTGTGCATGTTGACTACCGGGAGCTCGGGCAAACTCACAGGCGCCCGAGCGAACTCAAGACGGGCTGGAGCCTCTGGTAGAGGAGTTGGCGTCTGGGCGAAATCCTACATGGACCTGGAGCTAGGCTAAAGGAAAGGCGATCAAGTAAACACCCGGGTGTCTGGACAAACCTTTTAGGCACCCGAGCGAATCAGGGCTGAGAGCTGGACGACACTGGCAAAGGAGTTGGCACCCAGACAAAATTATAGGTTGCGCTTGGGCGCCCATGGGACAGGCTACCTAGATGGGCTTGGTTAGGGTTTTGTGTAAATGCCTTTCTTGAGTCGTCTTTGGTGAAACGATGCATTGAGATGTGTTGAGAACAAATTGAGAGAAGACTGATCTCTTGACGGTTATGGTTTCTTCCACGGAGAGAGGGAAATAATCAGTGATCTTCCAAGGAGTGAAGATTGAAGTCGAAGGAGACTTGGAAGTGGAGGTGAGTGATTTGTCTAGAGAATAAGGTGTCAGGTGTATATCTTGTTTCTTATTCATTGTGAAAACCTCTCCAGCGCTCTAACAACGGTGGACGTAGCCTAGATTGGGGTGAGCCACCTAAAAAACTGTCTCTGTGTAATTGTTTTCTTTGATTATGTGATTGCTTGCGTATTTTTTCTCGTGAGGGGAAGGATCTCAACGGGCGGTTCCTTTCACAACAAGTGGCATCAGAGTTCGCCTATGGAGAATCAAATCAGTCAATTAGGGATTGAAGATCTGCGCTCGTTAAGATGGAGAACAAAAACAACAACACATGAGTGATAAGCCTTAATGGATCGAATTGATTGATCTAGTAACCAAAGATGGAGGATATCCTATATTACAAGGATCTCCACGCCCCAATCTAATGTGGTGTAGCAGGCCAAAGGAGATGACCAATTATCTGGTAATGGTTGGATGATAGTGTTTTTCACATGTGTCTACAGAGACATCAATGCACAAGCTATGGATCAAGTTGCAGGAATGATATGAGAGGAAGACTGATGAGAACAAGTAGTTTCATCAAGTGCCTTGTTAACCTCAAGTACAAAGAGGGGGGCTTGGTCTCAGAACATCTGAACGAGGTTCAAAGTATTGTGAACCAGTTGGAAGTGATAAAGATGGTTCTGAACGATGAGTTACAGTTGTTGCTTCCTCCCAGCTCTCTACTGGATAGCTGTGAGACTTTGGTGGTGTCTATAAGTAACTCTGCTCCCCAAGAAAAACTCACCATGAGTTTGGTACCGAGCAACTTACTCAATAAAGAGATGCAGAGAAAGCTACATGCAAGGATCAACCAAGGGTGTTGGTCAACAAACACAAAGGGGGAAGTAAGAGTTAGAATCCCCAGTTTCAAGGCAGATCTAGATGAAATCGAAAGGAGAAAAGTTCACATGTTACTACTATGGTGTTGAGAGTCACATAAAGAGAAATTACCGAAAGTTCAAGAAAGAATGAAAGCAAGAGGCCAATATCGAAGATAAGAAGGAAGGCACTACGTCTGTCCTCGACGGAGAAGATAGAGTATTAGTCTTGCTTAATGATGGGGAGTGTTTGTATATGTTCGACCATCAGATCACACCAAGGGAGATCTATTTTCCACGTACAAAACATAAGATTTTGGGAGTGTGAAGATGGTAAATAGTAGCTTCTCTAAAATCTAGGGTGGGGGTGATATGTGCATCAGAACAAATATGGGGAGTACACTGATTCTGAAGGATATGTGATACGTTCCTGATCTTCGCCTGATTTTGATGTTGGGTCTAGCTTTAAACTGATAGAGCCACATCAGTAGTTTCGGCAATGACATCTGGAGGCTTACAAAGGGATCTTTGCTACTGGCTAGAGTTAAGACCTATTGCACATTATACAAGATTGCTTCTTACTTATGCATTGATGGAACAAATGTGCAGAGCATGGCAATGCTTCTGACTTATGGCACTAACAACTAGAGCATATGAGTGAGAAGAAACTAGACATCCTGGCAAAGAAGAAGTTGATTTCCTCCAACGGAAACTTGATGTCCTTCGGCTCGTGTGAAGAATGCTTGCAAGGAAAACAATACAGAGTGTCTTTCCAGAGGCAGTGGGAGAGAAAAAGACCAAATTAAATGATCTAGTCCATACCAATATATACAATCTCATGGAGACACTCGAGGGGAACTGAGATTATGTTACGTTTATCGATGACACTTTCCATAAGGTATGGATCTACTTTCTTCACACAAAAGATCAAGTATTTGCTAGTTTTTGTGACTTTCATGCCAAGGTAGAACAAAAGACATGAAAGCTTTTGAAGTGCCTCCACTTAGACAACAAAGAAGAGTATAAGCCTTTGAAGGCTATTCACTCAGTAGAGAATTTAACATGAGAAGATAGTCCCCGACAATCCATAGTAGAATAGAGTGGCTGAGATGATGAACCAAACTATTATGGAGAAGACAAGGTGCATGATGTCAAGGCTGAAGCTTCTTAAGTCCATTTCGGGAGAAGCTATAAGGATGGCTTTGTTACTTGATCAATTGATCACCCTCATGTCCATTGGATCGATGAAGAAGTTCCTGAATTTGTGTGGACCAAGCGAGAAGCGATGTATGCACACCTGAAGGTCCTCAGGTGCAAGGCATTCATTCATATGCCCAAGGAGCAGAAATCATAGCTTGATGTAAGAGAAAGTTTATGCATCTTTGTCAAATACGGACATTATGAGTTTGGCTATAGAATTTATAATCTAAAGTCCAAGAAAATTGTTCAAAGACGGGATATTATGTTCTACGAAGATCAAAGTGAAATTGCAAAGTCCCTGCTAGGGGTTTCCCGTAGCGCAGAGGGAACAATACAAATTGAAATTTCTTTGCAATGTATGGATCGATCTTTCTTCGGCATGACACACCAGGTAATGACATGTGAAAAGATTCCTGGGCTTAACTGCAATACTCTATCTTAGATAGATGTTACATGCACAACTGCTCTACTTGCAAGGAACCTTACTCCAACTGTTAGAGAGAACAAATTTAGAAGTAAAGAGCTTGATCTCACATCTCACTTACACATACAGAGATTGGGGAATGCAAGTGGCTTTATTGGGGCAAAACTTATAAGCACCTAAATGCAACAATTAAAGTAAAGTACACAAGCATATTTTTTACGTGGAAACCCCAAAGGGAAAAACCACGACGGGACTGTAATCCCAGAGATGCAAGCAATCCACTGGAAAGGGTAATGGTGCAAAGTACAGAGCGTTACCTCGGATGAACTGCAACGATCCATAACCCAACCCTGACGTATCACACGAACATGCGCTCCACGGATTGCTCAGACCAGTGCACCGCAACCGTCGCATACAATCTATAGGGATGGATACTCTTACTAATGGCGTCTTACTCATATAGTTACCTATGATCCGGACCGTCCATTAGATCTCGACGTACGGTTCGGATTAGATTGGGAGTTAAAGCAATGGTATCCGCATTAAATGCGGGCTTTTAATATGGACTTTTAATACGAGCATTTAATAAGGACACCATTGCTTTAATTCCCCATCTAATCCGAACCGTACATCAGGATCTAATGGACGGCCAGGATCATAGGTAACTATATGAGTAAGAGGCCATGAGTAAGAGTATCCCTCCCATATATATATATATATATATATATATATATATATATATATATATATATATATATATATATATATATATATATATATATATATATATATATATATATATGGGTCAGGATCGGATGACCCATCAAAATTTTGACCCATTAATAACCCAGCACCCTTTGAGGCACCTAGAGGTTTTAGAATGGGATGATTTTTTGTAGACATGTTGTCTATGATATGTTGATCATCCTCACAAAAAATCAGCCCATTCTAAAACCTCTAGGTGCATCAAAGGGTGCTCTTCAAATCAACGGTTAAAATTAACAGTCAAAAACCGTTGATTTGAAGTGCGCATTTGATGCACGTAGAGGTTTTAGAATGGGCTGATTTTTTGTGAGGATGATCAACATACCATAGACAACATCCCTACAAAAAATCAGCCAATTCTATAACCTCTAAGTGCCTCAAAGGGTGCTGGGTTATTAATGGGTCAAAATTTGCTGGGTCATCCGATCCTGACCCTATATATATATATATATATATATATATATATATATATATATATATATATATATATATATATATAATCCTCAAGTGCGATTCACTTCATGTGACCCAAACCAAAAACATATGTATTGGGAGTATGACAACATATACACCAGACCACAGCAACATCAGCAACATATGGATGGCAACGACCAGCCGCCTAGTGCAACATATGCAATAGAGTACCGCAACGTAGAGGGCTAGTGAGCAAACATATGTATAGGTGTGATGCATTGCACCGAACAAACAATTCATCACATCCATAAAAATTAAATTGGACAACCCACATTGCTCGGATCGCACCAATTAGTGCACCAATGGGTCGCACTAATGTATAGGCGTGTTACGTTGCACTGTGCGCTGCCCCTGCTCAGAAATGCGCTGCTGATTTTCGGCCATTCGATCGTGCGGATCGGCTGCGAACCCGTGCGAAATCCCCCGCGCCGTCTGATCCCCCATCTGATCCCGTGCAGTGCACCCCTGCCCGGCCCTCTGATCCCCCGGTTCGAGACCCGGCCGTCTGATCCCGTGCAGCGCACCCCAGTTGATCGCTCGGTTCGATTCTCGTCCGTTGGATCGATAGGAATCGAACAGGCAAAAATGAATTTCGTTGTTACTATAGCGGCTATAGTAACAGCGAAATTCATTTTTGCCCGTTCGATTCCCATCGATCCAACGGATGGGAATCGAACCGAGCAATTATATATCGGGCGGGGGTGCGCTGCACGGGATCAGACGGCCGGGCGGGGGTGCGCTGCATGGGATCAGACGGGAGATCAGACGACGAGGGGAATTTCGCACGGGTTCGCAGCCGATTCGCGCGATCGGACGACCGAAAATGAACAACACATTTCTGAGCCAGGGCAGCCCACAGCGCAATGTAACACGCCTCTCTCTCTCTCTCTCTCTATATATATATATATATATATATATATATATATATATATATATATAGTAGTGATACATTGCGGCCGGGGTAACGTGCGGCCACCCCCTTCGGGGGTATTTTCGGAATTTTTTTTTTGGGGATTGATCACCCACCCTTGGATTGGACACACAAAAAATTTCAGCCCGATCCAAGACTTGTAGGCCGTCCAAATGTGTTAATCTTTTATTGGTCTTTCATTTTTTTTGCCATTTTGATCAACACATTTGGACGGCCTACAGGTCTTGGATCGGGCTGAAATTTTTTGTGTGTCCAATCCAAGGGTAGGTGATCAATCCTCAAAAAAAAAAATTTCCGAAAATACCCCCGAAGGGGGTGCCGCAAATTAAGCCCGCACGTTACCCGCCACAATGTATCACTACTCTCTCTCTCTCTCTCTCTCTATATATATATATATATATATATATATATATATATATATATATATATATATATATATATATATATATATATATATATATATATATATATATATATATATATATATATAGAGAGAGAGAGAGAGAGAGAGAGAGAGAGAGAGAAAGAGAATACTGGGTTTGAGGTGACAGCCTATTTGTTCATTTGAGCCGTCACCAGCAATCGTCCGATTAAAATCATCATCCATCCATTCTATTTTAAAAAATGGTGTACAACACTAACCTCACCCTCATCCCCCCCCTCTCTCTCTCATTCGTTGTACAGCCCACCGGTGCCGTCACCCTTATCCTCTCTCTCCCACCCTCTCCGGCTCCGATGATGGATCGCAGCTACCCCGACCACCACCCTCCACCTTAGCTCCGGTAGCCCTAATCTCTCCTCCGACGCAGATCGCACTTGCCCCGATCTTCCCCTCCGGCGACGAAGGATCGCACCATCCCCAATCTTCATCCCCGACGCCAGCAGCTCCCCCTCCCTTGACGAGATCGTCTCCGATGCCGATAGCTCCCCATCCCTGACCTCCAGCCCTCGTCGCTCTCCCTCTCCCTCTGATCTCCTCATTCTCCTTCGGTAGCCACCCTCAATTCACTGCCGAGCGTGGCTACCGGAGGGGAAGGAGGAGATCAGAGGGGTTGCAGGGCCTGCCGGAGGAGGACTGAAGGTTGCATGGCAGCCATCTGATTCACCGCTGCATGCATCGCATGCACCGCAGCGATGCATCAGATGGCTGTGGTGTGACGCCGCATGCACCGCACGCCGCATCCTAACACGCCTATATATATATATATATATATATATATATATATATATATATATATATATATATATATATATATATCTATATATATATATATATATATATATAGAGAGAGAGAGAGAGAGAGAGAGAGAGAGAGAATACGGGAGGTGAGCTGACAGCCCATTTGGGCATTTGGGCTGTCAGCTCACAGCCCTCCGATCCCCATCAGCGACCGTCCCTTAAAAAAAAAAAAAACTCTCTCCCATGATCAGCGCACACACCTCACAGCTCACCCTCTCTCTCCTTCGCGCTCTAACCCGCTCTCTCCCTCTCCGTCTCTCTCGCGAGCGGCAGTGGCAGCCGGAGGGGACCGGGCCGGAAGCGGGCGGGGGACAGGTGCACACACCTCACAGCTCTCTCTCTCTCTCTCTCTCCTTCGCGCTCTAACCCGCTCTCTCCCTCTCCGTCTCTCTCGCGAGCGGCTGTGTTACCCCCTACCCCTCTCCCCCCCTCTCTCTCTCTCTGCACAGTCCGAACCACCGACCCGATCCCTCCAGCGACCCCGTACCCCTCCGGCGCGACCCCGTACCCCCTCCGACGACCCTCCGGCTGCCGCTGCCACTCCCTAAGGTGACCCCTGCGCTCCCGGCCCCTGCCGCTGTCGCTTCCGATCCCTCCGGCTGCCGCTGCCGCTCCCTCCGGCGACCCTCCGGCTGCCGCTGCCGATCCCTCCGGCTGCCGCTGCCGACCCCTGCGCCCCCGGCCACCTCCGGCTGCCGCTGCCGCTGCCGCTCCCGCTCCCGCCTCCGGCCCGGTCCCCTCCGGCTGTCGCGCCCCGCCTTCGGCCCGGTCCCCTCCGGCTGCCGCGCCCCTCCGCTGCCCCCTACAACTGTCCCCCGCCCGCCTCCGGCCCGGTCCCCTCCGGCTGCCACTGCCGCTCATGAGAGAGACGGAGAGGGAGAGAGCGGGTTAGAGCGCGAAGGAGAGAGAGGGTGAGCTGTAGGTGTGTGCGCTGATCACGGGAGAGAGTTTTTTTTTTTTTTAAGGGACGGTCGCTGATGGGGATCGGAGGGCTGTGAGCTGACAGCCCAAATGCCCAAATGGGCTGTCAGCTCACCTCCCGTATTATATATATATATATATATATATATATATATATATATATATATATATATATATATATAGGAGCATGCTATAATGCGGCATGCGGTAAGTGCGGCACCACACTGTAGCCGTCTGATGCTCCCGTTGTGTATATATATATATATATATATATATATATATATATATATATATATATATATATATATATATATATATATATATATATATATATATATATATATATATATATATATATATATATATATATATATATATATATATATATATATAATAAGGGACAACGGTTGTAGGGGGGACAAATGAAACGAGACAAAGGAGCGGCTCAGATTTATCTAAAGGCGGGGGATAAACAAAGAGAAGGGCTAGGATTCATCCGTTCCCTTCTTCCCCCTCTTTATTTTGAAATTTGAAACAGATTACATCGAACCGTCCGATCTATATTGAAGGGGAAAAAAGAATCAGAGATAGGATTCTCGGGACGCTGCGATTCCAGCCCCATGCCTCGAGTCCCCGCCCCCCTCTCCTATCTGGTACAACCGGTGCCTAGCCAATCAGCATGCTATGAGTGCCGGATACCCCCACCCCCTCCTCATCTCTTTCGCTTTACACGCCTCCCTGCTCACCCCCCCCCCCCCTTTTTGCCCGGAGCCCTAATCCCCTTCCTCTCTCTCTCCGCCGCCCCCCTGTAACTCCTGTCAGCCCATCGTCCCTCTCCCTACCACCTCCCCCCTCTCTCTCTCATGCCCCCCACCCCCCCTCTCTCTCTCCTGATGGCTGATGCAAGGCCATCATGGTCCGGGAGGTCTCCGGCGACCTTGGTTTCGATCTCCGTTGGTGGGGACGGAGGAGCGTCGGCTGCCATCGACTCGAATAGAGAGGAACCCTGATCCCCTCCCTCTCGCTCCGTCGCCCCCCTGTAACTCCCGTCAGCCCACCGTCCCTCTCCCCACCACCTCCCCCCTCTCTCTCTCATGCCCCCCCTCTTTCTCTCTCTCTCTCTCTCTCTCTCTCTCTCTCCGTTGGCTGATGCAAGGCCATCATGGTCCGGGAGATCTCCGACGACCTTGGTTTCGATCTTCAAGGTACAATGAAGATCGAGGCTATGGAGAGCCACCGTCTCCACCTCCATTGAGAGATCTGTGAGCTTCAAGAATAGAGAGGAACCTTAGAGGGGGAAGAAGGCAGCGGTGGATGAGGCCTTCAAATCTCACCCCCTTACGCCACTGGTCGTCCCCCACATGCTCTCTCTCTCTCTCTCTCTCTCTCTCTCTCTCTCTCTCTTCCAGGTATGGATAATTTTTTAAAATTTATTAATAATTTTATAAATCTATTTTTAGTGGTGTATATTTAGGGCTTTTTATGGGAGAAGCATCATCTACCTCATGGTCCTCTACAATGACCAGTCTCTGTGGCTAGAGGGATTGATGACACACCCATTGCACCTCCACAGTCAGGTACACCCATTGCACCTCATGTTCCTCGACACGCTCGCCGTAGCCCGGACATTCGGAGTTGAACAACTTGATTTGCTTACTTAGGTACATCTCTCTCTCTTAATATTTCTGGTTGTTGATTTTTTTCTACGTTTCTGAGCAATTGAATGCTCCATCATTTGCTTCATTGATCTATTCCTTTAATGAACTGGAATTTGTTTGTTAGGGTGCAGTCAGATATACTGGTACAATTCTTCCTTATTCCCCGTTTTATCCCTTCAATCACTCCACACAAGTTGGTTTTCACTCCAACCTCTTCTTTGATGATCAATTTTGGTTTTTTTTTTGTGTGATTAATTGATTGATCTGCATGTTATACTCTGTAGGATTTGAAGCCATTAGCGGCGGAGCTGAGGGCGGACATAGTTTACACCATGTTGAAGATCGGCGGGCATCTGAGTGCAAGCATTGAGGTCATGGAGCCCTTCGTTGTCCTTCGACTGTTGATCCCCATCAAGAATGTCCCTACAGGGAACCTCTTCGAGGCGACATGGGCCGGCGACGTTGACCGGCCCCAGCCTCCTCCCTCCGCCCACTACGATATGGGCCTCAGGTCAGGTTGTACGGTTCTCTCACATATACCCAAAGCATTTTAGTTTTTATTTCTCAAATTAGTTGGATTTTGTGTCAAATTGTTCAGAAGTTTATTATGCTAGCATGAAGAGATCTTAAGGGGAAAACTAAAAACTATGATATTGAACTTGACGATTCACCCCTTTTGGCTATCTATTTTTTTATTGATCAATTGTGCTAGATTCCAAGTTTTTATAGTTAAATGGATTCATCTTGGCTTGCTTTTAGATTGAATATAATGGCCAGCGGAAGACGCATATCAGATATCATGTTGGATTTCTTTTTATTGTATCAATCCTTTTTTTTCTGTGAATAATAGTTTTTCCAAATCCTTATGCAACTGATTTCTAAATGATTTTTTTCGGATCCATCTTACTGTGAAAGGGCTTGCTGTAATTGTAGACTTTAATTTTATTAGAATAAATTGGAGGGTGAATTCATAGAGCTAGCCTCCCCTCCCCCCTCTCTCACGATGAAGGCCCTGTAGGCTGTCTCCCCCCCCCCCCCCCCGCGCGCGAGCGCGCGCACGGCGATGAAGGCCCCGGTGGTTGTCTTCCCCTACCCCGCCCCCCCCCCTCTCTCTCTCTCTCTCTCTCTCTCTCCCTCCCCAGATCGTCAGATCTGATGATTTGAAGCCGGTCTAACCTCCCCCCTCCCTCACGTTGAAGCCCCCGCAAGTTGTCTCCCCCCCCCCCCCCCCCCCTCTGTGTGTGTGTGTGTGTGTGTGTGTGTGTGTGTGTGTGTGTGTGTTGATTGCATCTTCTTTTTGGATTCCCTTATGCGATGGGTTCCTTTTGTTTGATTGAATCAAAAGGAACCCAAATGGTTTTTAATCGCATCCAATATCTTCTTTTTGGGTTCCTTTTGGAACCCAAATTATAAGACTTCCTTTTGTTTGATTTAATCAAAATTTAATCTCTCATATTCTTTAAAATATGTACAAAGGTAACGGATGAGGCTTGCTCTCTAGAATTTAGTCTCTCATTTTCTTTAAAATCAAAATTTAGTCTCTCATTTTCATTTTGGGCCCCTCCCCCTTCTTCTCCAGTGGTGGAGTGTTAGTCACTCCCCATTCTTTTATTTCCCATTTGTTTCTCTTTTTTTGAAATCCGTCTCTTTTTTATTTATCTTTTATTTGTTCTTTTCATAATCAAATTTGACAAAATAATAACTCTAGATCGTATTGATGCTAAAATTAAGAGGTACATCACAATCCAACATGTTTCTGTTCCTTGCCTAAAACCTAAATTAATTCCAAATGTGTTCAAACCGCACTAGCTTATTTGATCATAGCCTTCTAGAGATCGCCCAAAAGAACTGATGTAATTCTTAATTAGTTTGCATTAATTGTGTTCTTTAGGTTACAAGCAAAAACAAAAATCGGCCCTGTGGCATTTGGTATCAGCCGGCATGAATGATAGCCAAATCCCTTCAGTCTGGCCTCGGCACCGTTGTAGCACCACCAAGAACAAGATGATCGATACAAGGAGGCCGACATCATGGCTGCCGCCTCCACACCAGCCTCTGCAAGCCCATCTCGAGTCATTCCGCCATGAGGTCACCAACTTACCTGTCTCTTATGTATTTCCTTCAATATCCCGGTCATTGATTTTTCACTGTAGGATTAGAAAATTGTTACCTATGTTATATACCCATTGTAGTATATATGCAACAATCAACTATAAGTGCTTAGATGAAGATGAATGCAATATATCTTGCGGTGTTTATCATCTCTCTGTTGCTTTTTAAAATTTAATCCTTTAGTAGTTGAGGATAAAATGGCAACTAAGAGATCACATGACATCTTTGCATACTTGATGAATGCAATCTAATCCATGCATAAGCCATCATTCCCCCAACATATAACTATCTCCAAATTGTATTCCATCTTAAAAAGTAATATTAATTTTTAGAATTTATTTTACCATTTAGGGAAGCTCCTGATGTCCCTGTGTCTACTGTAGAAGACTAATCCAAATATATTTCTCTGCATTTTTGCAGTACTTTTCTATGTCTTTGGCCGTGTTGCACCGAAGTCTTTCGCTGTGTGTCACACCGAAGGCGCCCATTGTTGCCAATTGGCATGGGCATGTACTATGCATTTTGTGATGACTGTGGCAGAATGACAACTCGACAAGCTGACTATGACAAATCCCATGTTATTTGAAAAATAGTTCACCATCATAAATGGAAACTGATGTATTTTTCCAATCCCACCATGTCAGGTCTCTGGAAGGGTGATTTACAAAACAAATGGAGTTAGTATTGCCTTGACACCGTGCTTGCCAATCGCTATCAGACGTATACTTCGGTATTGGAAAGTTGTTTGTTGTTCGGCCTTACACTTTTCATGTATATATATTCCTCATATCTTCATCTATGAACTACTAAAAAGTTTTTTTTTTTTTAACCAACAAAAAAAATTCAGGGTTGGAGTGTTATACGCTTGCTTACTACCTAATCACGTTGTGCCACGTTGTTCATTACTAAAGGCATAATGCGTTCAGGTAGCAAGTGTAGAAATGGTGTGATCTGCACTTTGTATTACTACTTATATTTCATCATAATCAGGTATGTTATCTGCACATCTAAATAGTCTTAATCGCAATTAATTTTTTTATAGAAATGATGTTTTAAAATAATCCCTGAACCATTTCAACTTCTTATGGAGTTCAAAAGGTTGGAAGTAGCTCTGAGTTTTGATGTGTTCGGAATCACATCAACTCGAGGTGAATTCTATTCATTTTCTCAATCTTGATTCATTTTTGTTTTCCTTATTAATTTTGTTCTCCTCATTTTTATTTTTAATGTAGGTTGTAGTAAGGATAAGACCACAAAGTGCTCATGAAGAAAAAGGGGATCAAGTTCATAAAATTTTGAGCTAAATGAATAATGCTCCAATAAAAGTGATGTATGTATCCCTTCTCTTCTGTTCAGGAAAATGTGTTCAAACTGGTTGGCGTCCCTTTGGTAAGCGTTCTTGATGAGTCCCTTAATTGAACTGTATATGGCCAATTGGGGTCGGATGAATATGGCAAGGTTGTCGTTTCTTGCTTCTTCTTATTCAAGCTATGATATCCCTAATGAGGTTGCATGATTGTTGGGAATTTCAACAAGTAGGATTAGGATGATGCCTCAAATGTTTTAGTGATCAAATTTATTTGAGATCTTAAGTTAAGCTATGGGTTTAGTGTTCACCCTTTAATGGATTAATGCTTGATTTTATTAGTAATTTTAAGCAAGATTGTTAATTTGTTTTATTTTCTAATTAATAGATAATTTTAAGCTATGGGTTTAGTATTCACCTTATTTTAAGTAAGATTGTTGATTTATTAGTATTAATGCATGAGGATTAGGATGACACCGAATGTTAGCCATAACATTTTTCTGTAGGGACGGTCTGTCACTGAATGTGGCTACCCCCGCTGAAAATGATTGTCGCGGCCGAAAGTGGGTGCCGCCACTGAATGTGGTTACCTACATTTTGCGACGCCAGCTACATTCAAAGAAATAAGAGGATCAAAGGAAGAAGAGAACACGTAGTCCTTTCACCTCCTCCAGCAAACTCCATCCTCTTTCACCCTCTAAATATTATTACCTCCATCGAAATAATTTTATCACTCTCTAAATATTGTTGCCAACCTTAAAAAAGTGTCACATCCGTCGAAAAATTGTTGCCACCCTCAAATTACTATCACCTCCCTTGAAATATTATCGACGCCTTCAAAATAATTTTCATCTCTCTCGAAATCTTTTCCGTGTCCTTGGGCACGGGGTTTTCACTAGTATATATATATATATATATATATAGGGGCATTCTATAATGCAGTATGCTGTAAGTGCGGCACCGCACTACATTGTCTGATGCACCGCTGCGTGCATGCGATCCACACAACGGGAGCATCAGACGGCTACAGTGTGGTGCCGCACTTACCGCATGCCGCATTATAGCATGCTCCTATATATATATATATATATATATATATATATATATATATATATATATATATATATATATATATATATATATATATATATATATATATATATATATATATATATATATATATATATATATATATATATATATATATATATATATATATATATATATATAGGCGTGTTAGGATGCGGCGTGCGGTGCATGTGGCGTCACGCCGCATTTTAACACACACACACACACACACACACACATATATATATATATATATATATATATATATATATATATATATATATATATATATATATATATATATATATATATATATATATATATATATATATATATATATATATATATATGGGGAGGGATACTCTTACTCATGCCCTCTTACTCATATAGGTACTTATAATCCGGGCCGTCCATTAGATCCCGACGTTCGGTTCAGATTAGATAGAGAGTTAAAGCAATGGTGTTCGCATTAAATGCCCGTATTAAAATGCCGCATTTAATGTGGACACCATTGCTTTAACTCCCCATCTAATCCGAACCGTACGTCGAGATCTAATGGACAACCCGGATCATAGGTAACTATATGAGTAAGAGGCCATGAGTAAGAGTATCTCTCCCATATATATATATATATATATATATATATATATATATATATATATATATATATATATATATATATATATATATATATATATATATATATATATAGAGAGAGAGAGAGAGAGAGAGAGAGAATACGGGAAATAAGCTGACAGCCCAATTCTTAGTTTGGGCTGTCAACACACAGCCGTCCGATTGCCCATCACAGCCGTAGGTTAAAAAAAGAAAAAAAAAACTGTTTGTGTGTGTGTCTCTCTCTCCCGATCTCGAGCTTGAGCTCGAGCACCAGCACCAGCCTGACCACCTCCGGCCCGGCTCCCCCTCCGGCACCGGCTCCCCCCGACACCGGCTGGCTCCTCCGTCCGGCAGCGGCTCCCTCCGACAGCAACCCCAACCCGACCGACCGACCCACCTCATCCTCTCTCTCTCGCCCCCTCCAGCTCCGGCTGTCCATCCGACCACCGGAGCCCTCCGTCTCTGTCCACCGGCAACCCCCGACGGTAGCCGCTCCGGCTCCGGCCACCGGTAGCCCCCTCCGATCTCCGGCCACCAGCAGCCCATCGAGGGTCGGTAGTCGAGGGTCCTACTGGTCGGGGGCTGCTGGTCGGAGGGCTGCCGTCGGGGGCTACCGGTGGACGGAGACGGAGGGGGCAGGTGGTCGGATGCACGGCCGGAGCCGGAGGGGGCGAGAGAGAGAGAGAGAGAGAGAGAGAGAGAGAGAGAGAGAGAGAGAGAGAGAGAGAGAGAGAGAGAGAGAGAGGATGAGGTGGGTCGGGTCGGTGGGCTGCTGGTGGCCGGAGACCGTCGGGGGCTACCGGTGGCCGGAGCCGTCGGGGGCTGCCGGTGGACGGAGACGGAGGGGGCCGGTGGTCGGATGCACGGCCGGAGCCGAAGGGGGCGAGAGAGAGGATGAGGTGGGTTGGTTGGGTAGGTGAAGATGGAAAGCTGTTAACAGCTGTTTTATATATTTTTTAATTTGGACGGTTTGATCAACACGATCGGATGGCTGCCTGTGACAGCCCATTTGAACAAATGGGCTGTCAGCTCATACCCCGTATTCTCTCTCTCTCTCTCTCTCTCTCTATATATATATATATATATATATACACTAGTAAAGCCTGTGCCTGTCAGCACGCAAAAGATTTTGAGGGCAAGAATATTATTTCGAGGCATGTGACAGTATTCAAAGGTGGAAAAAAAATATTTCGAGGGTGGCGATAATATTTCGAGGGAGATAACAATATTTTGAGGGTGATAACAATATTTTTTGAGGGGAGATAGTAGTGGTAATGTTCGTGCCTGTCTGCACGAACATTCAGCGTGAGGACGTCTATATTTTCTATTGCGGTCATTTTCAGAGAAGGCAACCACATTCGGCGGGTGCCGGACACATTTCAGCAGAGCACCCTCATTTGTCATCACTCGGACAATCCCAAATATTATTTGTTATTCGCACTTCATTTTACTATCAAGCTTCTAATTAAAGATATCAACAATTGATATTAAAAAAAAAATTCTACCAATGTGCATACACCTCCTATGAATCATTCACAACGACAAACAATAAAAGTATATTAAAATTTCTAAAAAAAAAACCAATCAAGTAGTGTGTGATGTGACTGTGCTTGGAGGGTTCTATGTTCAATGTGAGGAGACATGCACAGGAGTGGGGGGAACATGTAAGATAAGCACATGCTACAGAAATGGAAGAAACTAAGACTTGCATGATAATCGTATTTAAAAAAAAAACTCATTATGGAGAACTTCACAATGGACTCCGAAAACCCGAATACCCAATCCAAACCCGACACTCCCCGACACACACACACAAAGAGAGACGGAGCTAGGGGTGGCAATGGACTCCAAAAACCCGAATACCTTATCCAAACCCGACTCAAAACATGGTTTGGGTAGGATATGGGTATAAGAACTCTACCCGATTAACTTTCGAGTACGGGTATGGATACCTAAATACCCATACGGGTGTATGATTAACATTGCATTGCGATTTTTTTTTTAATACCCAAAACCCGAACCCGACCCCGCCGCCGACGAACCAAAACTCAAAACCCGATTGGGTATAGATCAGGTATGGAGTCTGCCATACCCAAATGGGTATGGGTAGGGTCCGACCTGAATGTCGGTTGATCGGGCGGCCTAACAACGTCGGAAGGCATAGATATAAGAACTTTACTCGATTAACTTTTGGGTATGGATATGGGTACCTCAACCGAAATCCGATTGCCCCTTTAACTTGTGTATGATTAACTTTCGGGTACATGAATGATTAACAGTGCATTTTGTTACCTTGATTTTTTTTTTTCATACCCGAAACCCGAACCCGAACGGGTATGGATCAAGTATGGAGTCTGCCATACCCGAATGGGTATGGGTATGGATAAGGTCCAACAATGAATTTTTGTTTAGCATGGTCATATTGCTACATCTATCAATGGATTTTTTTTTAGCTTGATCATGTTGCTACACTTTTTTACATCCATGAAATCATTGCAGAATTACAGAGCGCACAAAGAATCCCAGGCAAGGAAAAAAATCCATCAAGAAGCATGTCTGACATTCATAATAGCTCATATCAGCAATAATTAACTCTTTTTGTTTTGAATGAGTTCACATTTCCAATATTTTGTTTAGATCAAGAAAAGCTCTTTCAGGATCCAATTCTCATTCTCACTCAATCAAATAACTCTAGCTACTTGTACTTCTTATCTGCTCCAACAGCCAAGGCACTCTTCAATCCCTATTTGAGATGCAAAAAAACACTTTTCAAATGGCATACATACAATGAGACAAATTCAACAAAAACACTGAACAATAAAAATATACGCTTATGAAAAGGGGGGCGAGTAAGTGACTGAACTATTCCAAAAAAAAAAAGAGTAAGTGACTGAGTGATTGAACTATTCCAAAAAAAAAAAAGAGTAAGTGACTGAAGGCGACATACGGATCTTTGACAATTCGACTATGGATTGAAGGAAAAACTGAACAATGAAAACACTACAAAAAGCCTCAATCATGTTTGATGAGACATGATCTCAAGCCTGTTTGATCAAAAAAACTGAAACCAACAGAGAATAAAAACAGATACTAAATCTCATAAGTATTACCAAACTGAATACTAAAGCACTGAAATACTAAATCATCTCTCTCTCTCTCTCTCTCTCTCTCTCTCTCTAGTATATGGTACTCATATGGCTACTGCCTTCTTGCTTCACAGGAGCTTTATATACCTCAGCCTGCCAAAAAAAAAAGAGTGAGATCAGTTTGGTGGTACATCAAACACTATTTGAGTCAACCAAATAATCTGAAGCATTGCAGCATATGAAGATAAAACACATAAAACTCCAACTAGGGTTACTGTTTTGGCCTTTTAGCAACTGAAAGCAGCTATCTCATGGAATTCCTATTCCCAACCTTTCAAAGAAAAAAAATTCCTATTATCAAAGGACACAAAAAAATGAAATAAATAAATTAAAAAAAAGTTTGAAGAGAATGGAACAGTGATGGTGATCAGAGGAGTGGGTAGAAGCTAATTAACTTCTGCTCCAATTGGAGTTGGGGCCCCTGTGGCAACCACCGGCGGCAGAGATTCAAGAAAGTCATTATATTCGCCTCCAAATTTGAAAAGTTCCTATTAAATTCATAAATGTTATCGATGCTATCATACTACTGAAAACATCAAATCACAATTAGTGAAGATAAACCATATGAAAGAACCTTAATTCTGACGACAAAATTCACTTGCCACAGATCTTCCGATCAAATAGAGGCCATCATTAAGCCCAATACATTAAAAGAAGAAATCTATCTATCTCGCCATAAAAATTCATTAAGAAATCTTTTCTGTGAAACTTTTAACTAAAACATTTTGCATATAAGGAGAGAATCATATTGCCACACGTAGTCAGAACAACATCTAATATAATTTCAACTACAAAGGGGGAAGAATAGAACCAGGTTCCCCTTCTCGGGTAAGAACTTGGGCCCTTGCCACATGTGTAAAGGTTTCATGAGAAGAGTTTTTGCTTCAAGAGAAATAAAAAAAAAATTAAAAAAAAATAATTGATGAAACTAACAAAGAATCAAGACTCTACTGATCGCTAATCAAAAGTGTGAAATGATCCCAAAAATAATACATGTATTGAGGACTAAGATTAAATACTATCAAATCACAATAAGGGCCTCAACAAAAAAAAAATCTCTTCATATTCATCCATTGTATATGCACAAATTGTTTTTATAATGACTTACATCTTTTTCTGATATTTCAATGCTGGTGGGTTCTGTCTCATTTCCAAGTTTAGCTCTATGGATGTCAAATCAGAATCAGCCTATACCACAAATTAAAAAGAGTAGGGAAAACAAATGAAGCTATGCAAAGTGAGGCAGAATGATTATCAAACAATGGATATTCCTACTTGGAATTAGTCCAAGATGGATATTACTAATTGGAATTAGTCCCAGATGGATATTACTACTTGGAATTAGATATTGAATATTAATACTTGGATAAAACTAATGTTAGCCATGAATACTGGCTTGAGCATTTCATATTATTGTTCACCAAAAAGCACATCCATTATTCACTTGTGACCTAGAAAGAATAAAAGATAAAAAATAGACTGGGACATATTTCTATCCCAGTCTTAAATTTTTTTTTCCAAATTTCATGATGTCTCAAGACCATATGCATTAGTATTGGGGTTTCAGGTATTCATACTTGGGTGACGGACGGGCTGCAGGAATCGATCGGCTCGTCTTTCTAGTTTCTTTATGACTGGAAAAAAAATAGTAATTTGCTTAGAGAGAGAGAGAGGTTCCAACAGTGATAGAAAATCTGAAAAAAAAAACCAGCTTCAAAATTTAACACAGTGATGAATGATCTGAGAGAGAGAGAGAGAGAGAGAGAGAGAGAGAGAGAGAGGGAGGGAGGGAGGGAGGGAGGGAGGGAGGGAGGGGGGGTTCCAATAGTGATACAAAATTAAAAAAAAAGCTTCCAGTTTTTTCAAGAATGGAGAAAAAAAATCTGCTTAGCAAGAGAGAGAGGGGGGGGTGGGGTGGGGGGTTCCAAGTTCCAACAGTGATACAAAATCTGGAAAAAAAAAATCAGCTTCAAAATTGAACAAAGTGATGAATGATCTAATGAACCTGTCTCTTCGTTGTTGCTCCATTGATGAATGATCTGAGGAACCTTGATCGACGGAAGGACTGAGGGTGGCACTGTGATACAAATTTTTTTTAAAAAAGCTTCCAGTTTCTTCAAGAATGAAAAAAAAAATCTGCGTAGAGAGAGAGAGAGAGAGAGAGAGAGAGAGAGAGAGAGAGAGAGGGAGGGAGAGAGAGAGAGAGAGAGAGAGAGAGAGAGAAGAGAGAGAGAGAGAGAGAGAGAGAGAGAGAGGAAGGGAGGGAGGGGGGGGTCCAACAGTGATACATTTTTTTTTAAAAAAAAACCAGCTTCCAGTTTCTTCAAGAATGAAAAAAAAATCTGCTTAGAGAGAGAGAGAGAGAGGTTCGAAGTTCCAACAGTGATACAAAATCTGAAAAAACAAAATCAGCTTCAAAATTAAAAAAGTGATGAATGATCTGATGAACCTGTCTCTTTGTTGCTGCTCCATTGATGAATGATCTGAGGAACCTTGATGGATGAATGGACTGCAGGTGGCAATGCGGGTGGCGAACGGCTCCTCTCTTTGTGCCATGGATCAGATCTCTCCATGTTGCTGCAGATGTAGTGAGAGTAGGAATTGGGATTTGGGGGTTTCAGATGAGGGATTTTGTGGCGAGAGGGATTGTGGAGATCGAGTGGGATCGGGATCGTGGATGAATGCAATGTCGACATCGGGATCGTGGAGAGAGATTATGAGAGTGAGTGAGAGAGAGAGGGATCGTGGAGATGGGAGATCCGGTGAAAGGGATCGTGGGGAGAGAGATGTGGCGGTAGAGAGAGAGGGGGGGGGGGGACGTGGAGATCGGGTGGGAAGATCCTGAAGAGAGAGAGGGAGAGAAACAAAGAGAAGTGCGATGCGAGCGGATGTGGCAGTAGAGAGAGAGCGATAGGGACGGCTGGTAGAGATGGAGAGGGATATGGAGATCAGGTGGGAAGCTCTACGGATATGGCGGTAGAGAGAGAGAGAAAGAGAGAGAGAGAGGGACGAACCGGTAGAGAGAACGAGAGGGATGTGGAGATCAGGTGGGAGGAGAAAGAGAGAGGAACAGAGAGGTGTAATCCGAACGGTCTGGAGCGTTTGAGAGAGAGAGGGACGTGTAATCGGAGATCGGGTGAGGTCAGGTCACGTGGCATATTATCACAACATCCATTTGTTTGGTGGAATGCGATTCACCGGTGTAGATCAGTAGATCAGTTGAGATCGTGGTTGACGTGGCATACGATCACAACATCCATTTGCCTGGTGGGTGTTTGAATGGGACAATTCACAGGTTTGGGCAGAGGGTTACGGCAATGATTAGGATCATGTGTTGTGCATAACTACCGAACAGGCAGAGAGTCCTTGGAAATTCGCAAAAAGATCGATCTTGACTATCAAATTCTCTAACCGTCACTTATGTTTGTATCGAACGGCTCTCTTTATCCATTCCTAGTGAAATATTATATAGATATGTATATGTATATGTATGTATATATATATATATATATATATATATATATATATATATATATATATATATATATATATATATATATATATATATATATATATATATATATATATATATATATATATATATATATATATAGGGGGCGGGGAGCCTGCACCCGAGGTGCAGCAACAACGCTGCACCTCGGCCTTGTTTTACCTACCTAGAACTTTTGGAATTGGATGAAATTTGGTGAGGGTGTTGTCTAGGGTAAGATGATCATCCTCACAAATTTTCATCAAATTCCAAAACTTGTAGGGGGGTCAAATGGTTGAAGCAAAATCTGCAGATTTTAACGGTGACTGCGGACGGCTGATTTTGCTTCGACCATTTGACCCCCCCTAGAAGTTTTGGAATTTGATGAAAATTTGTGAGGATGATCACCTTATCCTAGACAACACCCTCACCAAATTTCATCCAATTCTAAAACTTCTAGGTAGGTAAAACAAGGCTGAGGTGCAGCGTTCTTGCCGCACCTCAGGTCCAGCATCCCCGCCCCCATATATATATATATATATATATATATATATATATATATATATATATATATATATATGAGAGAGAGAGAAAGAGAGAGAGAGAGAGAGAAATGCTATAATGCGGCATGCGGTAAGTGTGGCACTGTACCACAGCCGTCTGATGCACTGCTGCGTGCATGTGATGCACGCAGCACGTGCATCAGACGGCTGCGGTGCAGTGCCGCACGCACCGCATGCCGCAGCATAGCATGCCCTTATATATATATATATATATATATATATATATATATATATATATATATATATATATATATATGTTATAATGCGGCATGTGGTAAGTGCGACACTGCACCACAACCGTCTAATGCACCGCTGCGTGCATGCGATGCACGCAGCGCGTGCATCAGACGGCTTCGATGTAGTGCTGCACGTACCGCATGCCGCATTATAGCATGCCCCTATATATATATATATATATATATATATATATATATATATATATATATATATATATATATATATATATATATATATATATATATATATATATATATATATATATATATATATATATATATATATATATATATATATAGGGCAGGGATACTCTTACTAATGGAATCTTACTAATGAAAGTTACAAATTACCTTTTAACTAACCTAGAGGTTTCATAATTTGATGAAACTTGGTGGGGATGCTCTCTATGGCAAGTTGATCATCCTCACCAAAAATCATCAAATTCTATAACCTCTAGGGGCATCAAATGTTAGAAGCTTTATCGACCGTTCATTTTAACCGTTAATTTGAATAACATCTTTGATGCTCCTAGAGGTTATAGAATTTGATGATTTTTGGTGAGGATGATCAACTTGCCATAAAGAGCATCCCCACCAAGTTTCATCAAATTATGAAACCTCTAGATAGGTAAAAGGCAATTTGTAACTTTCATTAGTAAGATTCCATTAGTAATTGTATCCCTCCCCATATATATATATATATATATATATATATATATATATATATATATATAGAGAGAGAGAGAGAGAGAGAGAGAGAGAGAGAGAGAGAGAGAGAGATTTCTATTTTAGACTTTGGTTAGAAAATTAGCTCATTAGATAGGGTGGCATCTTTTTTTTTTGAAAGGAGGCATCTATTTATATTTAAACTAGGAGACCCTTCAAAACCCTAATAGCTGAAGGACTGTGATCCGTCGCTCATCTAATGTCCCAATTATGAAAGACCACGCCATATAGAACACGCCAATATTAAATGGGGATTTTTTAAAAATAATATTTAAAAATAAAATATTTAAACAAATAGCCTTTGACCAAACGTAATTACCATAGTAGCGCTCTGACAACCACGTGGCATGTTAGCACCGTAAAGCGAGTCCGATATATATATTTTTTCTATTTCAAGTACTAGAACCCGGTATTTGGATTACTGGGTTTAAACCTAGTATTATGGATATCGGGTTTATCTGAAATCCAACGAGAAAATGGCTAAGTATGGGAACGTTATACATGGGGTCTTCGGTTAAACTCGGTGTCCAGAATACCATATTTAAACCCAGTAATCCAAATACCGGGTTTTAATTGAAACGAAAAATAAAAAAATCTCGCAACTCTCTTTACGACGCTGACATGCCACGTGACTGTCAGAGGGCTAGATTGGTAAATAGTTTTGGTCAACCGCTATTTAGTTAAATATTCATTTTTTTAATAATATTTTTTAAAAAGCCCTATTATATGGGAGGTTATTGGACCACCCTTATGCCGCGTATGGCCAAGGCATGGCTAAATCCCACATCCAGCCACTTTTTCAAAGGATAATATTTCCCGTGTTGCGGCAAAAGCATGAGATCATACCGTTGTCAGCCGGCCCTTCAAGGCGGGAAAGTTTTCAGCGCATCCTGCGTACCACACAACTGCGGTGCCCACCATCCCATGTCGCTTGATTCCCAGTGGGCCCCGCGGTTGTATAGTACGCAGGATGTGCTGAAAAAAAAAAAATACATAATAAAGGAAAGGACAGAAAAATTTGCGGCCACAAAAGAAAGCGGACGTGTGAGAGAGGACGTTGTTCTCGTGTCCTGATCACCAGATGATCCGAACCCAACACCACACAAAAAAAAAACCGGATAAATCGAGAAAATGGACGGCGAACAACCCATCAGTGGGATCAACGGTCAAGATTTGGGCTTTGGGAAAGCCTTCTAACTATGAATTCCTGCAGGCTGGGCTTCATCTCAGCTCCAACCCCCAGTACCTCCTTTTCCTTTCTTTGGAGCAAACGGATCGAAAGAGCAGAGGGGAAGTGGCGGGTACAGCACCCGAAGCTCTGCCAAGGTTCGCCCTCTGGGTTTCTAGAAGCATCTAGAAGTTATTTCATTCCCTCATGAGCTGTTGTTTCCCATTCCTTGTAGCTAGATGGTTTATTGAGAGACAAGTGTTGGGTGAGCTTCAGTTTTTCATTTTACCCTCATGGTTTTCTTTTTTTTTTTTAAGTCCCTGATTTATCTTCTTTTTTTTTTTGTGTGTGTGATTTCTAAGTGATTAATTGTGATAGTTGGAGGAAAAATTGGCCATGTTCAGTAGAATCCATATTGCCGGCAATGTTTTGCATAATTAATTTCCGGTTTTCGATTGCGGTTCTCGCGCTCTCGTGCTAGTTTTTTGGTTTCCTGCTGAATTCGAGCATGCACGCAAGTTCAAATTCGATGCAAAACTCCCGTTTTTAGTTCGAATTATCGACGTCCGAGACGGTTTCCATGCAGTTAGCATGTTTTTCAGCAGTGATTTCATGTTTCGGTAGCCGGTTTGAGTTGAGTTCAGTGCGGCACACTGTGACTATATTGACATTTGGGTTAGTGATCCACTAAAGCTTTACTTGATCATGTACTTCTAGATATCGACTGATGTACAGAATTCAATCTCGGAGATCAAGTTAAGCTGCAGTTCTGCTAGTCACTAAGACTTGTGTTAGTGAAAGATGAAACCGAGCTCAGCTGAATGGGGTGAGGCTACTGGTGATGAGATAGAAAGCAGCCACCCATCACCGGGGCTTGGAGGTGCATCGCGGACTTTGTCCGATAGAGAACCTATGGAGAAGTGGATGGCATTTCCAACCATAAATACCCCCCAAACAAGTGAGAAGAGCAGTGAAATACACGAGGAGTTGAATGAAGCGGGAAGCAACTCAGCAATGATCGAAAGAGCTGCAGAATGGGGGCTAATAGTTAAGTCAGAAGGTGGAGAACGGACTGTGGGCGTAAGGTACTCAGGGGAGGAGGGGGGTAAAGCACCCATGGAACGGGCGACAGAGTCGACAAGAACATCGAATGAGTCGAACTTCGCGCTGGATTCTAGCTTTCCGAGGGTTTCCCAAGAACTAAAGGATGCATTGTCTACCCTGCAGCAGACGTTTGTTGTGTCGGATGCAACGAAGCCGGATTGCCCAATAATGTATGCCAGCGCTGGGTTTTTCAGCATGACGGGTTATTCGCCCAAGGAAGTTATTGGAAAAAACTGGTGCGACCCCTATCTTAGAGTCTCAGTAATTTAATTTCTCCATTCTATTTCAACTTGTGAATATCTGAATTTCCTTTCCGGGCGAATGCATGAGTGTTTATTAAGCAATAGGATAGTACAACAGCTTTGGACTGCTACGCCACACCCTTGTGGCCGTTGATATGAAGTAGAATTTAGAGAAAGCTAATGGACTTGTTCACTACAAGGTGGAGTCGAAAGGATCTTTTCTATTCCCAAGTGTACTATGATCATCACAGCCCTCTTCTCTTCTTTGTTGCAGTCGTTTTCTTCAGGGGCTGGATACAGATAAGTTGGAGCTTGCAAAAATACGAGAAGCTGTCAGAACCGGGAAGAGTTACTGTGGCAGGATCTTAAATTACAAGAAGAACGGCACAGCATTCTGGAACCTTCTCACCATAACACCCATAAGGGATGAGAGTGGGAGGGTTATCAAGTATATAGGGTGAGTGTTTCTGGCTATTAGTCCCAACACATTCTAATTTTATTCTCCAACCCTACTTGCTTGTGCTAGCTGCAATCAGAATAGAAACATTTTTCTCTAAATTTGGGAAGTATTGATTTCGTCTTAAGGGTTTTTCATCTGAATGTGAAACTTGAGCAGGATAACAGTTTTTCAATGGCATAGTTAATTAATTTTTTGCAAATCACAAAATTAAAAAATTAAGACAGACAATGTGTGAGCGTCAAGGAATATGGTTTCCCGAACATTAGAGACTCTTTTTTTCCCTTTTTGTTTCTGAACTCTCAGTCTCTTAAACTTAAAAGAAGTTGTGTTGTTTTCTTTGCTAGCAAGACTTTATTTTTCTCATGACCTGTTCCAATTTCCAAATCATTTGCATTGGCATGTCCCAGTATGCAGGTTGAGGTCAGTAAATATACGGAAGGTATTAATGACAAAACATTGCGGCCAAATGCATTGCCCATGTCCCTGATCCGCTATGATGGTGAGCAGAGCTATCAAATACATTCTGGTGACACACGCACACACACACACACACAAATGCCCGCAAGCATAATGTTCAATGTAGGCCAATTGATTGTTCCTTTTTTTATCAGCACGACAGAAGGAGAAAGCCTTGTCCTCTATTACGGAGGTTGTCCAGACTGTGAAGCATCCTCCTCACTCGCAAATGGATTGTGATGTTGCATTAAAGCTCAATGAGCATGAAAAGTTCGTCACTGATTCTCCTCTTCAAAATCTTTTGGATACAAATAGTCATAAATCGCCTGGCAGACTAACTCCTCTAAGGGACACCAATAACGAATCATCCAGAATGAACAGTAGAAAATCAGGCCGTTCTTCCTTAATGGGGTGAGACAATCTTTGGCTTCAAGATGACAAACGAAGAAAAATAAATGAATAATGTACTTCATAATATCTATGCTTTATTCCATGATAATTTTTGTCGGAACCATGCCAATTTTTTTTTACTGTAGATTTATTCTTCATATTTTTGACTATTTCTACAAATATTAGTTAGTGACCTTTGAGAAAAGAATGATTATGCATTTGCAATGCCTAATAAATGATCTTTATAGACGTTAAACTGATACTAATCTTATCAGCCAATATTCAGTTGGATGATTAACCAATCTCCACTAAAGCAAAAATTCGAGTTGGTTTACTTAGGTTTCTACTTCCTTCTCCAAGTTATCAGAGTTTAGTCCAATGTTTTAGGATGTTAGGAGATGACGGCTAGGGTTTGGAGAGGAATAGAATGCATTCCATTGAGGGACTCAAGCCCAATATATGTACATGTATCACTATACAATCCGACCCGACTATACAGTAAACCCGACCCATCTATATGTACATTAACACTCCCCCTCAAACGCACGGTGGATCATGAACCGAGAGTTTGCCTAGAAAATGCTGGAAACGAGCAATCGTCAGGGGTTTCGTCAGAAAATCAGCAGTCTGCTCCGATGAGGAAATGAAAGGCAGGGAGATGGTGTGGTCGATAAACGCCTGACGAACATAATGACAATCAACTTCAATATGCTTTGTTCGCTCATGGAAGACCGGGTTGCTAGCAATCTGAATAGCACTCCGGTTGTCACAGAAGAGAGGAGTGGGCCCGGATATCACCACTCCTAAGTCGAGCAGAAGACGGCGAAGCCAGACAATCTCGGCGGTGGTGGAAGCCATAGCCCTGTATTCGGCTTCGGTGCTGGAGCGAGCAACAGACTCCTGCTTCTTGCTGCGCCACGAAATCAGTGAATCACCCAGAAACACACAGTATCCTGTAGTCGAGTGACGAGTGGCTGCATCTCCTGCCCAATCTGCATCGGAGTAGGCACGCAGCACCAACGGAGAGGTGGAGGGAAACAGTAGTGAACGGGTGATGGTGCCCCGGAGGTAGCGGATAATCCGAAGAACAGCTGCATAGTGTACTGACCGTGGAGCCTGAACAAACTGACTGACAATGCCAACTGCATGGGCAATGTCTGGCCGGGTCATGGTGAGATAGACGAGCATCCCAACCAGCCTCTGGTAGCGGGAGACATCCTGGAGCGGCTCACCGTCTGTAGCGAGAAGCTTCAAATTGAGCTCCATGGGTGTATCAGCAGTGCGCGTGTCCGTAAGAGCAGCATCAGCAAGGATGTCGGAGATGTACTTCTGCTGGGAGACCAACAGACCACGAGCTGACCGGGCAATCTCAAGGCCCAAAAAGTAGCGAAGAGATCCCAGATCTTTCATCTCAAACTGACTCTGGAGGTGCCGCTGGAGAGAGGCGATGGTGGCACTGTCATCCCCAGTGATGATCATATCATCCACATAGAGGAGAAGAACTGCAATGCCCTGACTGGAGGAGCGAGTGAACAAGGCATAGTCGGAGTGATGCTCAACAAACCCGGCGGCCAGAACTGCACTGCGAAATCGCTCAAACCAGGCACGAGGGGCCTGCTTGAGCCCATAGATGGCTCGGTGCAACCGACACACGTGCCCTGGAGGAACTGAAGTGCCCGGAGGAGGAGCCATGTAGACTTCCTCGGAGAGATCACCGTGGAGAAACGCATTGGTGACATCCATCTGATGGAGAGGCCACCCTCGAGCAGCTGCCACAGCTAAGAGGGTGCGCACAGTAGTCATCCGAGCAACTGGAGCAAACGTCTCCTCGTAGTCAATCCCATACTCTTGGGAGAAGCCGCGAGCAACGAGGCGAGCCTTGTGCCGCTCAATGGATCCGTCAGGTCGAGTCTTGACCTTGAATATCCACTTGCAGCTAACAGGCACCACCCCGGAGGGACAAGGCACCAACTCCCAGGTCTTAGTTTGCTGAAAAGCCTCAAGCTCAACTGACATGGCCTGCCGCCACTCTGGATGTAACGCTGCCTCACGGTACGACTGGGGCTCCCGATGGGTGTGTATAGCAGTAAGAAAAGCCTGAAAGGATGGTGAATAGGAGACACTGGCAGAGTAGCCAGAATAGTCAGGAGAGTCAGAAGGAAAAGCAGAGTAGCCAAACCTGTCAGGAGAGTAGTCATATCTGTCAGGAGGGTGATGTTCGCGCGCCGGGTAGCGCCGAACAGGAGCAGGATCCACGACCGGGGAGGAGGGGGCAGCAGCATCAGGCGAGGGAGTACCAGTGTGAACCGACTCTGGAGGAGGAGCTGCAGACCGACGTACATAGACACGAGTAACGGGTGGTGGTGGAGGTGGCGAGGGAGACTGAGGAGGTGGTGGTGGTGGTGGAGGTGGTGGTGGTGAGGGAGACTGAGGAGGTGGTGGTGGTGGTGGTGGCGGGGAAGATGGAGGTGGAGTAGGCGTGGGTGGGGCAACAGAAAACGGGGGTAGAACGGGGATGTGGAGAGGTGATGAAGGCGAGGAGGGTGACGCAGGAGGCAAGGAAATATCCCGAGACTCAGGGAAAAAGTACGGGACATCCTCAACAAAGGAAACGTGACGGGAGACACGGATCCGGCAAGCCAAGGGATCGTAACAACGATACCTCTTGTGTTCCCGACTGAGCCCCAAGTGAACACACCGAACAGATCTCGCAGAGAGTTTGGTGCGCTCATGGGGAGGAAGAAGAACGAAGCACGTGCAGCCAAACGTGCGAAGAAGGGAGTAGTCAGGTGGGCTGGAGTGAAGGCGCTCATATGGGGTGGCACCTGATAGAGCAGATGACGGAGTGATATTGATTAGGTGGACAGCCGTCATGACAGCTTCAGCCCAGTAAGAGTGAGGAACAGACGCAGAGAGGAGCAAGGCTCGTGCGGTCTCAAGGACATGACGATGCTTGCGTTCGGCAACGCCGTTCTGCTCATGGGTGTGGGGACAGGACTGCTGGTGAAGAGTGCCGTGAGAGTGAAGAATCTCACGCATCTCGGAAGAGAGGTACTCCTTGGCACAATCAGACCGAAAGGTCTTAATGCACCGACCAAACTGAGTGTGTATCATAGTGGTGAATCTCCTAAAGATGTGAGCGACTTCAGACCGATGACGCATAAGATAAACCCAGGTGCACCTAGAGTAGTCATCGATGAAACACACATAGTACATGTAACCCGAAATGGATGCAACAGGTGCAGTACCATAAATGTCCGAATGTACTAAATCAAATAACGCATCAGATTGGGAAGCACTAGCAGAGAATGGAAGAGCTAGATGCTTTGCTAGTCTACAACCCGTACAAACAGAGAGAGGGGAGAAGGACGCTCGACCCAAAGCGCCCGAACGGAATACGCTTTTGAGTCGATCACTCGATATGTGACCTAACCTTCTATGCCACAGGTCGGCATCGGAGGTAACAGACATGACAGACGCAACAGGAACGGAAGACACATGGAGATGGTCCAGCTGGTAAAGTCCTCCTGCTCTACGGCCCAGCCCAATCCTCTGACCCGTCCGCGAATCCTGCACAACACAAACAGAAGGGGTGAAGGTGACTTTCAGACTAGAGTCGCAAAGAGAACTGATAGAGATCAGATTAATGTTAAGACGGGGGGCATGGTGGACATGGGGTAGGGTCAGGCGACCAGAAGGGTCAGAGGTAGTAGAGACGGATCCACATTGCGGAATAGGGACGAGAGTCCCATCCGCAGTGCGAACCTCCTGGTGGGTGGTAGTGGGAGAACAGTCAGTGAGGACAGTGGAGTCAAAGGTGAGGTGACAGGAGACACCCGAGTCGAATATCCATGGAGCAGTATTACCCGGAGTGGCAGAGAGACTGTGAGCTGTCGAAGAGCTGGTGGAGGCGAGGTACCGAAGCAGTAATTCCTCAAAGCCCTGGAGGCGGTCGGAGTAAGACCGAGACTGAGCAGAAGTACCCGGAGTGGCAGAGAGACCGTGATCTGTCGAAGAGCTGGTGGAGGCGAGGTATCGCAACAGTAACTCCTCAAAGCGCTGGAGGCGGTCGGAGTAAGACCGAGACGGAGCAGGAATGTTGGCAGGCGGTGCTGGAGTAGGGAGATCATCAGCAGCAGCAGTCTCGGCATCATGGCGGAGGAGACCCTGATGACGTCCACAGTCAACTGATGTGGTGGAGGGACGTGGCCCGAGAATACCAGCAAAACGAGGAGACGGAGGGACCCGACGATCAGCGACGGTGTGCAGGCAATATGGGAGCCGAGAGATGCTGGAGGAAGCCATATCTCGGAAGTACGGGGGCGAACTGGCACAAGGAAGGTCTGAGGCAGTCCGTACAGAGGAGACGGGCAGTTCGGTACAGAGGAGAAGGTGGGGCGGTGGGGCAGCAGGGGGTGCAGGAGCTGGCGAGGTTGCAGGGGAGGGGGCGGATGAGCTGTCGAGGCAGAGGAAGGGGGGCGGGGTGTCTGGGAGGTGTTGGGTGGGCTGCTGGAGCAAAGGAGGGGGGCGGAGGGGGCAGCCGGGTGGTGCGGAGGGGACGGAGGGGGCTGCGGGTGGTGCGGAGGGGGGCTGTAGGGTGTCGGGAGGGGATCGGGGGGGGGGGGGGGGGGCTGTAGGGTGTCGGGGGGGCTGGAGGGGGGTCGGGGGGGGGGGGGGGGGGGGGCGGAGGGGGCTGTAGGAGGGTCGGGGGGGGTCGGGGGGCTGTAGGGGGGTCGGGGGGGGGGTCGGGGGGCTGTAGGGGGGTCGGCGGGGTGCTGTAGGGCGGAGGCAGGGCCGGGGGGGGGGGGGGGGGGGGTTGGGCGGGTGGAGAAGGGGGGGCCGGCGGGATGCTGGAGGGCGGAGGAGGGGTGCCGGGGGTTGGGCGGGTGGAGAAGGGGGGGGCCGGGGGTGGCTGTAGGCCGGAAGGGGGGGGGGGGGGCCGGCGGGGTGCTGGAGGCCGGAAGGGGGGCCGGGGGGGTGCTGGAGGCCGGAAGGGGGGGGCCGGCGGTGGCTGTAGGCTGGAAGGGGGGCCAGCGGGGTGCTGGAGGCCAGAAAGGGGGGCCGGGGGGGTGCTGGAGGCCGGAAGGGGGGGCCGGGGGACTGCCGATCAGGTGAACGGAGGCCGGAGGAGATGACCGTCGTCGCCGTCGCCGCGAGGGAGAACCCTAGTGCTCTGATACCATGTTAGGAGATGACGGCTAGGGTTTGGAGAGGAATAGAATGCATTCCATTGAGGGACTCAAGCCCAATATATGTACATGTATCACTATACAATCCGACCCGACTATACAGTAAACCCGACCCATCTATATGTACATTAACATAGGATAATAGCATTGTATGTAATTATTTCATAAAGAGCCCACATGCGTATTTTTCTATGAAAGAGACTATAATTATCTTGATCTCTGAAGTGCAACGTGGATCTCAATTGTTAATTGACAAATAAAAGGACATTTATCTTGATTGAAGTCTTTTATAAATCAAGATAACTTATTATTGTCTATATAGAAACATAGAATACAATTCTATATTTTGTAGTTTTTTCATTCACATTTTGTAGGCTTGTATATAGCCTTTTACATGCAAAAGGTCTGGTTACAGAATTGGACTCAGGAACGCACAGGGCCTACACGGAGTAACCCCTCCTATCCCTGCTTGGCCGCTTTCACGGTGCTCCAACACACGTGGCCCTAGTGCTCACCTGAGTCGCTGCTCGGAATTCCGTGATTCGCTCACACGAAGACACTAACACTTGCCCTCGCAAGGTTCGAACATGCCCATAGGTAAATCGCACCCCACTATGGGTGTAGAACCCTTTAAGGGATAACATCGCCGGAGTAACCCCTTAGACGGACCCCAAAGGAATTATGCCGGTAAACACCGACGCCCTACTAAGGAGAATTTGGGTACTTGCCTCTTCACACGTGCATGACCCGACCCTCTCTCGTTTCGTATGGAAGAACCCAACACATGGGATTTACAAGGGTAATACAGAGAACCAATCGAAATCACCGAAATAGATAAAGAGATGAATCAATTTAAATTCCAACTCTAGCAATTAAAATAAGCTAGCGCACATATGGTGGAAAAAACCTTCAAGCATATAGGGTCTTCCCTTAGGTATAAGTTTGAGGGGAGGAGGAAGGGAGAAGGATTTTCAAGAGCCTCTACAAGCAAAATTCACTTCTCCTCTGGTTTTCTACACTAACAAGTGAAAAAAAAATGTATTCGTAGGATAGATCAATCCCAGGGAGAGACCAATCCTCGGATCAAGATCCAACGGCTAAGATTATAAGTTTGACTTGAATCTGCCATCTCTGGGTGCTAGGTGTTAGAACAGCTGTTCGGACTGCCTTGTTCCGGTCTTAACGGTTGTTCGGACGGAAGACCCATCCAACCTTGGAATCGTAGAAGCCGGTCCGAACAGTTCCCCGATTCCCAAACGTCCCAAACGGTTTGGACAGGTAGTGAACATTCTGACCGTCTGTCTAGGAGTCCGAACTGTTCGGACCTAGAATACTAGAGGCCTGAACAACCGTTCGGACGCCCAGTATGGACTTCCAACACTTAGAAAATATCTAAGTGTTGGACCCCCTCAATCTGGACTCTGACGAACATAAAATCCGATTTATACAAAAATGGATAAAAAGTATGACGATAAAACCGATGCATATGAAATCAATAAAATTATGCAAGAGCAAAACCTAAATCCTGTTTAGGTGCCCTTGAACCGCCACTAGGGGGTTCTCCCCCCTAGACCCCTGTGATTTTATCGAGGAGCTAGACCCCCGTGTGCATTGCACACTTGTACGTTGGTTCGATCTAGGGCACACAGTACATCTCGGTTAGCCCTAACATAAAAGTGTATTATAATCGTATCGAATCCTCGAAAAGCATAATAGCGATAAATGATGAAAAAACACACCAAACAATACGATCAAGAAATCCTATTTACCCTTGCGAACCCATTAAAACATGACTCTTTTAAGTGAGCAATTAAGGTCGTGTAATGGGCTGCTGAATCTGCTGATAATCTGGAACTGCTAACTCAATAGTAAAGGGCTTACATGTAATCTCTCATAGATTGGTTTGACTCAAAATTACGACGAACAAGGATGAGACCCCGCAAGCAGTAACAATGACGATCAGAGAGAGAAGAACCGAGGCATGAGAGGCCTATAGATGCGAGGGGAGATATCTGATTGGAGGGCTGGTAAATCGGAATGCCGAATCAGAGAGAACCACGAAAGATTCGAGAGTTGCTTGGAGAGCAGGCCCGCGAAGAAGAGGGCTGACGATCGGCAAAGGCACGTACGAGGGAGAGAGGCGCCATGGGAGAGAGGGTTGGTGATGAAATTCCTTACTCGTAGGGATCCAATAGGGAGGTTCCCGGAGTACGGAGGGAACACTCGACCTAATAAAATTTCCGCACACGATCGATTGCCCTGGCAGCACAATGCATACAAGCCGATGGGTTACTCTTTTAAATCTTCTTAGTTTGCTCGCTAACTACTCACTCTTTTAAAGATTATTTTGTTAGATTTAAAAGAAGGGGCTCTCCTCTCCTCTCAACGTCACAAGCACAGGTGAGGACCTAGGAGGCAAGCTAACATGCTCAGGGTTTAAACATACAAGGCTCAATCATTAAAGTAAAGCACACAATGGTATTTTTAGGTGCAAACCTCGAAGGAAAAAACTACACCGAGACCGTGATACCGGAGGTGCAAGTGATCCACTAGAAATGCGAAGTTACTAGAGTTAAGAGTGTTACCCAAGTAGATCTATGGCGATTCACAACCTAACCGTGACAAATCCATGAACATGCGTTCCATGACGTTGCTCGGCCCGACATTCTGTGATTGTCACTCACAATCCCCCGCAACCTCTTTTGCTGAAACTGCATGTTCTTCCCACCTCGGCCTTATAAGCACCGATGACTTCATACCCAGCTCGCATGCAGATGCACAAAGCACTAGTCGCCACGAGGCACCAACCACCATATTCTCCAAGGATAGACCCAAGGGTTCCACCCCACTGAATCCACACTCCACGTTCCTTGTTTTTCGACCCTTGAGCATTTCCCCCTGTCCCTCTATTTATAGGTGAAGGGGGAGGGGATGGTAGAGATATGGTAAGATCTTTTGAATCCCTTGAATATCTCTCCCCATAACTACTTGGGATCCATCTTTTTCTTTATTTGTGGATTTGATAATATTTGTTTATTTTTTTGTATTGAGTATTTATGGCCAAGATTTAGGCTTTATCTTTTCGCGATTCGAGCAAGCTTGCACTTTGATCAATGATGACCCAACCTTGTGTTTTGACTGTTGGATTGTGGGATCGGTAAGAATCCATGCATGCATAGACGTCCGCACTACCACCCTCAGACGTTTTTTTTTCTTTACTTTTCGTTCCTTTTCTTTTTTTCTATTCTTTTTTTTGGTTGTCCACACCTCCTTAAGAGTACGGGACTCCGCGGCTTGAAGGTGGAGCCGGTGGCCCCATTTGCGAGTGGCCCATGTGGCCCTCCTTTTGGTTTGGTCTTGGACCTTATGGGAGGGGCCCACTAGGTCTCCTTTGAGCTGGGTTCGGGCCTTGACTGTAGCGTGTCTTCACGCGGGCTTTTGGACTCCAGGATCCTATCATTAGTGGGACGGGCCCTCTTATGTGGGCTTTAGGCAATTATTTTTTCATTGTCTACAATAGCATAGGATCCAAAAAAGGCCGGGGGCACAGGAGGTGCTCATAGGCTCCGACCAAAGATAGGCGCGCAGGCGGTTGACGACGCTCGGCAGGTGCAGGGGATCCTGGAAATCACGGGGCAGCACTCGGTAGGCGCATGGGCGGCGCTTGGGCATAGACAAGGGGAAGAGGAGAATGCACAATCAACACAGTCCGATCAAGGGAAAGATGAAAACACGTGGGTTGTGCTTGATATGGGACATGACGTGGACGATCAAATCCAATCAAGAGGAGGACGACGGCCTCACTTTGATACCATGTTACTAAGAGAGTTTAGGGTTTGGGAGAGGAGAATAATCATTGAGGGGTCTATTGCTTGCAATATATAAAAGTGCAAGTGACCTATATTAGGCAACATATAATTGCCATCTTTACACCGAATCTATATTGAATCTGAACACATACATATCCTATGACTTTAAAGTTTTGGGCCTCAATGTTGGTTACCAAGGTTAGAGATATCGATTTCGTGTCTGGTTTCAGTCCTGGCAGAAACCAAAATTTCAAACTTTCAGCCAAAATTTTGGAAAAATATCAAAATGGTAAAAAAAAAGTATCGAATTTTTGGATTTTTTTTTTAAAAAATTTAAATTTAAGACTTTTATATTTGTGAATACATATGTTAAGAGATAAAGGCTAGGGTTTGGAGAAAATGGAGAGATCTCTATTGAGGGACTAATGCCCAATATATATATACATCAATAGCACATGAACCCAACCCGACTATACATAAAACCCGATCCATCTCTATACATTAACACTTCCCCTCAAACTCATGGTGGATCATATACCGAGAGTTTGCTGACAAAATGCCTGAAGCGAGCAACTGTAAGAGCTTTCGTGAGAAAATCAGCAGTCTGCTCCATCGAATGAATGAATGGTAAGGAGATGGTGCGGGCAATGAACTCCTGGCGAACATAGTGACAGTCAACCTTTATATGTTTTGTCCGCTCATGGAAAACCGGGTTGCTAGCAATCTGAATAGCACTCCGGTTGTCATAGAATAGGGGTGTGGGCTCGGAGATCACAACTCCCAGGTCAAGGAGAAGGCGACGAAGCCAGACAATCTCTGCAGTGGTGGAAGCCATAGCTCTGTATTCGGTTTCGGTGTTGGAGCGAGCAACAGACTCCTGTTTCTTACTGTGCCAAGAAATGAGAGAGTCACCAAGGAACACACAGTATCCGGTGGTAGAACAGCGAGTAGCAACATCTCCTGCCCAGTCTGCATCGGAGTAGGCGCGCAACATTAGAGTAGAGGTGGAGGGGAGAAGCAAAGAACGAGTGATGGTGCCCCAGAGATAGCGAATAATCCTGAGTATTGCGGCATAGTGAACGGATCTGGGAGCCTGAACAAACTGACTGACAATGCCAACAGCATGAGCAATGTCAGGTCTAGTCATAGTTAGATAGACTAGCATATCAACCAATCTATGATATCTGGAGACGTCCCGGAGAGGCTCACCATCTGTAGGTAGGAGCTTCAAGTTGAGCTCCATAGGTATGTCAGCAGTGCGAGAGTTAGTGAGATCAGCATCAGCAAGAATGTCGGAAATGTGCTTCTGTTGGGATACTAACAAACCACGGGTCGAGCGGGCAATCTGAAGGCCAAGGAAGTACCGAAGAGGGTCCAGATCTTTCATCTCAAACTGACTCTGGAGGTGATGCTGAAGGGATGCTATGGTGGCACTGTCGTCCCCAGTGATCATATCGTCCACATACAGTAGCAAAATAGCAAGACCCTGACTGGAGGAGCGGGTGAACATGACATAGTCAGAATGTCGCTCTACAAACCCAACGGCAAGAACTGCACTGCGAAAGCGCTTAAATCAGACATGAGGGGCCTGTTTGAGCCCATAGATAGCTCAGCGCAGACGGCAAACATGCCCTGGAGGAACAGGAACTCCCGATGGAGGAGTCATATACCTCCTTGGAGATGTCACCATGAAGAAACGTATTGGTGACATCCATCTGATGGAGAGGCCACTCTTGAGCAGCTGCCATAGCTAAGAGGGTGCACACAGTAGTCATCCGAGCAACTAGAGCAAAAGTCTCCTCGTAGTCAATCCCATACTCTTGGGAGAAGCCACGAGCAACGAGGCAGGCCTTGTGCCGCTCAATGGAACCATCAGGTCGAGTCTTGACCTTGAAGATCCATTTGCAGCTGACAGGCACCACGCCAGAGGGGCAAGGAACAAAGTCCCACGTCCGAGTCCGCTGAAATGCCTCAAGCTCCGCTATCATGGCATGTCGCCACTCTGGGTGCAAAACTACCTCATGGTACGACTGGGGTTCCTGATGGGAGTGGAGAGCAGTGAGAAAGGCCTGGTAGGACGAAGAGTAGGAAGCAACAACGAAGTGTCCGGTGATGTCAGAAGAGGCAGGGGTAAAAGCAGAGTAACCAAACATATCAGGTGAGTAGTCATATCTGTCAGGAGGGTGATGTTCGTGCGAAGGGTAGCGCCGAACACGACCAGGATCCGCGACCGAAGAGGTGGGAGCAGCTGCAGGCAAAGTAGTACCAGTGGAGACAGTCTCGGTGGGAGGAGCTGTGGAGCGACAAACGTAGACACGTGTGACAGGTGGTGGTGGTGGAGGTGATGGGGGAGACGAAGGAGGGGGAGGTGGCGGGGGAAGTGGTGGAGATGGGGGAGGTGGAGGTGGTAGAGAGAGGGGGGGTGAGGAAGGTAGAGGAGGCTTAACCGGGAAGGTGGGTGTGAGAGCAGGATATGGAGGTAGGAAGGGGATGGTGAAAGGGGGTGACGGCGTAGAGGATGACGTAGGTGGTAAGGGAAGATCCCGAAACTCAGTGGAAAAGTACGGGACATCCTCTACAAAGGAGACGCGACGAGAGACACAGATCCGGCGAGCCAAAGGATCGTAGCATCGATATTCCTTGTGCTCCCAACTGAGTCCTAAGTGAACACACCCAACAGACCTAGCAGAAAGTTTGGTGCGCTCATGGGGAGGGAGGAGGATGAAACACGTGCACCCAAAGGTACGAAGAAAAGAGTAGTCAGGAGATGTGGAGTAAAGCCGCTCGTACGGGGAAACACCATAGAGGGAGGAGGACAGAGTGATGATGAAGTGAACAGTAGTCAGGATAGCTTCAGCCCAGTAGGAATGTGGAACAGAAGCAGACAGAAGTAGAGCTCGTACTGTCTCAAGGATATGATGATGTTTGCGCTCGGCGACTCCGTTTTGTTCATGGGTGTGGGGACACGACTGTTGGTGAAGAGTGCCGTGAGTTTGAAGGATCTCACGCATCTCAGAGGAGAGATACTCCTGGGCACAATCAGACCGAAAAGTCTTAATGCACCGACCAAACTGGGTGTAAAGTATAGTAGTGAAGGTCCTGTAAATATAGGGATTCTCGGAGCGGTGACGCATGAGATAGACCCAGGTGCAGCGGGAGTAATAATTTATGAAGCTCATATAATACAAAAAACCAGTAATGGAGGCAACTGGAGCAGGACCCCACAAGGCAGAGTGTACGAGATCAAAAAGGGCATTGGAACGGGAAACACTGGTAGAAAAAGAAAGAGCAAGGTGCTTTGATAATCGACATCCAATGCAGACAGAGAGAGGGGAGGACACCTGACCGAAAGTAGCAGAGCGGAAAACGCTTTGGAGTCGATCACTTGATATGTGACCTAACCTTCTGTGCCACAAATCGGCATCAGAGGTAACAGACAGAGCTGACGGAGTGGAAGTAGGAACTTGAAGATGATCTAACTGATAGAGTCCCCTGCTCTATGACCCAGCCCAATTCTCTGACCTGTCTGCGGATCCTGCACCGAACAAGAAGAAGTAAATGTAACGATCAGGCCCGAGTCACAAAGGGAACTAACAGATATTAAGTTAATGTTTAAGCGGGAAGCGAGGTGAACACGAGGTAAGGTTAGACGACCAGTGGGATCGGAGGCAGGGGTGATAGATCCACACTGCGAAATGGGTACACAAGTCCCGTCAGCAGTATGGATCCCCAGGTGGGTGGGAGCAGGGCTATAGTTCGTGAGTACAGAAGGATCGGAGGTAAGGTGGCAGGAGGCACCCGAGTCGAAGATCCATGGAGCAGTAGTACCCGGAGTGGCAGAGAGACTGTGATCTGTCGAAGAGTTGGTGGAGGCGAGGTATCGAAACAGTAACTCCTCAAAGCGCTAGAGGCGGTCGGAGTAAGATCGAGACTGAGCAAGAGTGGTGACATGCGGTGCTGGAGTAGGGAGATCAGCGACAGCAGTAGTCCTGCCATTATGGCGGAAGGGACCCTGACGACGTCCACAGTCGACTGGTGTGGTGGAGGGACGTGGCCCGAGAATACCATCAAAACAAGGAGACGGAGGGACTCGACGGCACAAGGGAGGTCCTGGGCAGTTCGGTACAGAGGAGACGGGCCGGAGGGGGGCCTGCGGTGGAGGATAAGGTCGGGCAGGGGGGGGGCTGTGGCGGGAGGAGGAGCCGGCACGGGGGGGGGGGGGGACTACGGTGAAGAGAAGGCCGGGGGGGGGGGGGGGGTGGGGGTTGTGGTGGGAGGAGGGCCAGGAGAGGGAGGGCTGCGGTGGGGCGATAGGAGGTGGGAGGTGGCAGGGGGTGCAGGAGGGGGCGCCGTGGGTTGCAGGGGGGCAGGAGGGGGCGGCGGGGCTTAAGGAGGAGGCAGCGGGTGCTGTAGGAGGTGCAGGAGGGACGACGGGGACTTCAGGGGGTGCAGGAGGGGGCGACAGGGATTGCAGGAGGTGCAGGAGGGGGCGGCGGGGGCTTCAGGAGGTGCAGGGGGGCTTCAGAAGATGCAGGAGGGGGAGGCGGGGCTGCCGGAGTGCTGGAGGGGCTGCCAAGGGGGAATAGGGTGCTGGAGGAGCTGCCGAAGGGGAGAATCGGGTGCAGGAGGGGGCTAGATGGGCTGCCGAAGTGCTGGAGGGGATGCCGGAGTGCTGGAGAGGGTGTCGAAGGGGGGAATCGGGTGCTGGAGGGGCTGCCGCAGGGAGGAATCGAGTGCTGGAGGGGTTGCCGGAGTGCTGGAGAGGCTGTCGGAGGGGGGAATCGGGTGCTGGAGGGGCTGCCGATGCGGGAGGAGTTGCCAGAAGGCCAGAGGAGGAGGAGGAGGTGTAGGCCGGATGGGGTGCAGGAGGGGAAGGCCGGAGGAGGAGGAGGCTGGTGCCGGAGTAGTCGCCTTCACCACGGAGAAACCCTAGAGCTCTGATACCATGTTAGGAGATGACGGCTAGGGTTTGGAGAGAATGGAGAAATCTCTATTGAGGTACTAATGCCCAATATATATGTACATCAATAGCACATGAACTCGACCCGAATATACATAAAACCCGATCCATCTCTATACATTAACAACATATTTATTTGAATTGTTTGAAGAAAACACACACCAAACACATAGTACGCTTGCATGGACCATGATGGTAGGTGAAATACCAATAAACTGAAAAAAAAACTTGATAATCACCATATATTTACACTTTTTAAGTCATGAAGAAGACAATCACTCATCTTCGCTCATCCACGTGATCTCACGGCCCTCACAGGATTTGACAAAATTTCGTCGAAATTTCATCAAAATTAAGCCGAAATGCCACCTCATTCTGGGCCCACTTTTTTGTCGAAATTTTGTCGAAATACAACGAAATTGATCTAAATCTTGCGAAATGCACCAAGGTCACTTGAAGTATAGACTTTCTGGGTTTCGTACAGGTGTTTTGTTTTAGTAACGGCCGAAACCAAAATTTTGTGATTTCGGTCGAAATCTCAATCCATTCTGGTTACCACCTCCTCACCGCCGCTGGAGATACCTATTTTTTGTAGCCTTTTGTAACTTTCATGTTCTTTGTCTTGTTTAATAAACTCACAAAGGCGTTTCTCAAAAAACAAAACATTTGAGATGTTAGGAGTTTACGTCTAAGATTTGGAGAGAATGGGGATGACCTTCATTGAGGGACTAAGCCCAATATATATGTACATCAATAAACAAGTAACCTGACACAATTGTACATAGAACTCGACCCATCTCTATACATTAACACTCTCCCTCAAACTCACAGTGGATCATATACCGAGAGTTTGTTGATAAAATACCGAAAGCGAGCAATCGTAGAGGGCTTTGTGAGAAAATCAACATTCTATTCCGTCGATTGAATGAATGACAAGGAGATGGTGTGGGCGAGAAACTCCTGACGGATATAGTGATAGTCAACCTCGATATGTTTTGTCTTCTCGTGGAAAACCGAGTTGCTAGTAATCTGAATAGCACTCCGGTTGTCACAAAAAAGAGGTGTGAGCCCGGATATCACAACTCCCAGGTAAAGGAGTAGGCGACGAGGCCAGACAATCTCTGCGGTGGAGGAAGCCATAGCTCGGTATTTGGCTTCGGTGCTGGAGTGAGCAACGGACTCGTGTTTCTTGTTGCGCCAAGAAATGAGAGTCACCAATGAATACACAGTAGCCAGTGGTAGAGCAACGAGTAGCAACATCTCTTGCCCAATCTGCATTGGAGTAGGCTGCGGGAAAAAGCAACGAACGGGTGATGGTGCTTCGTAGATAGCGGATGATCCGTTGGACCGCTGCATAGTGAACAGAGCGAGGAGCCTGAATGAACTGGTTGACAACGCCAATAGCTTGGGCAATGTCTGGCCTAGTCATGGTGAGATAAACTAGCATCCCAACCAGCCTCGGTAGCAGGAGACATCCTGGAGAGGCTCACCATCTGTAGAAAGGAGCTTCAAGTTGAGCTCCATGGGTGTGTCAGCAGTGCGAGAGTCAATGAGAGCAGTATTGGCAAAGATATCGGAGATATACTTCTGCTGGGAGATCAACAATCCACGAGCTGACTAGGCAATCTCTAGTCCAAGGAAGTAGCGAAGAGGGCCCAGATCTTTGATCTCAAATTGACTCTGGAGGTGATGCTGAATGGACGCTATGGTGGCATTGTCGTCTCTGGTGATGATCATATCAACATACAGAAGTAGAACAACAATACCCTGACTGGAGGAGCGGGTGAATAGGGCATAGTCAGAGTGTCGCTCTACAAACCCAACTGCCAAAACTGCACTACAGAATCTCTCAAATCAGGCACGAGGAGTCTGTTTAAGCCCATAGATGGCTCAGTGCAGATGCCAGATATGGCTGGAAGGAGCAGAGATGCTTGGCGGAGGAGCCATCTATACCTCCTCTGAGAGGTCACCATGGAGAAAGGCATTAGTGATGTCCATCTGATGAGAGGCCATTCTCGAGTAGCTGCCACAACTAAGAGGGTGTGAACGGTGATCATCCGAGTAACTAGGGCAAATGTCTCATCGTAGTCAATCCCATACTCTTGGGAGATGCCACGAGCAACAAGGTGAGTCTTGTGTGTCAATGGAACCATCAGGTCGAGTCTTGACCTTGAAGATCTATTTGCAGTTGATAGGCACCACGCCTGAGGAACAAGGAACCAAGTCCTACTTCTGAGTCCTCTAGAAGGCCTCAAGCTCCATTGTAATGGCATGTCGCCACTCTGGATGCAAAACTGCCTCACGATACAATTAGGATTCCCGATGGGTATGGAGAGTAATGAGAAAAGCCTGGTAGGACGGAGAGTATGAAACAACAACATGACTGTCCAGAGGTGTCAGGAGAGGCAGAGGTGAAAACAGAGTAGCCAAACCTGTCAGAGGAGTAGTCATATCTGTCAGGAGGGTGATGCTCGCGCGCAAGGTAGCGCCGAACAGGGCTAGGATTCGCGACCGAAGAGGAGGGAGCAGCATCAGGCGAGGGAGTATCAGTGGGAACCGACTCGGGGGGAGTAACTGTGGAGTGACAAACGTAGACACGCGTGACAGGTGATGGTGGTGGAGGTGATGGGGGCGAGGGTGGAGGTGTGGTAGGTGGATGAGGTGGAGGCGAGGATGGTCTCAACAAAGATATGGGAGACGCAACCGGGGAAGGCACAACTATGGGTGTGGGATGTGAAGACGGAGGGAGGAATGGGATGGTGAGGGGTGGTGGAGGAGTAAAGGGTGACACAGGCTGTGAGGGAAGAACCCGGGACTCAGTGGAAAGTACGAAATATCCTCAACAAATGAGACATAATGAGAGACACGGATCCAACGAGTTAAGGGATCGTAGCACCGATAGCCTTGTGCTCTCGATTGTGCCCTAAGTGGACACACCAAATAGATCGAGTAGAGAGTTTGGTGCGCTCATAGGAAGGGAGAAGGACGAAACATATGTACCCAAAAGTGCGAAGAAGGGAGTAGTAGGGAGATGTGGAGTAAAGTCGCTCGTACGGGGTAACACGAGAGAGGGTGAAGGACGGAGTGATGTTGATAAGGTGATCGACGGTCAGAACAGCCTCGGCCCAGTAAAAATGTGGAACAGAGGCTGACAGAAGTAGAGTACGTGTTGTCTCAAGGAAATGGCGATGCTTGCACTCGGCTACTCCGTTCTGTTCATGGGTATTAGGGCATGACTATTGGTGAATAGTGCCGTGAGTCTGAAGGATCTCATGCATCTTAGAGGAGAGATACTCCTGGGCACAGTCAGATCTAAAGGTCTTGATATGCCGACCAAACTGGGTATGGAATATAGCAGTGAATGTCTTGTAGATGTGTGGAATCTCAGAGCGACGATGCATGAGATAGACCCATGTGCATCTGGAGTAGTCATCGATAAAACTCACATAGTATAAAAAACCAGAGAAGGAAGCAACTAGAGCAGGACCCCAAATATTAGAATGCACTAAATCAAAAGGGGTAACATATTAGAAAGTATTGGCCGAAAATGGTAGAGCCAAATGCTTTACCAATCTACAACCCGTACAAACAGAGAGGGGGGAGGACACATGACCCAAAGCCCCCGAATAGAAAACGTTTTTAAGTTGATTACTAGACAAATGACCTAACCTTCTGTGCCAGAAGTCAGCATTAGAGGCGACTGACATGGCTGATGCAACAGAAACAAGGGAACATGAAGATGGTCCAGCTAGTAGAGTCCTCCCGCTCAACGACCCAGCCCAATCCTCTGACCAGTCCGTGAATCCTGCACAACACAAGTAGAAGAGGTGAAGGTGACAGTCAGTCCAGAATCACAAAGAGAACTGATAGAAATCATATTAATATTCAAAAGAGGAGTATGATGGATATGGGGTAGGGTCGGGCGACCAAGAGAGTATGAGGTAGTAGTGATGGATCCACACTGGGGAATAGGTACGAGAGTCCCATCTACAATGCGGACCTCCAGGTGGGGAGAAGCAGGAGTACAGTTTGTGAGCACAACGAAGTCACGGGTGAGGTGATAGGAAGCACCCGAATCTAAAATCCATAAGGCAGCAGTACCAGAGGTGGCAGACAAGCCGTGAGTAGTTGAGGAGCTGGAGGAGGCGATGTGGCGAAGTAGGAGCTCCTCGAGTCGCTGAAGACGGTTCGGCTCAGGTGGAGACGGTGCAGTGGTGCCGACAAGGGATACCGGAGTCCACAACTATGTCCACCTCGACAGCCACGCTGGTCGTCACGAGAAGCAGGAGTCCAATGTGATTCCCGCTCGTCCGGACCCTAGTGGGGGTTGCGAGGAGTACGTGCGGGACACTCATGCTTCATATGACTGGACTCCTTACAGTAGTGACAGAAGATAGGCCCGTCAGAGAGGCTGGCCGCTAGGGTGCTGTCTGGTCCAGAAGCAGGTGGAGGAGGACGAGTACCCTGAGTCTGAAGGCGAGTCTCCTCGTTGACCAATGCTAGTAGAGCATCCTCGATACGAGGGAGAGGTTCACGGTGAAGGAGCTGAGCAGTAATGAGAGTGAAGTTCTGCCAAAGTGCGACCAAGAACTGGTGAAGGTGACCCTCATCAAGGTAGCGCTAGAAGTCCCTGAAGCATGGGCAGGCACACCGCTCGGGGATCAGAGAGTCTAGCTCATGTCAGTAGGCACTCAGGCTGAAGAAGTCCTGAATCGTACACTCCCGTTGACGAGCAGACTGAGAGTCACAGATAAGTTGGTACTGGCGTGCATCACCGCACAAGAGGAACCGGTCCCGGAGATACTCCCACATCCACGCGCTGTAGGAAGGCGGCCGATGGGTGCAAGGAGTGGATGAGCAACGAAGTTCAGGAGATAGGCCCGTATGGCCTGGTCGTGATGATGCCATGTAACGGCAGTCGTGGTGGCAGCAGCTACAGGTGACACATCACTAGCAGTAGCGTGACTGGTGGTCGAGGAGGAACCGGAGGAGGCAGCGGGAGCGATGTACTCACCGGTGATGTAACCCTAAATATCACGGGTGGAGAGGGCAGTATTGACGGTGAGCGACCAATCGGGTCAGTCGCAGGTCGAGGTCAACTAAAAGGAAACTGCCTTCAACAATGGGGAGATAGCAACGACGGTAGGCACTGTAGCAAACGCCATGAAGGAGCAAGAGGATCAGGAGAGGTCGAGGTGGGTCGGGGTGGAGCCGAGATGGATCTGAGTGAGGTTGGGATGGAGCCAGGGTGGATCTGGGAGGGTCGGGTAGAGAGGGGGGTCGGGGGGCTGATCGGAGGGGTGAGGGGGGGGGGGGGGGGGGTGTTAAACGGAGGTGAGAGGGGGGGGGGGGGACGGGTGGCTGATCAGAGAGGAGAAGGGGGTTGGGTGGTGATCGGAGGGGTGAGAGGGGGGGGGGGGGTTGGCTGAGTTGAGGTGAGAGGGGGTGGTTGATCGGAGAGGAGAAGGGGGTCGGGTGGTGAGAGGGGGGGTCGGGGGCTGATCGGAGGGTGAGAGGGGGGGGGGGGGGGTTGCTGATCGGAGAAGAGAAGGGGATCGGGTGGCTGAGCAGAGGGTATCGGGTGGCTGATCGGAGAGGAGAGGGGAGGTCGGGGAGGTTGATCGATAGAGAGGAGGGAGCAGGTGGTGAGGGTGGTGCGCAGGGTTGATCGGAGGAGAGGAGGTGGGCCAGTTGGTGTTGGGGACCATAGGGGGAGGCCAGAGGAGGTGCAGGGGAGAAGGTGCCGATGCCAGTCGTCGTCATCATCGTAGTCAATCGGAAACCTTAGAGCTCTGATACTATATTAGGAGATGACGATAAGGGTTTGGAGAGAATGGAGATGACCTTCATTAAGGGATTAAGCCCAATATATATGTACATCAATACACAAGTAACCCGACCCAACTGTACATAGAACCTAACCCATCTCTATAAATTAACATGAGAAATAATATTTTTAAGTAATGATGGTCTTTAATTTTTGTTTTCTTTCTGTAGTGAATCTCTGTTTTGCAAAGTCTTAGATGTTCCCCGAATTTTTATATAACAACCTGTGATCATGTGAACATTATATTTTTTATTCATATCACAATAAATTAATTATAGTTCTTCTCATGCATAGAGGTGCTCTAATTTGTTTGCAGGTTCAAAGGAAAAAATGCTGGAAGGCGTGAATCCATAATCGAGCCAGAAATTTTAATGACCAAAGATGTGCAACGCACAGAGAGCTGGGATCATGTGGAAAGACAAATTGATATACGCCAAGGAATTGATTTAGCAACAACATTGGAGCGCATTGAAAAGAATTTTGTAATAACAGATCCTAGACTTCCAGATAACCCAATAGTAAGATCAATTCCTGAAAAAAAAAATTGACATCATTGATTGGCTAGTTTGCTGCTTGGAGAGCATACCTTCACGTCATATATGCATATGCATGCACACATATGAGTTCTTATGGACTGAAAACTTAAATAGTTATTTTATTGTTTCATCATGTGGGATCCATCCATTGTCAAACAATCCGAAGGCGCATGATAAAGTGCCTCACATAGAATAGATGACCCATTGTCCAATTGCTACTGTCAAGTCTAAGAACACCATATATATTTGCATCTATAATCCTATAGGGAACATATTCGAATGAGCAGCATTTGCTTCCTCTTTACCCTTCCCTAAATTGCTGAATATAAACATATGAACACATGGACTCGTGATCCTATGATGTATGAGCATAGGTGTCACATAAATCAACTATGATCGAAGTATCAGCAATGTCAGCAGCCAAATAGACGGTAGAACTTTTCATCCTCATGTAGCATTAGATATCTACTCTCTCTTTCTCCTTCTCTCTCTCTCTCTATATATATCTATATTTCTATACTAAAATGGAAGCCTCTCTCCCGTATTGTGACACGTGGACATCTTTTAAAGAGCTAAAATTCTTCTTCCATGTGTGAACGCGACTCTCTTTTAAATCCATTTAAAAACCTACCATAAAGATATTAAAATTTCATTCAATGGCATTTAATAGTCATTTGATGTTAATCTCTCTGTTTCTTTCTCTCTCTAACAATTGAATCACACTCACTTTAGATTTCACACTTCTTCGAACAATTATGATATTATCTTTATCAAATGGTGTGCATCAAGCACATTCGGGCATTGCTCGGGTTTCTTACTAGTATATATATATATATATATGGACCCGGGAAGCTGAACTTAAGTTCACCATTCAAATGGTGAACTCGAATGGAGAAGCTGTGTATTTGATACAACGGTTTTCGACTGTGAATTTTAACCGTTGATTTGAAGAACGTATTTGATACACCTAGAGGTTTTAGAATGGGCTGATTTTTTGTGAGGATGATCAACATACCATAGACAACATGTGACATATATATATATATATATATATATATATATATATATATATATGGGGAGGGATACTCTTACTCATGGCCTCTTACTTATATAGTTACCTATGATCCGAGCCGTCCATTAGATCCCGACGTGCAGTTCGGATTAGATAGGGAGTTAAAGCAATGGTGTCCGCATTAGATTCCAGTATTAAAAGCCCGCATTTAATGCCGACACCATTGCTTTAACTCCCCACTAATCTGAATCGTACGTCGGGATCTAATGGATGGCCCGGATCATAGGTAACTATATGAGTAAGAGGCCATGAGTAAGAGTATCCCTCCCCTATATATATATATATATATATATATATATATATATATATATATATATATATATATATATATATATATATATATATATATATATATATATAGAGAGAGAGAGAGAGAGAGAGAGAGAGAGATACTATAATGCGGCACCTTACCGTAGCCGTCTTATGCACCGCTGCGTGCATCGCATGTACGCAGCGCGTGCATCAGACGGCTACGGTGCAGTGCCGCACGTACCGCATGCCGCATTATAGCATGCCCATATATATATATATAGGGCTGTTACGGTGCGGTGTCACACTGCAGCCGTCCGATTCACCGCTGCGTGCATGTGACGCACGTAGCGGGTGCATTGGACGGCTGTGGTGCGACATCGCAGGCACCGCACGCCGCATTTTATCATCTCTTTCTTTCTCTCTCTCTCTCTCTCTCTATATATATATATATATATATATATATATATATATATATATATATATATATATATATATATATATATATATATATATATATATATATAGGGGGATGCTTAGGTGCGGTCCGTGCGGTCCGCGTCCGCAGCCGTCCGATGCACCACACCGTGCATCCAATGCACGCGGCGGGTGCATCGAACGGCTGCGGACGCGGACCGCACCTAAGTATCCCCGTATATATATATATATATATATATATATATATATATATATATATATATATATATATATATATATATATATATATATATATATATATATATATATATATATATATATATATATATATATATATATATAGGGGCATGCTATAATGCGGCATGCGGTGCGTGCGGCACTGCACCGCAGCCGTCTGATGCACGGGCTGCGTGCATCACATGCACACAGCAGTGCATCAGACGGCTGCGGTACAGTGCCGCACTTACCGCATGCCGCACTATAGCATTTCTCTCTCTCTCTCTCTCTCTATATATATATATATATATATATATATATATGGGGATGGGGAGCCTGGACCTCAGGTGCAGCATTGATGCTGCACCGGTGTCTGCATGGATGCCACGTGTCCCGTTTCCCCGAATTAATTCCCTGTATTAATTATCTGTACAACCTGCCTCTCTCTAACCCGTGTGTTTTTGTGGGATTTTTCTGAGCCGTCCGATCGCCAGGATACAACCGGTGTCTGCATGGATGCCGTTGGGTTGCCTGGGTCGTCTGATCGGAATCCTTCCAACTGATGAGATTCACCCACACAACACAAATCAGCTGTTACTGTAGCAGCTACAGTAACAGTTGATTTGTGTTGTGTGGGTGAATCTCATCCGTCTGATCGATGGAATCGAACGGGCCTAAATTTTGCTGTTACTGTAGCGGCTACCGTAACCGCGAAATTGTTTTGAGCCATCCGATTGGTTGAATCCAACAGATTGGATTCAACCGGACGACCAATTGAATCCCAAATGAATCCCATCCGTTGGATTCATCCGATCGGACACTCAAAACAATTTCGCTGTTACTGTAGTGGCTACAGTAACCACGAAATTTTTTTGAGCCGTTCGATCGCCAGGATCCAACGGATGGGATTCATCCGGACCAAAATCTCGCTGTTACTGTGCCCGCCACAGTAACAACGAGAATCCGGTCGGGATGAATCCCTTACGTTGGAACCTGGCGATCAGACGGCTCAGAAAAATCCCACAAAAACACACGGGTTAGAGAGAGGCGGGTTGTTATACGGGTAATTAATACAGGAAAGTAATTCGGGGAAGCGGGACACGTGGCATCCATGCAGACTCCGGTGCAGCATCAATGCTGCACCTGAGGTCCAGGCTCCCCGTCCCCTATATATATATATATATATATATATATATATATATATATATAGGGGAGGGATACTCTTACTCATAGCCTTTTACTCTTATAGTTATCTATGATCCGAGCCGTCCATCAGATCCCGGTGTACGGTTCGGATTAGATGGGGAGTTAAAGCAATGATGTCCGCATTAAATGCGGGCTTTTATTTCGGACACCATTGCTTTAACTCCCCATCTAATCCGAACCGTACGTCGGGATCTAATGGACGGCCCGGATCATAGGTAACTATATGAGTAAGAGGCCATGAGTAAGAGTATCCCTCCCCATATATATATATATATATATATATATATATATATATATATATATATATATATATATATATATATATATATATATATATATATATATATCTGCTGTGCAAGCTTGGCTTGAAGTTCCTCAACTGTAGCATGAGCACTTGACGCAAAACCCAGTAAGGTCTGCTCAAGATTGACTTGTTAATCATTTTAGTGGCTTGAGCTGGACTTGTAGTCTGTATATAATATCAAGCCATGTCAGCTTTAGCTTTAGCTTAAGATTTGATTTCAACAATACTGACTTGAAATTCATCTTGCTAAAAGCTTATATAAACTTAAAATTTTAAGATTTATTCGTCATATATCTCACAGTCAAGATTCAATAGTTTTAGTCTGTCCCTCTTTCAAAAAAAAAAGTCTGTCCCTCTTTCTCTATTTGTTTGTGTACTCGAGCTCAACTGAGCCCAAGCAAGCTTACTGACTGTAGTCTGAGCTTTGTTTGCTTACTAGTTGAGTTTGATATCAAAATTGTGCTTGGCTTAGCTTAAATAAACAATTCAAAGGACCTGTGCATGAACTACTTGCTCAAATTTACACAACTAACCTAAAAAAGATCAATATTCTTTTTCTAATCTCATATGGACATTTCTGGCCCAATTCAAATTTCATGTGGTCGAGTTATTTATTTTGTAATGGGTTAAAATGTTGAGCTAGCCTTGTAGACACATTTTTTTAAGCTATTTAGTTACAAGCACCCTGAATCTCATTGGTTTGCTGGTAGAAGGAGAAATCACTGTGAAATAAGGTCAAAACATTTTCTTTCCTCCATCATATTTTCTCCACAATAGTCGTGGGGTGTCTCTAATTATTCTTGGAACACATTGTTTGGCGGGAACTTCTGTTTCTGTTTGTCACATAATAACTGTCAAATAATACTGTTTATGTATGATTTATCACAGATATATGCATCAGACAGCTTTCTTGAACTGACAGAGTATTCACGGGAAGAAATCTTGGGAAGAAATTGTCGGTAAGCAAATAAGACTCATTGTTGCTTTCCGATTATTAGATAGATCGGAGTATATACTCAACTATGGTTCTAATCTGTTTTGATAGATGATAAATCTTTTAAGAGTTCTACTATACTATTTTTCTTAATAAAATGTGGAAGAATATATCTGTCTATGCACATAGCCAAACGATATCTTGAACATGGAAGCATGATATTTAGTCATCTATAGACAATTACAGCATGTTACTGAGACAATAGACAAGGAAACATAATGAAGATTTAAGAATCATGGGATCAACACATGCTTTTTAAGACTCAAGTGTAGATGTTAGAAGACATCAGTAAGGACAACATTGCTATATTGTTCAAACTGTTGGGCCATGAAGATTGATGAAGTACACATATGAGAGCATCTCCAATGGGATCCCAGGTTCCTTCTATATTCTTGGGGCTCCTAGATGCCACATAAGCTGTTATAATTCCCATGCCCCCTCAAAACCGGTAATGAGAAGGAGGGGGCAACTGTATATAAAGATATGAAACTCCCACCCCTTTACCGATGCGGGACTATTCTCAACACCCAGTCGCATGTAGAGTGCCTCTCGATCGGAGGGAGAAAGAGGGTGTGACGGGACCACATAAAGGAGAGACGGGGTGGGACCTAGCTCTGATACCATGATACGATTCTCATACCCCCTCAAAACCGATGATGAGAGGGAGGGGGCAACAATATATAAAGACGTGAAACTCCCACCCCTTTACCGATGTGGGACTATTCTCAACATAAGCAAAGTATGGAGTGGGAATTAAAGAGCACTCAAACGGGCTCCTCAAATCTCTCCCTATTTCTTGTGAAAAGACCAAATCAGGGGTTTAGGAAGCAATACTTGGTGAGGGTTGTTTCGAAAATTAAAAGAAATAAGGTAGTTTGTTTTATTCAAACTTGGGGGCCCACTATCTAATTTTTCTCTACTCCTCTCCCCAGCCCTATGGAGAGAAGTAGAGAAAGTCCACTCAGGTGAAAGGTTTGGGAGCCCGTTGGAGGGGCATTTTCCACCCGGGGTCACTTTCTTTCCCTACAATTCTGAAGGATGAAAGCGATAGGAGCCCTTTGGAGATGCTTTGAGTGTGACAGTTATGAGGATATTGAGGTGATTGTGCTGCAAAATTAGGATGGATAGAGTGAGGAATGTGTATATTTGAGGGAGCATTAATTAAACTGTAATTAGTAGCTTTTCCACTAATTGTGAAGTTCCATGTTGATAAAAGGAGTCTTTTCTCACAACCATTTACAAGTTACAACCAAATCAGTAGCACAGTGGATAGTGTATTTTTCATGTAATATCTTATTATTTAGTTGATCATACTAGTTCTTAAGTACTTTCTACGCTCCTATTTGAAGAATCAATGGAGATATTTGCTTCTTTGACATGTCTCCTCTTTTTTTGATGATAGACATGTCCCCTTTTTTGTATTTCTTTTTTGACATATATATTAAACTCATCCTTGAGTGGTAACCCTGCGTATGATATTACAGAAAAATCAATGGAGATATTTGCTTCTTTGACACGTCTCCTTTTTTTTTTAGGAAAAACATGTCCCCTTTTTTGTATTTCTTTTTTGACATATTTATTACACTCATCCTTGAGTGGTAACCCTTCATACAATATTACAGATTTCTTCAAGGACCCGACACAGATCAAGCAATTGTCTCAAAAATAAGAGATGCTATAAGAGAACAAAGGGAAATCACTGTCCAACTGATTAATTATACAAAGAGTGGTACTATCTATGCTTTTCAAATTACACCTTGATGTAAATTTATTTCCCAACTAATTTAAATTAGTGCATAAGGAACTTAAATGACCTTGTAGGTTTCAGATTATTGATTATCAATAAGCTTCACGTTGGAGAGTAAATACTATTAAATATTAATACCCTATTCAATTGACAAAGTCTAACCTTCATTTAATATTTGGTGCATATGACTTCAGGAAAGAAATTTTGGAATTTATTCCACTTGCAACCTATGCGTGATCAGAAGGTAATTGACAATATTTTTTCTCTGGACATTTGATTTATTCTATCATTAACTGATTCATTTTGCTAAAACAGCAATACTATTCAAAACATCCATGATATATGTTGATATTGTTAGGGTGAGCTTCAATATTTCATTGGCGTGCAACTTGATGGAAGTAATCATGTCGAACCACTCCGAAATCGCCTCTCCGAGACGACGGAGATGACCAGTGCTAAATTGGTAAATATCAAGTCAATTTTATTATTTTCGTCATTTATTTGATATCTTTAAATTTTGACAGCATTGTCCAGTCGGAACTTATTATTATCTGTTGTTCATCTGTGCATTTGTGGGTAGAATGTTGACATGTATGACCATTATGTAAATTGATATTTCTGAACTCCACAGTTCTGAATCCAGATTATAATTGTAGAGAAATCTGCAAATATTTATGTCACTATATTCTCCAAGGAAGTGTTCTAACATTTGAAGATATCCCACTCCCACTCCCACCCAAATTAAAACCTACTTTACAGTTTTCCTTCAAACTGAGTTTCCATTTCTTTCTACGTGAATGGTGATCCAGGCTCCTGAAATTTACATAAGATGCTGATAGATTTGACTATTACGTTTCCACAATGAATTAATCATTCAGCCATCAAAATATTTGCCCAGAATTATAGTTTGAATTTGAGGCGAAGTGATAACATGTTTCTTTCAATGGATTACCTTGTGACTTTTCTGCTCAGGTCAAAGCTACAGCTGAGAATGTTGATGAAGCTGTTCGAGAACTTCCTGATGCCAACTTGGTAAGGTACATATTTGAACTGTATTACATTTGGATGGATATAGATAAATCAATTGTCATTGTTGATGCTTATGTATCATTCGTGTGGAGATATTTTGTGGAAGAAATGAATGGAGTATAATAGGAAAACCTATCTAATGCACTCTATCATAAATCCACTTTTTTATTATCTAAAAATCATAAAAATATAAAACTATTTTTATTGGCAAAACTCGTCATTTGACCCATGAAATCAAATGTCTACAAATTTCCTAAGAAATCACCGAAATATGTCTATTTTTCAAGGGTCCGACATAGAAATTGACCGAATTTTTAATAGTATCAAATTTCCTTTTGACATAACAAAATGTCGGCCGAAATGACCGATATTTGACCGAAATCCGACATTATGTCTTTTTTCTAGACAATTTCATTGAAATTAAAATTATCTTTTTTAACAAAACAAAGCTCATCTTTATCAGTATGAAATTATATTTTTTCTCAATTTTGATTTTTTTCATAATAGATAATATTTACTGTCATTTTTATCCAGAAGTATTTCTGAAATATTCCATCTTTTTCATATCTAACGAAAAAAATCGAAATCTTACTAAAAAATGATAAATTTTCATCGAAAAACACCGAACTTTGATTGAAAAACGAATTATTTCCACCGAAATTCGTCTTTCCATTGTATAAATTTTTCATCGAAAAACGAAAAACCGACCGACATTGGCACCGAAAATGGCATTTAAAATTTTGATTTGACCTTATATGACCTTCCTGAATGTATATGAAACCTAAGAACTCTGTGTAGTGAGTCAAATATAGTCACAAGTAAACCGTCGTATCAGCAACCCATACCAAGGATCTCACATCCCAATTGTGCCAAGGCACTAACAATGCAGATTAGGGTGAAATAAAATCAAGGTTCTAAAAAGCGCTAGGCGCTAGCTAGTTGGGCGGTGGGGGGCCGCCTAGTGTCTAGTCCGCCTAGGCGGTGCCTAGGCATTTTGACTATTTTTAATTATTTTAATTATTATTTTGATATTATATATAATATATATGTTTTAAAATTACTATAAATTCAAGATTATCACAACCATTATTTTAAAGAAAAAGTATCATTTACATAACCATAAATTCAAGATTAATAAGAAAAAAAACAAGTATGATATTATGAGATAATATGCATGATTTTAGTAAAATCCAAACCATAAATTCAAGATTACCAACAACAAAAGGAAGAACCAACAACAAAAGGAAGCATGATATTACGATAAAGTATCCAAGATTCTTATATAATTAAAAAAAAGTCACAAAATGTCAAAATACAACATCATTTTCCCAATAGGCCACAGTACTAGACTCTCAGTACTCTTCATCTCCATATCCCTCCAAGACTCTATCTTTATTAGACTTAAACTTACCTTTTCATCACACTCTTTGTCTGTCTTCTCATTCTTTGTCTGTCTTCTCATTCGATACAAAATCTTCTTCATGAAGTTCTCTAACTTCACAGGATGAAGAGCTATGACTAACGTTTCTAGAACTTCTCCTAGGTACTAGAACACTATCCGCTCCCACTGCTTCTCCAACCATTCACCAAGTCTCGAACTAGCGTCGACCTCTTCATCAGTTTCTTCATCATCACCACCAACAATCCATACTTGAGCCTTACTAGCTTTAGTCACTAGTAATACATTTACTCCTCGCTCCTCCCTTTTCTTCTTATTGATGATCTTGTCATTCAATTGGATATAGACTAGGCTAAAAAAAAGAAAGCCCAGCCCGCCTGGACCGCCATGCCTGCCAAGATCCGCCTGGGCACCCGCCTGGTCTATATGGGAGCCTGCCTAGCCCCTCCTAGCCCCGCCTAGGGGCCTGGGCCGCTTTTCTGGACCGCCTAGAGGCTAGACTAGGCGGTGGGGGGCCTTCTAGTGCCTAGGCGCCGCCTAGGCTGCTTTTTAGAACACTGAATAAAATATAACTAGTTATTTATTCAACTGAAAATAATCCCAGACAAGTGCAATCAGACACTGAACCAACATCTGAAAATCTAGGGTGCTACGTCATCACCCCGTAAGAAGAGGACCGTGTCCTTGAAGTCAGACTGGAGAGGGACCAAACAAGTATGGGTATAAAGATTGCATCTCAGGCTTCTACTCCAAAAATTTCAAACTCTTAACTCCACATTGCACCACTACCGCTCACATGGGGATAAAAATCGCGTGAATTTGAAATGCCTAGTGAGCTACACTATCATACTAAGGCATATCTAAATGATTTTCATTGGTAAACACCAATTTGAATACTTAAAGGATAGAAAACAAGGCAAATTACATTTAAACAAAATCTACTATTCTCCATAGAGATTCAAAGTTTTTGAACGATAAAAAAATGTCTATAAGACCACTTGAAACCGAAAAACCATGGTGACAGACATGCGAGAAATGAGTAAAAGAAGAATTATACAATGACATGACATAAATAAATCGTATACAAAGGCTCACACTGGATCTAATATAACAAGCTTACATTATTGTATTTGCACAGAGCAACTATCATGACATTTCTAGTAAAGAAGACTTTGTTCTTGAAGTCAGAATGGAGAAGGATCAATCAAATATGGGTAGCATCTCAGCGCTCTCAATATTTCTAAGTTCAAATCTACGATGCACCCGCTACCGCTCACAAGGGGGATAAAACACCCGTGAGTTTGAAATACTAAGGCAAATCTAAATGATAGCTTATATCCCTATGGATGTTGCTTGAGTTTGTTTCTTCTTTCGAACATGTGTGTTACATTTAGAGCTCTCCCTAGTTTCATGAGCTTAAACTACGCAACCAAGAAGATAGTCCTCACTACCTATCAACTGATCCTTTTGGTTTCTCTAAAACCTTATCTCTTGCAAAGTTGCATTGGTCAAGTTTTTTGAGCCAATCTTAGAGGGTTGACATTGGGTTGACCTCTAGTCAAAAATTGTTGTTAATCTTTTGTGGAGCCTTTTTAATTAGAGTTATGCTCTATAGGCGACCAATCTTTTTTTTTTTAGAGAAATCCCTCTCAGTGTATGAGGGGGGGTTCGGCCTAGACCCCTACCAGTTTATTAAAAGAGAGTCAAGGAACAAGATACAAAAACTGATGCAGGCACCAATAAGGCACACTACAATCCTGAACCCTTTTAGGGTTTTCTTTGGTCAATGACTAGGTTTTATTTATCAATATAGCGACGTATAGATCAAAAGGACAGCAACCAAAAGTTATCTTATGCAGTTCTAAAGTTTATGCAATCAACATAAAGCAGGGTTAAGACTTAAAACAATTAAAGAGCGCAATACTATCACAAAAAAAACTGATTTCAGCACATAATAGGGTCAATCGCAGCAATAGATATGTAAATTGGACAATAGGCATGCAACAGATTTTCACTAAAATAGGTTACGAATGCTTGCTAGGGTTACCGACAGACGATATATGGCGAATCTAATAAATAGGCAAAGTTATGGCTTCAACTAGCGATGAAAAAGGATGATGACGGCTGCGATGCGGAGCGGAGGCAATGGAAACTAATGAAAACGAAGCGGATGCGATGGGGAAAATAAAGGAAAAGGAAAGATACTGCCTGGGGTTTCCCGCCGTGGGTCGATTGCAAGGATGCGCCGACGATCCTGCACACGGAGCAAGGCCGGACGTCGGGAGAAGCCGGAACCTTCGGAAAACGAAGCCCAAAGCCTTCACGAGGCGAAGTCGTGGAATCGGCGAGGGTCGGGGACACGAGTCTCGCCCGGAAGCACTCACGAAGAGGCACGAATTTCAGCAACTATCAAAATCTGAATTCTCGTTCTTGGTTCATCCTCTTGTAGAATTAGGGTTTTTGTTTTGATGGTCAAGATCAAAGGGAATAAGGGTGAATGGTGTGGATTCGATGCGCCAAGAAAGGAAGGGAAAAGAGAGAGAAACAAGGGAGAGAAGAGAGAGAGGAGAGAGGAACGGAACAAGGTGGGGCCGGGTCTTCTTCCGCGCGGACAAGGAGGGGGGGGCGTTCGGTTCACGGGAAAGAAAGAAAGGGAGGGGCGGTAATGCTATTTGGGCTTAAGATAAGCCCATCTAAAGCCCTATGAAGCCCATAACTTGCCACGTCATCAAAATGGTGTTATTTCGCCATCTAACCGTCGGTTTCGAGATCTAATCTCGTCCGTCGGCACCCCGCAAACACACGCACCCATAATTTTATTAATATAATGCTGCAACTCACCCGAGAAGACCCGGATTCAATCCGAAAAGCCCTCGGATGAGATCATGGACATCCCCCATGAATTGGGCAAAAACATAAATAAAACTGCATGCTGAAATAAGGCCAAAAACAGGGAAAAATGGCCAAAAACTGAAACAAATGACTAATAAGTCCCATGCGACTAATATCATCCAAACATAACATAAAAATGACAGTAAATAAATGTCTCTGACGATAATCTGAAGATGCGGCGATGATCCGATGATGCTGATCATGCTGCATCAACTCCCCCGGACTAGAAAGAACTCGACTCCGTCGAGTGGGCATCCAGCTGCTGTATAAGGTCGGGCCGCTGTGCTCGCAACTGTCGCTCCTCCACCCAGGTACAGTCGGAAAGTGGCCTGCCTACCCACCGAACAAGGAACCGTCGGAAGACACCGCGACGGGTAGCAAGCTCTCTGACGTCAACGATCTCCTGTATCTGCTCTGTCTCATCCCGCTGCGCATCTGAAAACGGGATCTGTGGCGCTGAAGGCGTGTCTGGCCGGTCTCCGTGAAAAGGAAACAACTCTGAGATGTTGAAGATCGGCGATGTCGGCATGTCATCTGGCAAGTCCAGCAGGTAAGCATTGGGTCCCAACGCTCTGAGAACGCGGAAGGGCCCAAACTTCCTCTGGCTCAGTTTCCCATAAGAACCGGTGGGAAACCGCTCTCTGCGAAAGTAGACGAGGACCCAGTCCCCTGGCTGAAAAGTGCTCTCGCGCCTGTGTGAATCCGCGCTTGCCTTATACCTGGCATTGCTTTCCTTCAGTTTCTCAAGCGACTCCCGCTGTACAGTCTTGATGTGTTCAAGGAAGTCATCAGCATCAGCACTCGCAGGACCTGTAGGCGGTAGGGCAGTTCTATCCAAGAAATGGGGAATAACATGGCCATAGACGATTTCAAAGGGGGTTTTACCTACTGAACGATTAATTGAACTATTATATGCGAATTCAGCTTGTGGTAAAACTGCATCCCACTGTTTCGGTCTTTCACCAGCTAGACATCGAAGCATATCCCCTAGACTACGGTTGACAACCTCTGTTTGTCCATCAGTTTGAGGGTGATACGCGCTACTGTATTGAAGTTTAGTCCCTAGCTTTGACCAAAGAGTACGCCAAAAGTGGCTCAGAAATCTAGTGTCCCTATCAGATGTAAATGACCTTGGAATGCCATGCAGACGAACAACTTCCCTAAAGAATAACTCAGCTACATGAGATGCATCAGAAGTTTTCCTACATGGTATGAAATGTGCCATTTTAGAAAATCGGTCTACAACCACAAAGATTGAATCAACGCGGCGAAGTGTTCGGGGTAGACCTACAATGAAATCCATGGTGATATCCTCCCAAGGGCGAGCAGGGATCGGCAGAGGAATGTACAGACCTGTGTTCTGCTTCCTGCCTTTGAACATTTGACAGGTTTCGACATCGTTGCACAAACCTGACGATGTCTTTTCTCAGGTGAGGCCAGAAGTAACGTCTCTCCACTGAATCAATAGTTTTGGTTTGGCCAAAATGACCTCCCAAATTACTTCCGTGCAATTCATGGATTAATGTATCTCTAAAAGATTCGCTCGGATTTTCTTCAGAAACGGTCCCTTCATGGGTGTTTTGGACAAGACTCTCGCGAAGGGAACACTCAGGGATGCACAGGCGGGTTCCACGGAACAAGAATCCCTTTTGGATAACATAGGATGCCGTGGGATCAGTGCCCGTTTCTTGACAGGATTCCCAGATGGGGCCAAAGTACGGATCAGTCGCGTACATTGACTTCAGTGCGTCAAAAGAAACAACGACCGGCTGTAAAGTGACTAGTATCAGGCCTCGTCGACTCAGAGCGTCAGCAGCTTTATTCAGAACCCCAGCTTTATACCTGAGGTTGAACGTGTATTCTTGCAAGAAATTGGACCACTTAGCATGACGCTGGTTCAAACTACGCTGAGATTTCAGATAGCGAAGCGCTTCGTGGTCAGAATTGAGCACAAATTCTCGTTGGATCAGGTAATACCTCCAGTGCTTGAGGGCTTGAACAACCGCGTAAAACTCAATGTCGTATGTCGAGTAATTCAAACGCGCGGCGTTCAGCTTCTCGCTGAAGAATGCGACGGGACGTCCCTCTTGACTAAGGACCGCTCCTATCCCGACGTGAGAGGCATCACAATCAATCTCAAAGACCTTTTCAAAGTTTGGGAGTGCCAAAACTGGAGCACTCATCATCTTGGTCTTGATGAGATCGAAACTCGCTTCGACTTCGGGGGTCCAAAGGAAACCACCCTTCTTCATGCAGTTCGTGAGAGGTGCAATGACGGAACTGAAGTTCTTAATGAATCTGCGGTAAAAGGACGCTAGACCATGGAACCGTCGCACATCACTAACGTTCTGGGGAACGGGCCATGATTTGATGGCTTCGACCTTCTCTGGATCGACCCGTATCCCTTCAGAGCACACGATGTAACCTAGAAAGGTCAAGCTGTCTGTTAGGAAGGTGCACTTCTTCAGATGGATGTACAGCTTGTCTTTCCTAAGCGTCTTCAGTACTTCTCGCAAATGCTCGACATGTTGTTCAGATGTCGTACTATAGATAAGAATGTCATCAAAGTATACGACAACGAACTTCCCTATGAATGGTCTGAGCACCTGATTCATGAACCTCATAAAGGTACTTGGTGCATTTGACAGACCAAATGGCATTACTAGCCATTCATACAGTCCTTCCCGGGTTTCAAAGGCAGTTTTCCATTCGTCACCGGGTCGTACGCGGATCTGATGGTAACCGCTACGAAGATCAATCTTTGAAAAGATTTTCGCGCCATGCAGCATATCAAGCATATCATCCAATCGGGGAATCGGAAATCTATACTTGACCGTTATTCGATTAATGGCACGGCAATCTATGCACATTCTCCATGTCCCGTCCTTCTTGGGAGTCAGGAGTGCCGGTACTGCGCATGGACTCATGCTTTCTTGAATTAGTCCCTTTTGCAGTAACTCGGTAACCTGTCGACGCATCTCCTCATATTCAGACGGACTCATTCGGTAGTAAGGAAGGTGAGGTAGCGTCGCTCCTGGGACTAGGTCAACGCAATGTTGGATGTCCCGCAGAGGTGGAAGACCTTCAGGTAGTTCCTCTGGGATGAGATCATTGAAATCTTCAAGTAGGATTCGAATCTCATGAGGAATGCTAGGGCCCTCTGTGGCTTCTTTGGCTACTAGGAAAAAGATGGAGCGAGATTCCCTAAGCTCGTCTTCGAAACACGCTTGGGTCAGCAATGTGGGCAGGGCTTTCGGTTTCTCTTTTGGCAACTTAGGGGTGACGGCTGGGGGTGTCGGCTCACTAGAAATTGGCTTCAGGGGCTCCCTCTGCGGCACTAAGGTGATATTATAGTCATCCTTGCAGAAGGAGTAGGTATTCTTCTCCCCATCATGGGTCGTCTTTCTGTCGTACTGCCACGGGCGGCCCAACAGAATGTGACAAATGCCCAAGGGCGCCACGTCACACCAAACAACTTCCTTATACATCTTGCCAATGGTGTATTCAACTAAGCATCGCTCTTTGATAGCGATATCTGACCCTTTCTTAAACCAAGACAAGTTGTATGGCTTGACCAGCTTCTCTGTCTTGAGCCCTAACTTATCGACCATGATCTGGGCGACCAGGTTCTCGGTACTACCACTGTCTATGATGAGGACGCAATGCCTCCCCTTTGAGGTACAAGTGGTGTGGAAGATGTTCCTCCGAAGCCATCGATCTGGTTCAGGAGCTTTTGGGGTCGACAAAACACGGTGCATGACTAGTGCATGCGTTGCCTCGTCAGCTTCAGCGATGACGTCATGTGTCTCGTCATCCTCATGATATTCAGCATCTCTAGGATCATCATCATACCCTTCGTCAGCCATGTTGTTTAGGGTCTCCTCAGTTGGCTCTTCACCTTCTGTCAGATGGGTCTGAGGTCTCCTTTTTGGGCATTGGGCGATGAGGTGTCCTACTTCTCCACACTCGAAGCATTTATATGTCGCTCCGGGTGGTCGACTTCCTATGGCACCACGCTCACGACTTGATTGTTCAACCCGGCCGGGGGGTTGATTGGCTCTGGATGGAGTTGTAGTCGGAGGGGGAACAGGTGGGGTGACTCTAGCAGGGGGTGCTCCTCTTCCAGCTGAAGGGGCACCTGGGGGCACTCTAGGGGCAGCCTCTCTCCTAAAGGCTCGTTGCTGAATTTTCTCAGCCTTGTGAGCTTGCCTAGAAGCTTCCGTCACCGTGAGGATGGTCTGCATTGCGAGCGCATCCTGAATTTGGTAGCGCAACCCTGAGACGTAGCGTGCAGCTTTCTGTTCATCGTCTTCCGGGATGGCATTACGAGTGGTCAGGATGTCGAACTCTTCAGTGTACTCCTGTACGCTTCGATTACCTTGTTTCAGGCTAAGCAGCCTCTGGTACAGTGAGGTACGGTAGTCAGGAGGGAGGTACTTCAGTCGCATCTTGTCACGCATTTTGGCCCACGTGGCGACCTTTTGCTTCCCTTTCCTGAGACGACTTGTCTGCAACTCTCGCCACCACACTAAAGCGGCTCCTTTCAGTTTCGTTGCCACGAGTTTGACTTTTCGATCATCGGGGAGATCTCTCCAATCAAAGAAGTGCTCGACGCTATCTATCCAGTCAAGGAATGCGTCAGCATCATGGCTTCCCTTAAAGTCATCGATGTCAACTCGGACTCCGTATCCTTGGGACCTCTCAAGGGCTCGCACAAGACGCTCCTCTATGCCGTGCTGATCACGCGCATGTTGCTCTCTAGGGTTTCTGGGACGACTGAACTGAACGTACTCTCGTTCAAAGTCCACGTCGGACTCGTTCAATTCAGCTTCAGACTCAGGGGGCGACTCAGGGTAGGCAGCTTGATTCCGCTCTGGCGGTTGGTATCGATTGTGATTCCGAGGTAAGGCTTGGTTCAGGTTCTGAGGTGGGGTTGGAATCGGATTTCGATTTTGGCCCTGGTCTCGGTCTTGCTCTTCGACCCTATGACCCTCAGCATGTGGATCGGTTTCTGCCCCTCCCGGGTCCTCTTCGACCGGTCGGGTATTAGGGTCAACGCCTCTATCTTGTAACAGCAATCCTAGTCTGTCCGTGATCTCTTGCAACAAGGTTGCATGTCGATCCAAAGTGTTTTGGGTCGCTTCTTGCCAAGCACCACGAGGTTGTGGTCCCCGAGGAAAACGCCCTCGATTCCGGGCATCCCGGTGCAGATGGGTACGATCAGCCATGGGTGATTATGAGATATGCCGATGTTTCACGCGATGTAATCCTAACACTTAATGCAAATCAAGCACGCAAGATGATGCTAAATGCAAAATCAGCAAAGATGAAGATGGCGCTTGCTGAAATTTCAGCACTCAAAAGAAACCCGAACAGGTTCTTTCGAGCTCTGATACCAACTTGATGCAGGCACCAATAAGGCACACTACAATCCTGAACCCTTTTAGGGTTTTCTTTGGTCAATGACTAGGTTTTATTTATCAATATAGCGACGTATAGATCAAAAGGACAGCAACCAGAAGTTATCTTATGCAGTTCTAAAGTTTATGCAATCAACATAAAGCAGGGTTAAGACTTAAAACAATTAAAGAGCGCAATACTATCACAAAAAAAACTGATTTCAGCACATAATAGGGTCAATCGCAGCAATAGATATGTAAATTGGACAATAGGCATGCAACAGATTTTCACTAAAATAGGTTACGAATGCTTGCTAGGGTTACCGACAGACGATATATGGCGAATCTAATATATAGGCAAAGTTATGGCTTCAACTAGCGATGAAAAAGGATGATGACGGCTGCGATGCGGAGCGGAGGCAATGGAAACTAATGAAAACGAAGCGGATGCGATGGGGAAAATAAAGGAAAAGGAAAGATACTGCCTGGGGTTTCCCGCCGTGGGTCGATTGCAAGGATGCGCCGACGATCCTGCACACGGAGCAAGGCCGGACGTCGGGAGAAGCCGGAACCTTCGGAAAACGAAGCCCAAAGCCTTCACGAGGCGAAGTCGTGGAATCGGCGAGGGTCGGGGACACGAGTCTCGCCCGGAAGCACTCACGAAGAGGCACGAATTTCAGCAACTATCAAAATCTGAATTCTCGTTCTCGGTTCATCCTCTTGTAGAATTAGGGTTTTTGTTTTGATGGTCAAGATCAAAGGGAATAAGGGTGAATGGTGTGGATTCGATGCGCCAAGAAAGGAAGGGAAAAGAGAGAGAAACAAGGGAGAGAAGAGAGAGAGGAGAGAGGAACGGAACAAGGTGGGGCCGGGTCTTCTTCCGCGCGGACAAGGAGGGGGGGGCGTTCGGTTCACGGGAAAGAAAGAAAGGGAGGGGCGGTAATGCTATTTGGGCTTAAGATAAGCCCATCTAAAGCCCTATGAAGCCCATAACTTGCCACGTCATCAAAATGGTGTTATTTCGCCATCTAACCGTCGGTTTCGAGATCTAATCTCGTCCGTCGGCACCCCGCAAACACACGCACCCATAATTTTATTAATATAATGCTGCAACTCACCCGAGAAGACCCGGATTCAATCCGAAAAGCCCTCGGATGAGATCATGGACATCCCCCATGAATTGGGCAAAAACATAAATAAAATTGCATGCTGAAATAAGGCCAAAAACAGGGAAAAATGGCCAAAAACTGAAACAAATGACTAATAAGTCCCATGCGACTAATATCATCCAAACATAACATAAAAATGACAGTAAATAAATGTCTCTGACGATAATATGAAGATGCGGCGATGATCCGATGATGCTGATCATGCTGCATCAAAAACCCACTCAAAAAAGATTACATAAGATGTTATCTAATTGCTGGAGTTTCTGTCCCTGCAAGGCAACTTTCCACTGAAGCAGTCGCCCCTTAGCCAGGTTCTTGACAGCTTCCGAATCCGAACTTTTCTGTCTGAAGATTCTGCAGTTTCGCTCCATCCATATACTCCAGCACACAGCCATAACCACCAGATCCCAGCTGTGCCGGAGTCTTTTCTTAATGCGTTTCTCCCTCCAGACAGTCCATAAGGAGAACACTGAACCTGGTTCCCCTCTAATCTTCAGTCCTCTCCTCAGGGGATCCCAAATCATCTGAACAAAAGGGCAATGCAGAAACAGATGGTTCACATCTTCCCGTCCATGGCCGCAAAGAACACAGACAGCGTCGGTTACCCGAGGGTTACCACGACGGAGCAAGTTAGTCTTGGTCAGCAACTTCTTCTTAATCATCAGCCACATAAAAATCCGAATCTTGAGAGGCGCTTTGGTCTTCCACAGAGCACGAGCCACTGGGCAAATCACCCCTCCCTTGTTAATGAAATTATAGAATGATTTTGTAGAAAAAGTGGAAGAGGGAGTCAGTCTCCAGGTTGTCTCATCCTCCGCATCCTCCAAAGATATAAGTTGCAGCAGGTCCAACAATTCTCGAACTTGAAATTGGAGAAAAATCGGAATATCCCTACGGAATTTCAGATCCCAGATTGTTATGGAGTTTGAAACTTGGCATTGAGATCGCACCGACGCTCTCTTATCCCAAGCTAGCTCGTAAAGGTCGGGGTACCAATCTCTAAGCTGACCTTCTACCAGCCACTTGTCCTCCCAGAACAGAGTAGACTTACCATTCCTCACACGCAGCATAGTCCCACATTTATAGATTTGGCCTATCTTCTGGATACCCTTCCAAAACGGCGAGATTTTCCCTGAGAGTCTGCTCCGGACTTGCTGCGGCCTGAAACGCTTGAAGTATCTCCCACGAATCACCGAGCTCCAGTGATCACCTTGGTCATTCTGAAGTCGCCACCACCACTTGCCCAGAAGTGCCTTGTTGTGGTCCGCCAGATTGATAACGCCCAGCCCTCCTTCTTCTTTAGACTTGCAGACCACACCCCACTTAGCCAGATGATAAGCTTTCACACTAGTGTCTGCCCTTCGCCACAGGAAGTTGCTTCTGAGCGAGTCTATCTTGGTGATCACCCATTTAGGCATAAGGTAAAAAGAGAGATGATAGGACGGTATCATCGTGAGAACTGCATTGATAAGCGTCAACCATCCTCCCAGCGAGAGATGTTTGCCTTTCCACCCTGCTAGCCTGATATCCATTTTTTCAATCACCTTGTACCAGTCGCTTTTCTTAATTCTGTTGTCATTCAGAGGAAGACCAAGATATTTTGTGGGCAAGGAATCCCTACGGCAATTCAGCACTGCAGCTAAGGAAGACGCAAGTTGGTCATCGATTCCGAAGTGGAAAAGAGAGGTCTTCGAAAAGTTCACCTTCAGCCCGGAAACCATTTCTAGGGAGTAGAGAAGGATCTTAAGAAGGCTGATCTGCTCTTTCTTCGCCGCACAAAAAATAATTGTGTCATCCGCAAAGTGTAGGTTTGCAGTTCTCCATCTGGGATCCCCCACACCAGTGATCAGACCTCGGTTCTCCACTCTTCTTAGCATGGCATCAAACACATCCATAGCGAGGATGAAGAGAAATGGCGACAGAGGACAGCCCTGCTTGACTCCTCTACCAGTCTTAAATTGTTTGCCCGGATGACCATTCACTAAACACGCCATGGTGGAAGTGGAGAAGCAGCTCCAGATCCAACTAATCCAGTCTTCCGAGAAGCCTTTGGCTCTGAGAGTATTCAGAATGAAGCCCCAGTTCAATCGGTCAAAAGCTTTCTCGAAGTAAATCTTCAAGATTACACATTCTTCTTTACGCTCATTGATATGAAAAATGAGTTCTTGTGCCGTAGCTACACTGTCTAAAATCAGCCTCCCCTTAATGAAAGCTGTTTGGTTCTTGTGAACAAGATCATTGATTTTTCTCGCCATACAGTTAGCTAGGGTCTTCGTAATAATCTTATAGATGCAATTCGCAAGACTGATAGGCCTGTAGTCATGGATTGTTTCAGCCCCCACCTTCTTAGGGATCAAAGTAATCCAGGCATAATTCAAGCTATGCAAGGAAATCTTGTGTTGGAAGAAATCGAAAAGATGCTGGCAAAGGTCCTCCTTAATAACATCCCAGAATTTCTGGTAGAACAGGATGGGAAGACCGTCCGGCCCTGGAGCTCCCTCCGCCTTCATGCCGAAGACTGCCTGTTTAAACTCTTCGGTTGAGAAAGGTCTATCCAGCTCATCCACGTTGTCAAGCTTGAGGAGGTCCAACCCTTCCCAATCAACATCAGTTCGCTCCACTCCATTCCTAGCGAAGTAATTCTGAAAGTGTCGAGACACACTATTCGAAATGTCTTCTTGAGTCGTCAGAGTATTATGCCCGTCTTTCATGGAAAGAATGGCTGTTCTGCGTCTGGTGTTGTTCGCAACCTTATGGAAGTAAGCCGTGTTACTGTCCCCCAATTTAATCCATTTATCCCGAGAGCGCTGCTTCCACATCACCTCTTCTCTAATAAGAACCGCACTAAGATCCTCCTTCCAATCTGAAAGTTGTTTCTTCTCAGCTACCGAAAGAGGTGTATCTTCTTCTTTACCTTCGAGAAAGGCCATCTTCGACAGGAGATCTTTCTTCTGAGCCATAACATTACCAAACTTTTTGCGTTCCCACTCTTTGATTCTCAGCTTCAGAAATCTAGACTTCGCATTCCAGTTCCTGGCGGAATTAGAAGTGTCCCCTGTTCTACCCCACCAAATTTTGACCAGGTCTGAAAACTCAAGATCTTCGAGCCACATCGCCTCAAAGCGGAAAAGCTTGCACTGTTTAAAATTATCCGAATGCGAATCAAGAAGAATAGGAGTGTGATCGGAGATGAAAGCTGTAAGACCTCTTTGAGTCACCTTCGGGTAGTGAGAGTCAAAGTCGTCAGAAATAAGGAAACGGTCAAGTCTGGCGAAAATAGGCGAGTCTCTCTTATTGTTCCAGGTAAACTTCCTGTTGTTAAGAGGCAGGTCTAGCAAAGAGAGATCTCGAACGACCTCCGCAAAATCTTGCATGTCTCCTCTTCGTCCCATGGCTCCACTCCTCTCATAGGAGAATCGAGTGATGTTGAAGTCTCCCCCAATGACCCAGGGGCCAGGGAAATTGTGCCGGATGTCTCTAAGTTCGCTCCAAAGGGCCGGTCGAAGCCCGTAGTCATTCGGTCCGTAGACATTAGTCACAACACATAGAGCATTAGAAACGGAGGACTTCAAAACAACCGATAAGCAAAAAACTCCTTTACGGACATCAATCAGACTGAAACCAGAATCGTGCCATCCTGTAAGCAAGCCACCTGCGGTACCTGAGGCATCTAACCATTCCCACTTAGTGATCCTACCACCACCTATAGAGCGCAGAAAGCTCTGACTAGGGGTTGCACACTTCGTTTCCTGCAGGCACAAGACATCTAGGGAATGAACATTAACGTAGAGATTAACAGCTTTCCTCTTCTCAATAGAACCCAAACCTCTAGTGTTCCAGGATAGAACTCTCATCGCAAAAGGTCAGAAACACACACCACAGAACAGACAGCTACGAGAATCATCAGACGGAGGGAGGGACCCTCTCCTTTTCCATTTCCCTTAGAGTTTTTACAAACAACGCCGGATCAAAACCCTCCTTTTCTACAGCTATCCCACATTCACTAGCTAACGCGACCACAGTCTCCTGGTCCAGAAAGGAGAGAAGAGAATGTACCTCCACATCCGTGCTCTTCTCCACCATCTTCTTCAGATGCATTCCCAAGATGTTCTGCTTACCCCTATGGTAAGTCTTATCGAAAGCCTTCAAAATCTGCCTCTGGCTCCGACGCACTGAGGTCTTCTGGTTCGTCTCCAAAACTTCTGCAATTGGTGAGGTTCGGTTTGGTTGACTCTCAGGCAGTCCTCCATGGCCCTGCCAATCCACATCCTGGGAAACGTTAGAAGGCAAAACCGGTTCAGCGGGAAAAACAAACCTGTCTTTCTGCGTCTCCAGGATCTGTTCAAGATCTTGGTCTAAGATATTGATGTTAGCAGAGGCTTCCCTGATCTGCTCCACATTGTCGGATAGAGAGTCAAGCAGATCATCAGTTATGATCTTACCACGATCTTCCGTAGCCTCAGGATCAGATTCTTTAGTAAAGTTAAAATTCAAATGAGAACACCCCGCATGTTCTTCATACCTCGAGGAGAGAAACCCATTCCACCCATTGTTCTCTGCAACAAGATAGTCGGCAGGGTTAAGGGTGTTACCTCTTTCCTCTAGCCTTTCTCGACTTGGTAAGATGTGGCTCGGGGATAGTTCGCCAGACCGCTCTCCTCTCCGAGCCTCCATCTCCCGGAAGAAACGATCTCCTGAAGTCTCCGCCTCTGGCAAGGAGCGGATCTGTAGTTCGTAGTATCTATTCCCGAGTCTGCAGGTGATAGAAACTGGGATGTCGCAGGGCCTGTGGGTGTTTATAGTCACTTCTGCCTCTCGGAGGTCTTCCGCCTCCTCCCAATCCCGAGCCAGACTGAGGACTTCCCCATAGTTCCTCAGGACACTCCGGATCGACTCTACGTTCCATGCATGACAGGGAAGGCCACCAATGAAGAGCTTAAGGTTCTGATAGACCCTAGACCCTATCGCCCTGTTATCTACAGACCAGGGAAAGAACTTGACTGAGACCTCTCCTAAGTTGAAGAAGCTTTGATTCACAGCATTAGACAGACTCGCCTTGGAGGGAAACTCCACCAAAAACTCATCTACCTCTAGCATCCTTGTTTTCCACGGCCACTCCCCACCCCAGGCCCTGGCGAAACAACCGGACAGGGATGCAGGTGAACCTACTCCCTGGACTACCTTGCAGATGGCACACCATCGAAGGTTGTAGAGAGAATCAAGGACCTCTTGGTCGAAATCAATAGTTTCACAAGAAGCAGGATAGAGAGGGGGAGGGGACGGAGGGGGGTAGGACGAGGAGCCCCTAGCCATGCCACTCCTGCGGGAAGGGCAATTTGCCATACGGTGACCAATACCCCTACAACCAAAACAAACGATTCCGTTCCTACAGGAGGCTTGAAGGTGCCCTTTCTCTCTGCACCTGAAACAGAACACCTCTCTGTTTCCCTTCTTAGAGAGACCTCCCACCTTCGACGGTCCCACAGGCTTTAATGGCGGCGCTTCGGTTTGAACAAAAGAGCGGATCCTGTGGGCCCAGGGATCCATTGATGAGGGGACAGGATGGTGAAGATCTGGAGGCGTATGTTGAAGCCCAAAGGATCTGGTGACCTCAGCGTAAGAGGGTCGCCGCATCCCTCCAAAACGCCCGTCCAATCCCAGCGGATGCTTCGTAAAGGCGCGGGATCCTTCCACTTGATGAGGATCTCCACCCTGGAAACGAGGAGGACGGCCATACCAAGGAGGTCTGGCAGTGAGATCAACCCTTCTCTGCCCTAGGTATCCAGACTCGTCCCTCCGGAGCTGCTTCGGACGACTGGTAGCACCCCCCCTAGGGTTCCTCATCTGCCAATCATCCCTCCAACTCCCTGACCTCGGACCCAGAAAACGAGCATCTCCCGATCGCCTCCCTGTCGCCGCCGCTCCTCTTCGCCCTAACATTTTCGCCTCCCCAAAATTCAACACATTTCAAGGCGACCAATCTTGATGGGATAAAAATTGGATGATGACGATGGTACTTACTATTCTATCATTTGATCTTTCATATTAATGTGGTATATTACGATGATATATCTTGATGGTAAAAAACTTAGATGGTTGACATCGGGTTCACTACTAGTCGAAAATAATTTAATCTTTCAAAAGTTGGTGAAGCATATTGATATTGATTTTCATTTCCTAAAATTGTTTTATAATTGATATTGTTAATGTATAATACATACGGGTCGGTTTCATGTACAGTCGGGTCGGGTTCACTATGTAATACGGTGTATATATATTGGGCTTAGTCCCTCAATTAAGAGTATTCTCATTCTCTCTAAACCTTAGCCGTCATCTTCTAACATGGTATCAGAGTTCTAGGGTTCTCTCGCGCCGATGGTGATGACGACGATGACGACGGCTGCTCCCTCCGGGTCCACTGTCCTCCGGCAGCCACCTCCGACCACCGCAGCACCTCCCTTCGGCAGCCACCTCCGGCCCCCGCAGCACCCATCGGCCACCTCCAGCCTTTCCCCCTCCACCGCAGACCCTCCTTCCGGCCACACAACCCCTCCAGTCACAGACCCTCCTTCCGGCAGCCACTTCTGGCCCCCGCAGCACCTGCCGGCCACCTCCAGCCCCTTCCCCGGTCTTCCCCCTCCATCGCAGACCCTCCCTCTGGCCACCATCGCCGGCCCCCTCAGCACCCGCCGGCCACCTCAACCCCCACCCCCGGTCTTCTCCTTCCACCGCAGTCCCCTCACGCCCTTTCCAGCCCTCCCTTTTTCACCCGCAGCCCCCCCTCTGGTCCCCCACAGCACCGCAGACCCTCATGGTTCTCCAGATTCTCCTAATACTTATCCATGACGTCCTCTCTGGTGCCGTCCATCGTCGCAATCTCTCTGCCGCTAAAGGCAGTCACCTTTCAGTTGACCTCGCCCAGCGACTGGTCTGATAGTCGCTCACCGTCGAGGCCACGCCGCCACGCTCTCTAGTCACGATTTTGGGGTCACATCACCGGTGATGACCCACCTCCGGCTCCTCCTTGGTCACCAGTCGCTCCGATGCTAGCGGTGAGTTTTCTGCTGCTGCTGCCGCCATGGCTGCTGCCACGACCGCCCTCATATGGTGTCACCACGACCAGGCCATCCGGGCCTATCTCCTGGACTCCGTTGCTCATCCGCTCCTTGCTTCTATCGGTCGTTTTCCTACAGCGCGTGCGATGTGGGAGTATCTTCGAGATCGGTTTCTCCCGTGCGGCGGTGCATGCCGGTATCAACTTATCTATGATTCCCAATTCGCTCGCCAGGGGGAGCGTACGATTCAGGACTTGTTCAGCCTGATGAGTGCCTACTGGCATGAGCTGGACTCTTTGATCCTCGAGCGGTGTGCTTATCCACGCTCTAGGGACTTCCAGCGCTATCTTGATGAGGGTTATTTCCACTAGTTTCTGGCCATACTCTGACCGGACTTCGCCCTCATCACTGCTCAGTTCCTTTACCATGAGCCTTTTCCTCGGCTAGAAGATGCTCTTCTAGGCTTGGTTGACGAGAAGACTTGCCTTTAGACTCGCGATGCTCGTCCTCCCCTACCTGCTCCAGCACCAGACAACGCTCTAGCTACTAGTTTTCTTTACGGACCTGTCTTCTGTCATTACTACAAGGAGACTGGTCATATGAAGCATGAATGTCTCATACGCCTTGCAACTCTCGTTGGGATGGGGACGAGCGGGAATTACGCTGGGCTCCTGCTTACCGTGACGACCGACGCGGTGGTTGAGGTGGACGGAGCCGTGGACGTGGTCAATCATCCTTCCGCCACTTTTGTGGCACTGCAGCTGCCGCTACAGCGACTCCGGTATCTCCTACTGCTACCGCTGTACCGTCTTTGCCTGAGCCAAATTGTCTCCAGCGACTTGAGCTTCTTCGCCACATCACCTCCACGGCTCCTCGGTTGCTTACGGCCTGTCTGCCACTTCTGGTATTGCTACCCTATGGATTTTCGATTCGGGTGCTTCCTGTCACCTCACTTGTGGTTCCATTATGCTTACAGACTGTGCTCCTGCTCCTCCCCATCTGGAGGTTCACACTGAGGATAGGACTCTCGTACTTATTCCACAGTGTGGATCCATCACTACTACCTCAGACTCTACTGGTCGTTTGACCCTACCTCATGTCCATCATGCTTCTCTTAAAATTAATCTGATATCTATCAGTTCTCTCTGTGATTCTGGATTGACTATCACCTTTACTTCTTCTGCTTGTGTTGTGCAGGATTCGCGGACGGGTCAGAGGATTGGACTGGGCCATAGAGCGGAAGGACTACCAGTTGGACCATCTTCATGTTTCCCCAGTTTCTGTTGCGTCAGCCATGCCAATCACCTTTGATGCCGACTTGTGGCACAGAAGGTTAGGTCATTTGTCTAGTGATCGACTCAAAAGCGTTTTTCGTTCGAGTGCTTTGGGTCGTGTGTCATTTTTCCCCTCTCTGTTTGTACGGGTTGCAGATTGGCAAAGCATTTGGTTCTACCTTTTTCAACCAGTGCTTCCTGATCTGTTGCCCCTTTTGATTTAGTGCATTCTGATATTTAGGGTCCTGCTCCGGTTTTTTTCTTTTCTGGTTTTTTATATTATGTGAGTTTTATCGACGACTACTCTAGATGCATTTGGGTCTATCTCATGTGTCGTCGCTTTGAGATTCCCCACATCTACAAGACATTCACCGTCATGCTCTATATTCAGTTTGGTCAGTATATCAAGACCTTTCGGTCTGACTATGCCCAAGAGTACCTCTCCTCTAAGATACGTGAGATCCTTCAGACTCATGGCACTATTCACCAACAGTCGTGCCCCTATACCCTTGAACAAAATTGAGTAGCCGAGCATAAGCATCGCCATGTCCTTGAGATAGCATGCGCTCTACTTCTATCTGCTTCTGTTCCACATTCATACTGGACTGAGGCTGTTCTGATCGCTGTTCACCTTATCAACATCACTCCATCCTCCACCCTCTCCGGTGTTACCCCGTACGAGCTACGTTACTTCACATCTCCTGACTACTTCCGTCTTCGCACTTTTGGGTGCACGTGTTTCGTCTTTCTCTGATGCAGACGAGCCTACTACGTGCAGTTTTTCTACAGCTGATGGCGTATTTTCATCCGCGCCGGAGATCCAGGAACCCGATCGTCGATCCGTCTGCATCAGTGGAAAGCTTAATCGAAGCCCCACAGTTTTGGTTTTTATTTTGTTTCGATCCGACCAACGGATCTTTAGTTATTTCAGTTTTTATTTCTGGTTTGGGTAGGTGCGAGCCATGTTCGCATCCGGTTCGAGCCACAGATGCCGAACTGACTCATTTCTGTGTTAGTTTTTTAGCCGTAGGATTTTAAGTTAGGGTAGATCTCAATGGATGGGATTCGAAGGAGAACAAAAAAACCCAAAACCCTAGCCTAATTCCCCAACCGATCGGCCCTCTCTCTCTCTCCCGCGAGCGGCCCGCGCCTCTCTCTCTTCCGCGCGATCCTCTCTCTCTCTACCCGACCGGTCCTCTCTCTCTTTCTTTCCTTTTGTGCCGTGATGCTTTCACATCCTATAAGTTCTAAAAACCCTAATTGAGTGGGGAGATGAATATGAATTGAAACCCTAGAAACGGAGAAGCGGCTCGCTTGTTCGGTTTATCCTTTCCGACGAATTCTTCCTTGCTTCTCATCCTGTTCTTCCTTCGCAAGCTTCTACCCCGTCGCCTCGCTATTCATCCACGGCTTCACGGAAGATCGACGTGAAGTTTCTTCGTCTTCAAAGATCCGTCGTCTCGGCTTCTTCACCCCGTCTTCTGAGCCACGCCTCCCCTTCCGCGCCATTCCTCAGCAACATCGGAGCATCGGAAAGCTGCCGGCATTGACCAAAGCACGGTGAGATCGATCCTCGATAATTTTCATGTGATAACTTGCTTTCTACAACCGGCCTTATTGCTGAAATCATATTAGGGTTTCCGAAATTCCTTGGTTTCCCGAGAATCTCATCCGTTAGGTTTATTCGTTTAGATTTTTGATTGTTATTGAGACCTTGGCTTATTAATTTGAGATTGTTCTTGTTCTTATTGCTGGAATTCAGTCCTTATAATCAGAAATTAATGTTCTTCTTGTCAGTTTCATTATTTCGTTAAATTAAATCTGGTTGGGATTGAATGGATGATGAATAGTGATTATAGTCTTTGCTGAAATCTGGTTTTTATATGCTGAAATCTGATGTTTATTGTTTAAATTCTGCACTTGGGTTAAATTAAGCATACGCATCGTATAGAGTTGATACTTGATCCCATCATTCTCCCTCCACATAAGCGTACCAAACTTTCTGTTAGATCTGTTAGGTGTGTTCACTTGGGACTTAGTCGGTAGCACAAGGGTCAGTGCTACAATCCCTTGGCTCGCCAGATCCGTGTTTCTTGTCACATCTCCTTCGTTGAGGACGTCCAGTACTTTTCCACCGAGTCTTGGGATCCTTCATCACCACCTCCGCCTTCCCCTCCCCAGTCTACCTTGCTAACTCCACCACCACCACTTGTCACGCGTGTCTACATTCGTCGGTCTGCAGCTCCTCCCCCCGAGTCGGTTTCTGCTGGTAATTCAACCGCCTGTTGCTGCGGCTCCCTCCTCTCCGATCGTGGATCTTGCCCCTGTTCAGCGCTATCCTGTTCACGATTATCACCCTCTTGATAAATATGACTACTCTCCCGACGGGTTTGGCTACTCTACCTTTACCTCTGATGCTTCTGATTTCTCTGGCTACTTTGATGTTACCTCCTACTCCCCATCTTACCAGGCTTTTCTTACTGCCCTTTATACCCACCCGGAGCCCCAGTCGTACCGTGAGATAGCTTTATATCCAGATTGGCGGCAAGCCATGTTAGTAGAGCTTGAGGCTTTTTAGCGGACCCAGACTTGGGATCTGATTCCTTGTCCCTCCGGCATTGTGCCTGTTAGCTGCAAGTGGATCTTCAAGGTCAAGACTCTACCTGATGGTTCCATTGAGCGGCACAAGGCCCACCTCGTAGCTCGTGGCTTCTCCCAAGAGTATGGGATTGACTACGAGGAGACGTTTGCTCCAATTGCTCGGATGACTCCTGTGCGCACCCTCTTAGCTATGGCAGCTACTCGAGGGTAGCCTCTCCATTAGATGGACGTGACCAATGCGTTCCTTCACGGTGATCTCTCCGAGGAGGTATACATGGCTCCTCCACTGGGCGTTATTGTTCCTCCAGGGCACATTTGTCGTCTGCGTCGGGCTATCTATGAGCTCAAACAGGCACCTCATGCCTGGTTTGAGAGATTCCACAGTGCAGTTCTAGCAGCTGGATTTGTAGAGAGACTCTGATTATGCTCTGTTCACCCGCTCCTCCAGTCAGGGTATTGCTGTTTTGCTTATGTATGTGGATGATATGATCATCACCGGGGATGACAGTGCCACCATAGTGTCCCTTCAGCGTCACATCTAGAGTTAGTTCGAGATAAAGGATCTGGGCCCTCTTCGATACTTTCTTAGCCTTGAGATTGCCCGGTCAGCTCGTGTTTTGTTGATCTCTCAGCAGAAGTACATCTCCGACATTTTTGCCGAGGCTGCTCTCACTGGCTCTCGTACTGCTGACACGCCTATGGAGCTCATCCTGAAGCTCCTTTCTTCAGATAGTGAGCCTCTCCAGGATACCTCCCAATACCTGTAGCTAGTTGGGATGCTCGTTTACCTCACCATGACTAAGGTAGTTCGTTCAGGCTCCTCGCTCTGTTCACTATGCAGCGGTTCTTTGGATTATTCGCTATCTTCTGGGCACCATCACTCATTCACTGCTTTATCCCTCCATCTCTCTGCTGTTACTGTGTACTTACTCCAATGCAGATTGGGCTGGAGATGTTGCTACCCGCCGCTCTACCACCGGCTACTATGTGTTCCTTGGCGACTCCCTGATTTCTTGGCAGAGTAAGAAACAGAAGTCTGTTACTCGTTTCAGCACTGAAGCCGAATATAGGGCTATGGCTTCCATTACTGCAGAGGTTGTCTGGCTTCGCCGCCTTCTCCTTGACCTGGGTGTTGTGAAATCCGAGCCCACGTCTCTCTTCTGTGACAATCGGAGTGCTATTCAGATCGCCAGCAACCTGGTCTTCCAAGAGCGCACAAAACATATAGAGGTGGACTGTCATTATGTTCGTCAGGAATTTCTCGCTCACACCATCTCCTTGCCATTTATTTCCTCGATGGAGTAGACTGTTGACTTCCTCACGAAACCTTTTACTATTGCTCGTTTCCAGCATTTCATTAGCAAACGTTCGGTTCATGATCCACCGTGAGTTTGAGGGGGAGTGTTAATGTATAATACATATGGGTCGGTTTCATGTACAGTCGGGTCAGGTTCACTATGTCATACGGTGTACATATATTGGGCTTAGTCCCTCAATGAAGAGTATTCTCATTCTCACCAAACTCTAGTCGTCATCTCCTAACAGATATCATTAGTAAAATTAGTTGTACTTATATGCACTAGTTCGTGATATTTCGTGCTTTTAATATCATGTAGGTAAACTCTTGGTGGTTAATCCATCCTGAATAGGCGCTTTGTGGATTGTAAGGTTGCTATGGTCATTTTTATACTTGCTTATACATTATTGTCAATGTATTCCACTTACATGCTATGAGAAGCCATAGCCCAAAAGCCATAACGCATTGTACCTGTATAGAAGCATTGCCTAGTGGACTATTTCAACTGTTGATGAATAGTCGCACATCGATGAGTGAGGCACCCATCACCCGCTTAATATACCCCCTGTGGACCTCCCCTTGCAACCCGGGTTTTGGGGCGTGAGGGGATATCTAGCATGGTATCAGAGCTAGGTTCACTGTCTCCTGCTCGTGCTCCCGCTCCCGCTCCCGCTTCGGGTGCTCCCCACCGATCGTGCCTTGCCACATGTGCTCCGCGTGAGGGGGATCCTTGCCATGCATACTCCCTATGGACCTTCCCTTATGACCCGGGTTTTGGGGTGTGAGGGTATCTTACTTTGGTATCAAAGCTGACTAGTCTCCTGCTCCTGCTCCCGCTCCCGCTCCGGGTGCTCCCCACCGATCGTGCCTTGCCACTTGTGCTCCGTGTGAGGGGGAGTGTTGATGAATAGTCCCACTTCGGTGAGGGAGGCACCCATCACCCGCTTAATATACCCCCTATGGACCTCCCCGTATGACCCGGGTTTTGGCATGTGAGGGTATCTAACAGCAACCATTAATACAATCTAATCTTGATTCTAAATTTTCAGTCAATACCTTGTTAAAATATTTGAGGTTAACCTTTGGAATTTATGTATACAATCCTCATTTTAAGTATTTTGTGACCTGGTGCATTTAAATTTCATGCATGCTATAGAATTTCTCATACCTCTGTTACCAAACAATGTTTCCCATGTGAATGCTCTGATCCACAAAGCTGTGTTCTTCATGAATGCTAGCTGTGATTAAGTTAAAGTTCAAATAATTCTTGGCATTCATCCGTTAAATATGAAGCTAAAAAAATTGAAGAAAACAGATCTTTCACCATCATTTCTTAATATAACATACTATTATTTGTAGCTTCTATATCTTAGATTAGCTAATGACCGAATAAGCTGGGTGTGTACCTCCCATATGGATAAATATTTTTTTCTTTTGTATCTATTATATTTTTAATGATCCAAATACTTTACTAATTACAGAGACCAGAGGATTTGTGGGCAATCCATTCCCAACCTGTCTTTTCAAAACCCCACAAAAGGAATAATTCTTCTTGGATAGCAATAGAGAAGGTACAAATTTTTAAAGCACATGAATTTTTTAATTCTTGCTTACAGCTGTTGGTCGTGACACGGTAAAATATCGTAGGCAGATATTGTGTCAATATGCTACCATTTGTGATGTATGCTAAATTTTCTAGCTTAGAAATATATTAACTCCACGCCATCTTTGGAAACTAAATGGTTGTCCTCATAGAACAAAAGTTGCATTATTTATGACATTAAATTGTTTCCATAATGCCTGTGCCCTTTCCAGCAGCAACTTCTGGATCAGTATTTTTTTTTTGTTTCTACATGTTAATGTACATATAGATGGGTCGGGTTATGGTGAGATAGACGAGCATCCCAACCAGCCTCTGGTAGCGGGAGACATCCTGGAGCGGCTCACCGTCTGTAGCGAGAAGCTTCAAATTAAGCTCCATGGGTGTATCAGCAGTGCGCGTGTCCGTAAGAGCAGCATCAGCAAGGATGTCGGAGATGTACTTCTGCTGGGAGACCAACAGACCACGAGCTGACCGGGCAATCTCAAGGCCCAAAAAGTAGCGAAGAGATCCCAGATCTTTCATCTCAAACTGACTCTGGAGGTGCCGCTGGAGAGAGGCGATGGTGGCACTGTCATCCCCAGTGATGATCATATCATCCACATAGAGGAGAAGAACTGCAATGCCCTGACTGGAGGAGCGAGTGAACAAGGCATAGTCGGAGTGACGCTCAATAAACCCGGCGGCCAGAACTGCACTGCGAAATCGCTCAAACCAGGCACGAGGGGCCTGCTTGAGCCCATAGATGACTCGGCGCAACCGACACACGTGCCCTGGAGGAACTGAAGTGCCCGGAGGAGGAGCCATGTAGACTTCCTCGGAGAGATCACCGTGGAGAAACGCATTGGTGACATCCATCTGATGGAGAGGCCACCCTCGAGCAGCTGCCACAGCTAAGAGGGTGCGCACAGTAGTCATCCGAGCAACTGGAGCAAACGTCTCCTCGTAGTCAATCCCATATTCCTGGGAGAAGCCACGAGCAACGAGGCGAGCCTTGTGCCGCTCAATGGATCCGTCAGGTCGAGTCTTGACCTTGAATATCCACTTGCAGCTAACAGGCACCACCCCGGAGGGACAAGGCACCAACTCCCAGGTCTTGGTCCGCTGAAAAGCCTCAAGCTCAACTGACATGGCCTGCCGCCATTCTGGATGTAACGCTGCCTCACGGTACGACTGGGGCTCCCGATGGGTGTGTATAGCAGTAAGAAAAGCCTGAAAGGATGGTGAATAGGAGACACTGGCAGAGTAGCCAGAAGAGTCAGGAGAGTCAGAAGGAAAAGCAGAGTAGCCAAACCTGTCAGGAGAGTAGCCATATCTGTCAGGAGGGTGATGTTCGCGCGCCGGGTAGCGCTGAACAGGAGCAGGATCCACGACCGAGGAGGAGGGGGCAGCAGCATCAGGCGAGGGAGTACCAGTGTGAACCGACTCTGGAGGAGGAGCTGCAGACCGACGTACATAGACACGAGTAACGGGTGGTGGTGGAGGTGGCGAGGGAGACTGAGGAGGTGGTGGTGGTGGTGGAGGTGGTGGTGGTGAGGGAGACTGAGGAGGTGGTGGTGGTGGTGGTGGCGGGGAAGATGGAGGTGGAGTAGGCGTGGGTGGGGCAACAGAAAACGGGGGTAGAACGGGGATGTGGAGAGGTGATGAAGGCGAGGAGGGTGACGCAGGAGGCAAGGAAATATCCCGAGACTCAGGGGAAAAGTACGGGACATCCTCAACAAAGGAAACGTGACGGGAGACACGGATCCGGTGAGCCAAGGGATCGTAACAACGATACCCCTTGTGCTCCCGACTGAGCCCCAAGTGAACACACCGAACAGATCTCGCAGAGAGTTTGGTGCGCTCATGGGGAGGAAGAAGAACGAAGCACGTGCAGCCAAACGTGCGAAGAAGGGAGTAGTCAGGTGGGCTGGAGTGAAGGCGCTCATATGGGGTGGCACCGGACAAAGCAGATGACGGAGTGATATTGATGAGGTGGACAGCCGTCATGACAGCTTCAGCCCAGTAAGAGTGAGGAACAGAAGCAGAGAGGAGCAAGGCTCGTGCGGTCTCAAGGACATGACGATGCTTGCGTTCGGCAACGCCGTTCTGCTCATGGGTGTGGGGACAGGACTGCTGGTGAAGAGTGCCATGAGACTGAAGAATCTCACGCATCTCGGAGGAGAGGTACTCCTTGGCACAATCAGACTGAAAGGTCTTAATGCGCCGACCAAACTGAGTGTGTATCATAGTAGTGAATCTCCTAAAGATGTGAGGGACTTCAGACCGATGACGCATAAGATAAACCCAGGTGCACCTAGAGTAGTCATCGATGAAACACACATAGTACATGTAACCCGAAATGGATGCAATAGGTGCAGGACCCCAAATGTCCGAATGTACTAAATCAAATAACGCATCAGATTGGGAAGCACTAGCAGAGAATGGAAGAGCTAGATGCTTTGCTAGTCTACAACCCGTACAAACAGAGAGAGGGGAGAAGGACGCTCGACCCAAAGCGCCCGAACGGAATACGCTTTTGAGTCGATCACTCGATATGTGACCTAACCTTCTATGCCACAGGTCGGCATCGGAGGTAACAGACATGACAGACGCAACAGGAACGGAAGACATATGGAGATGGTCCAGCTGGTAAAGTCCTCCTGCTCTACGGCCCAGCCCAATCCTCTGACCCGTCCGCGAATCCTGCACAACACAAACAGAAGGGGTGAAGGTGACAGTCAGACCAGAGTCGCAAAGAGAACTGATAGAGATCAGATTAATGTTAAGACGGGGGGCATGATGGACATGGGGTAGGGTCAGGCGACCAGAAGGGTCAGAGGTAGTAGTGACGGATCCACATTGCGGAATAGGGACGAGAGTCCCATCCGCAGTGCGAACCTCCTGGTGGGTGGTAGTGGGAGAACAGTCAGTGAGGACAGTGGAGTCAAAGGTGAGGTGACAGGAGGCACCCGAGTCGAATATCCATGGAGCAGTAGTACCCGGAGTGGCAGAGAGACTGTGAGCTGTCGAAGAGCTGGTGGAGGCGAGGTACCGAAGCAGTAATTCCTCAAAGCGCTGGAGGCGGTCGGAGTAAGACCGAGACTGAGCAGAAGTACCCGGAGTGGCAGAGAGACCGTGATCTGTCGAAGAGCTGGTGGAGGCGAGGTATCGCAACAGTAACTCCTCAAGGCGCTGGAGGTTGTCGGAGTAAGACCGAGACGGAGCAGGAGTGGTGGCAGGCGGTGCTGGAGTAGGGAGATCAGCAACAGCAGCAGTCTCGCCATCATGGCGGAGGAGACCCTGACGACGTCTACAGTCAACTGATGTGGTGGAGGGACGTGGCCCGAGAATACCAGCAAAACGAGGAGACGGAGGGACCCGACGATCAGCGACGGTGTGCAGGCAATATGGGAGCCGAGAGATGCTGGAGGAAGCCATATCTCGGAAGTACGGGGGCGAACCGGCACAAGGAAGGTCTGAGGCAGTCCGTACAGAGGAGACGGGCAGTTCGGTACAGAGGAGAAGGTGGGGCGGTAGGGCAGCAGGGGGTGCAGGAGCTGGCGAGGTTGCAGGGGAAGGGGCGGGTGAGCTGTCGGGGCAGAGGAAGGGGGGGCGGGGTGTCTGGGAGGTGTCGGGTGGGCTGCTGGAGCAAAGGAGGAGGCCGGAGGGGGGCGGAGGGGGCAGCCGGGAGGTGCGGAGGGGGCGGAGGGGGCTGCGGGTGGTGCGGAGGGGGGCTGTAGGGTGTCGGGTGGGGATCGGGGGGGGCTGTAGGGTGTCGGGGGGTGGCGGGGGGCTGGATGGGGGTCGGCGGGGCGCTGTAGGGCGGAGGCAGGGCCGGGGGGGGTGGGCGGGTGGAGAAGGGGGGGGCGGCGGGGTGCTGGAGGGCGGAGGAGGGGTGCCGGGGGTTGGGCAGGTGGAGAAGGGGGGGCCGGCGGTGGCTGTAGGCCGGAAGGGGGGGCCGACGGGGTGCTGGAGGCCGGAAGGGGGGCCGGGGGGGTGCTGGAGGCCGGAAGAGGGGGGCCGGCGGTGGCTGTAGGCCGGAAGGGGGGGCCGGCGGGGTGCTGGAGGCCGGAAGGGGGGCCGGCGGGGTGCTGGAGGCCGGAAGGGGGGGCCGGGGGACTGCCGATCAGGTGAACGGAGGCCGGAGGAGATGACCGTCGTCGATGTCGCCGCGAGGGAGAACCCTAGTGCTCTGATACCATGTTAGGAGAACCCTAGGGCTATGGCTTCCACCACCGCCGAGATTGTCTGGCTTCGCCGTCTTCTGCTCGACTTAGGAGTGGTGATATCCGGGCCCACTCCTCTCTTCTGTGACAACCGGAGTGCTATTCAGATTGCTAGCAACCCGGTCTTCCATGAGCGAACAAAGCATATTGAAGTTGATTGTCATTATGTTCGCCAGGCGTTTATCGACCACACCATCTCCCTGCCTTTCATTTCCTCATCGGAGCAGACTGCTGATTTTCTGACGAAGCCCCTGACGATTGCTCGCTTCCAGCATTTTCTAGGCAAACTCTCGGTTCATGATCCACCGTGAGTTTGAGGGGGAGTGTTAATGTACATATAGATGGGTCGGGTTTAATGTATAGTCGGGTCGGATTGTATAGTGATACATGTACATATATTGGGCTTGAGTCCCTCAATGGAATGCATTCTATTCCTCTCCAAACCCTAGCCGTCATCTCCTAACACTACAGAACATGAAGAGTCTAATATTGAACTTTTTCAAAGTAAACCGTCACACCTAAATTCTAAACCACTTGCTTCCTTTATGAAAGTGATTGAAATAAACTAGATCATGTATATGGTTATGAGGTGGATGCAAAATAAAGATATGATATCAACATAAAACATCATGCTATTTCAAGTTTCAATTTTTATGCTTATGTTAATGTATATACTTGGTCGGGTTCTTTGTACAGTTGGGTCGGGTTGCTTGTGCATTCGTGTACATATATATTGGGCTTGAGTCCCTTAATAGAGATCATTACGTTCTCTCCAAACCCTAGCCGTCACCTCCTAACATGGTATCAGAGCTCTAGGATTTCGATCTGCGGCGAAGGCGACGACGGATCTTCTTCGGCACCCGCACCTCCTCCGGTCTCCTTTTCTGATCTCCGCGCCACCCTGGCCCCCCCTCTATTCCCTGCGGCCACCCCGCATCACCCCCGGCCACCCCCTATGCTCCCTGCAGCCCCCCTGCGCCACCTCGCCCCTTCCTCTGCTCCCTGCGGCCACCCTACACCACCCCGGTCCCCTCCTCTGCTCCCTGCGGCCACCCCGTGCCACTCCGGCCCCCTCCTCTGCTCCCTGCGGCACTCCGCGCCACCCCACCTCCTCTTCTGCTCCCTGCGCCCCCCCCCCCCCCCGCCCTACCCTGCCTCCTCCTCTACTCCCTGCGGCCCCCCTGCCCCCCTTCCGGCCACCCCCGACCTTTCTGCTCTCCTACGGCCACCAGCCACCCCCAGCAGCCCCTCCCGCAGCCCCCCTCCCCCTCGCAACTCCTTGCACCCCCCCGGCCCCATCAGCCTCTCCCTACAACCCTCTACTGCCCCCCAGCAGCCCCCGGCCCTCACAACCTCCCTTCGGCTACCCCGCAGCCCACCCCAGCCACCCCGACCCCTCTGCCCCCCCTCCAATCACTCCGCAGCCCCTCCGGCCACCCCCTGCCCCCCTCCCCCACCCCGGCTCCACCCCGACCCCACCCCGGCTCCACTACAACCCCACCCCATCACCTCTCGACTCCACCTTGAACCCACCCCGGCTCCTTCTCGACACCAGCCCGACCGCTCGGGTCCTCCCGTGCCGGTCCGCCCCTACTGCACTGCACCGACCTTGCGTCGGTCGGGTTCTATGGCTTCCTCCAGTATCTCTCGGCTCCCGTACTGCCTGCACACAGTGGCTGATCGTCAAGTTTCTCCGTCTTTTTGTTTTGACGGTGTTCTCGGGCCACGTCCCTCCGCCACGTCAGTCGACCGTGGCCATCTTCAGGGTCCCCTCCGCCATGATGGCGGGATTGCTGTTGTCGCTGATCTCACTACTCCGGCTTCTTCTGTCACCACTCCTACTCAGCCTCGGTCTTACTCCGACCGTCTCCAGCACCTTGAGGAGTTACTTTTTCGGTACCTCGCCTCCACTAGCTCTTCGACAGATTACGACCTATGTGCCACTCCTGGTACTACTGCTCTATGGATCTTCGACTCGGGTACCTCCTGCCACTTTACCTCTGACTCTTCCGTACTCATGGATTATCGCCCTGCTCCTACCCACCTGGGGGTCCGCACTGCTGACGGGACTCGTGTACCCTTTTTGCAATGTGGATCCATCATCCCTGCCTCTGATTTCACTGGTCGCCTGACCTTATCTCGTGTTCACCATGCTCAAGGTTTGAAATTTCCATTTCGGTCAATATTTCGACCTTCTGGAAAATGAAAATATTTATGGAAATATTTCGACAGTGTGGAAATGTTGTGATTTGTAGAAAAGGATTTTCGCCCAGATATCGTGAGAATTTCGCGAAATATTTCAGAGAATCGTGAAATATCGAAGAGAATCGCGAAATATCGCATGTGAAACGAAAGGGGCCAGTCACTTTCGGCCGCCCCACGTGGGTGGGCTCCAGCTGTCTCGAAAGCGACAGGCGGCATGAAATCACACGAAAAACTCCTAATAAACCACGAAATATCGCATGAAATATCGCCCCGAAAAAGACAATTGCCGATCGCTTTCGGCCGCCCCACGTGGGTGGACCCCAGCTGTCTACGCGATATTTCGCACTTTTCTCGCGTATCAGAAATTGTGTGCGATATATCGCGAAATATCACGATCAAACAGGTTTCGGTCGGTCGCGCTCTGCACACCACGTGATGCGGGGCCCAGCTGTCTGACAGAAAAGTCGCAATATTTCGATGTTTTTAAATTTTGCACGAAATCTCGCGAAATATCACGATTTTTACGTGATTTCCATTCCGCTCAAAACAACAGTCGGGATTTCGTGCTGAGATTTGAGAAAAACGAGATATTTCGCGATATTTCTCGAGATTTTGAACCTTGACCATACTCCCCTCTTACACATTAATTTAATATCTGTTAGTTTTCTTTATGACTAGGACCTGACTGTTACATTTACTTCTTCCTCTTGTTCCGTGTAGGATCCGCTGACCGAATGCTACCAGGATTAGTAAGTGTTAATATCCTCTACTGTAGGGATAGGCATTGATGTGTACAACCAAAACTTTGCTTTGATAAACTAACAATACATAGAGGCAGACTCATGATTCATCAATATTGGTTAATCAATATATGTAGGTATGCACTCATGTATTTGTGAGGTTTCTCCGGACCAATGACTGCTGGAATAGTCACTCCTATATCTAAATAATAAAGAATATAACTGTATGTCCAGTCCACCCAAGCCGTGATTCGTGAATCAATTCTACATGTAGGCTATGATTAATTCAACCTATGCCCAAAGACCTGGTTCCTTTTAAGCATTTAACCTTGTAGACCTTATCTATGGACTATTCATGGTATATAGTCATAGGCATTTTCATCATATAGATGGATGCACATGATCATAGAAAACTGAACTATGTCATTGATAGCTCATCAAAAAATAGGTTTTAGGGCATAGTCCTTCAACACCTCCACCATCGTTGGACTCTAAAGGATACATATTCTGATCCATGAACTTAGGCCTCTAGGTTGTCTTGTGGTATGGTCTCTATTCAAGATTTTTGGCCTCCTCGTGTCTAACATAATCATCGGGATCCTTGCATTTGGAATACAATGGAATATTGCAGTCATTGAAATCCTCAACCAATACTCTATGCACAAGGTTTGAGATCATGGATTTGTTTTCTCAACTCCTAGATCTCTGTATACAAAGCATGATTATTGCAGGACAAATTAACCCTCGCAACCGTCCATGTCTCAACCCATCGCCTCTAACAAGACTTCGACTCAGCTTCAATAGAATGAGTTCTCTCTCACCGAGATACCAAAATAATGATGCAGGTTGTTACCACAACCCTAGGAGAGAGACGAGTAGGGTTTGGGAGAATGACGGGCAATTCTCATTAGGGCAATAGCCACGAATATATAGGTATCATACATGTGTAGGGAATAAGTCTTGTACACTGAACTCATGTGTATAACCTACAATATACATTAACACCTCCCCTCAAACTCACGGTGGATCAAACACTGAGAGTTTTCTAATAAGGAACAAAAAACGAGGAGAGATGTGACTTCGTGAAAAAATCAGCAATCTGCTCTGTGGAGGACACATAGGGCAGAGAGAAGCCTCGTACTGCTCTTTGGAGAAGTAACAATCGAGCTCAATGTGCATTGTTCGCTCATGAAACACCGGATTGCTGACAATCTGAATAGCACTCTTGTCACAAGGAAGAGCTGTAGGTCCAGAAGTATCAATGCTAAGATCCCAAAGAAGACACCGGAGATGAACAATCTCCTTAGTAGTAGTGGCCATGGCATGAAACTCGGCCTCAGTACTGGAGAGGGAGACGACCTTCTGTTTCTTGCTCTTCCAGGAGATAAGGGATTCACTAAGAAATAGGTAATATCCAGTAGTCGAATGACGAGTAGTCGGGTCATCGGCCCAGTCAGCATCAGAATATGCACGAAGCACCATAGAAGAAGTCGAGGAAAAAAAGAGTGACTTAGTAATAGTGCCTCGAAGGTACTGGAGAGTCCGTAAGAGAGCAGCATAGTGAGCTGAGTGAGGTGCATCCATGAACTGGCTAAGATTACTTACTGCATGTGCAATATCTGGTCTGGTGATGCAAAGGTAGACTAGCTGACCAATGATCTCCTGGTAACGAGTAGGATATGATAGGGGCTCACCATCAACAGGGCGTAGCTTCACATGAAGCTCAAGAGGAGTGTCAACTGTACGACAGTTAGAGAGTGCAGCCCGGCTAAGGATGACAGTCGTATACTTCTGCTGAGAAAGCAGAATCCCCAGATCACCCCTAGCAACCTCAAGGCCAAGAAAGTAACGCAAGAGACCAAGATCCTTCATCTGAAACTAACTCTGAAGATGCTGCTGAAGAGAGGCTAATGGCACCGGAGTCGTCACTTGTATGAATCATGTTATCGACATAGAGAAGGATGATGGCCCGACCCTGGGAGGAAGTCTGCACGAATATATAAGTGATCCTGGAAGCTCTCCACAAAATCGATCTCAGTAACTGCATGACAAAAACGCTCAAACCAGGCATGAGGGGCTTGTTTGAGTCCATAGATAGCCCGACGGAGATGACAAACGAGCTGAGAAGGCGGGCTAAGACTAGGAGGAGGCTGTATATAGACAACCTCGGAGAGATCACCATGAAGAAACACATTCTTCACATCCATCTGAAGCAGGGGTTAACCTTTAGCAGCAACAACAACGAGGAGGGTCCGAATAGTAGTCATCTGAGCCACCGGAGCAACAGTCTCATCATAATCAATCCCATACTCCTGGGTGAAACCTCTGGCAACGAGACAGGCCTTGTACCGATCAATGGAGCCATCGAGACAATGCTTGATCTTGAAGACCCACTTGCAGCTGATGGGCTCAACACTAGCAGGCAGAAGGACAACCTCCCACGAACGTCTGAGTCTGCTCGAAGGCCTGGAACTCCTCGGTCATAGGCTGCTGCCACACAGGGTACTGCATTGCCTATCTATAAGACCTCGACTTTCTGTCTTTGTGAAGGGAAGTAAGGTAAGCAAAGAACTTAGGCGAGTAGGCAGTGACTGCAGCAAAACTAAAACGGTCAAGAGAGTAACCAAAGTGGTCTGGGTGGTGACACTCGTGCTAGAGGTAGCGAGGAGTGCTAGGATCCACATCTGATAGAGAAGGGCTGCTCGAAGTAGACGGCGTACCAGAGGAGTCACTGTCAGACAAAGGCATGACAGGCAACAGGTCAGGTTGACGACGATGAGAATACACCTGAGGAAAGGGAGAAACAGTTGGAGGAGACAAATGACCTGAGGGAGAGGAGTGAGGCACATAAGAAACATCATCTGAGAAGGAAATAGTAGGACTCAAGCTAGGAGGGGCTACCACTGTAATAGGAGGTAAGGGCTCAAGATCGGGTGCGAGAGTAGTAGCTGGAGAATAAGAGGGTGTCGTAAGAGGAGCCGGTCGAGACACTAAGGAGGGGCTGTAGGAACCTCAAGGAAGGTAAGATCCTGAGACACAACAGAGTAGTAGGGAACATCCTCGACAAAAGAAACATATCGAGAGATGCGATGACGACGAGCTAAGAGATCATAGCAACGATACCCCTTGTGCTCAGAACTGATCCCCAAGAGCACACACTTAGTAGACCTAGCCGACAGCTTGTTACGCTCATGGGAAGAAAGAAGGACAAAGCATGTGCACTCGAAAGTACGCAACATGCTGTAGTCGGGAGGGATTACATAGAGGCGCTCATAAGGAGAAATGCCAGAGAGGACTCAAGAAGGGGTGATGTTAATAAGGTTGAAAAAGGTCAAAATGGCCTCTGTCCAGAAGGTGTGAGGGATGAACGAAGGGAGAAGCTGAGCACAACCTGTTTCAAGGATGTGACGGTGTTTCCGTTCAACAATCCCGTTCTGCTTATGAGTATGAGGACAAAATTGTTGGAAGAGTCCTATGAGATTGAAGAATAAAGAGCATAGTAGAAGAGAGATTTGCGGGCACAATCAGACCAGAAAGTTTTGATATGAGCATGGAACTAAGTATGGACCTCGACTGTGAAGGTCTGATAGACCTCAGAAATGTCAGATCACTGACAAATGATGTAAACCCATGTGACGCGAATAATCATCAATGAAGATAACATAGCAAAGATAACCATTCATAGAAGATAAAGGTGCAGGACCCCAAATATCTGAGTGCACTAAATTAAACGGACTATATGACCTCGACAAACTGGAATAAAAGGGGCTATCCGAATGTTTAGCCAATTGACATCCCGTACAAAAAGAAAAAGGAGTAAAGAAACCTCGGCCGAAAGCTCCAGACTGAAAAAGACTTTTAAGTCGAGGTTCAAACATATAACCTAATATTCTATGCCACATGTTGGCATCAGAAGAGACAGCACCACAGAAGACCGAAGGAGAGACAACAGGTAGATAAAGATACTCCAGGTGATAGAGTCCGCCCGCCTTACGAGTAACTCAATTCTCTATCCTGTGCGTGGATCCTGCACAACACAAGAAGAGAAAGAAAAAGTAACTATCAAGCCAGAATCATATAAGCTACTAATAGAGATTAAGTTCATGCAAAGCTGAGGTGCGTGCAAGAGAAAAGGTAGAGAGAGAAGGCCAGTAGGGTTTGAGGCGGTAGTGATGGACCTAGTCTGCGAGATAGCTAAAAGAGAGCCATCTACAATGTGAATCAGAGAAATGCGAGAGGAAGGTGAGCATGCCAAAAGGATGGAGTGGTCAGGGGTCATGTGGTGAGAGGCCCAAGAGTCCATAATCAAAGGTGCAGAGGTACCCGAGGTGGCAAAGAAGGCAGAGGGTCTAGAGGAGCCAGAAGAAACGGTTGCAGGCTGCAGAAAGAGCTGCTCAAGACACATCTCTATATGCTGAAGACGATCTGTCATAGTAGCATCAGCAATGGTGGCTCCAGCAATAGCAACAATAAAACGACCATGGTTAGGCGGCCTGGCACGCTTCTCTGAATGAAGCTGTCAATAGGAGTTGATCGTGTGCCGCGGCTTCCCACAGTAGGTGCATCTCCAAGTGTCAGACATGCCGGAGGAACGGGAGGGGCCACGAGAGCGTAGAAGTGGTTCTTGGAGGTGGAGCAGTAGCGAGAACACCCTCAAAATTGGAGGGTACAAAGGTCTGAAGGGCAGCGACGGTACGGAGATGGGTCACCTCGGCAATAAGCTCAGTTACAGTAGCATCAAATGAGGAGGAGGATTCCTATGGATCAACTATCCCGCGAAGGGAGGAACTAAGGGTGAAAAGCCATCAAAAACTGGTAGAGCTGTCATCGTTCCCGAAAGAACTATACCTTGCACCAGGAGGCACTAATTCTGGATACCTCCAGTAGAGGGGGCTCCAAGGCCTGAAGCTCACACCAATAGCCGCGCATGAGGCTGTGAAACTACTGAATCGTCTGCTCCCCCTACTGAGCAGATTGGGCCTGAGATAGGAGCTGATACTCACGGACCCTGCTCTGCTACACAATGCACTCCGTGAGAGAAGCCTAAAGCTCTACCGCAGTAGCAAAGGTGATAAGATCGGACCAAAGCGAGCGATCAACCGAGGTTATGAGAAACGTCTGGACACGATGATCATGAAGGCTCCAGGTGTCAGAGGTCCCTGATCCAGAAGCAGGAGCAGGTATAGAGTCATCAAGGTGTCCATACAGGGCTCGACCATCCAGGACACTCTGGACGGTGGTAGACCGTAGACCACGCAGTCCAGTTAGCGATCATGGTCAAGGGAAAGTTTATCGAGATAGGGAGGAAATCTCTTGTCTACTCGAGTGGCGTCGTCAAGAACGGAACAGGGGACGTCATCGATGACTGATCTGAAGTTGCCATCAAGAGATGCGGGAGACGCAGAGACTGTTGGCAAAGGAGTACGCTACGGGCACGGAACGACCGGCTGCGGAGGGCCGACGGGGTTGCAGGAGGACTGGCGGGCGCGGAAGGGCCGGCTGCTGAGGGTTGGCAGGTCCATAGTAGGGCCGTTGGAGGGTTGCAGGAGGGCCGACAGGGCTGTTGGAGGGCCGGTGGGCTGCAGGAGCACCGGCGGAGGGATGGCGAGGCTGCAGGACGACCGACGGGTTGCAGGAGAGCTGGCGGGGATGCAGGAGGGCCGACGGGTTTGCAGGAAGACCGGGCATGGGAGGGCGTGACCCAGGGTGGTAGGGTGGTGGGCTCATCATAGGCGCATGAAAGGTCGCCGGATCGAGGAGGAAGGCAGCGGAAGGGGATGGCGAGGGGATTAGACCCGCTCTGATACCATGTTACCACAACCCTAGGAGAGAGGGAGAGAGACTGCTAGGGTTTGGGAGGATGACGAACAATTCCATTAGGACAATAGCCACGAATATATAAGCATCATACATGTGTAGGGAATAAGTCATGTACACCGAACTCATGTGTGCAACCTACAGTTTACATTAACACAGGTAAAGATCTGAAAACCTGGCTCCACATTAGTTCAAATAAAAACTTTATTCTTATCAAAATAATCTAAATCCTAAACCTAACTAAATCATCCTCTGCCTCTTCCTCTTTATTTATTTGTTTTCTTTTTGCTCCAACCATAATCTAAATGACTACAAGTCCACGGGTAAGAGGGAAGGTCGCATGTTACCTGCCTAAAAGACGGTCGTGGGACTGCATTTTCTTGTCCCACATCATGGACTTCTATCGGTTTGAGAAAGGTCTCAAGGAATCCTACTCGTGTAAATTAGGTGTAGGGACCTTGTAGTTTCCCACATTTATCTTTCTTTTTATTTTCCGGCTATAGTGACATGTGTCTTTAGTCATATAACCCCTCTAAATTTGTGTTAAACCCCATCTTCCTAATAATGAAAAAAGTCCCTAAGAGGTAAGCGACTCAAGCAACACATTTCATTATGATTACTACTGGGCTTAGCATAGGTTTTCTAAAGACAGAGCACTAGAATGATAAACTTGCCAAAAGTGTATGAATGATCAATTAGTCATTTGTATACTCAAATAAGTAGCTAAACCATAACTATAACCATCAAGCCACGTCCCGTCTACTTGGGGTTGTGATGCGAAACAATGCAGGTGAAGAGAATGTCAGTAATTAATTGAGCAGGCAGGGCATAACTATTAATTTTGATACCAAGCGGGACAAGCGATTCAAACAAGTAACATGGGTATTTGCTTTTGGGAACTACTATAACAATGCCAATCGCTTATCGAATCCAGGCGATAAATAAACTATGCTTAAATTACTGGCTAATAGTCCTACTCGCAATATCTAGATTAGCAACTTAGCAGACCAGGTGGACGCTCAACCTCACGACAGGGGCAGCAGTTGGCAATGATAATGTACTAGAGATTCAATGGGTGAAACACGACGGTACCTGATCGAGTAGGGGAAATCTTACTGAGGAGGTGATGATGGTGGCGCGGGAACGTTCTCCGGAGTCGGCAGGACTTCCGGTTGAGGCGATGGTGGTGCTGGGGCCTCCGGAGCTGAGCTCGTCACCGGGTGAGGATTTGCAAGCAGGTGGAGGCAAACGATGTTCTGATGCACCGGCGCGTCGGGGGTGCCAGCGACGATGCCACTCGCTGATGCCGAGGCGGGCCTCAGCGTCACAAACCACGGTGTAGGTGATTCGTTCCACGTATTCCTCCACGCTCTCTCCTTCCGAGAATTGAAAGTCGAGGAAGGGGGAGTTGATGTCGAGGTACCTGTCTTCGTCTTCGATCATCCCATGGTCCACATCGGGGTCCGCCATGTGAGCATGCCGGAGCTGTGAGATAAGGGTGGGTCGGGTGTGCTGCAGGGAAGAGGAGGGGAGGGGGTGCGGTGAGGCCGGTCGGGTAGGAGTGGAGGGAGGGGCTCGGGGTGGTGGCCGGCAGAGGGAGGGAGGAAGGAGGGGGGGATCGGGGTGGCCGGCTGCACAGGGGCAGGGATCGGGTTGGGGGTTGCAGCACCGGGAGGAGGGGAGGGGGTTGGGGTCAGGTCGGGCCGGCGGTGCAAGGGGGGGGGGGTTTTGGGGCAGATCGGGTGGGAGGGGAGAGGAGGGGGATCGGGGAGGGGGGGGTGGCACGGGTGGGGTAGGCCGGTTGGGTGGGAGGTAAGGGAGGAGGGGGGGATCGGGTGGGGACCGGGGTCGGGAGAAGGGTGGCACAGACAGGGAGGGGAGGGCATCGGGTGGGGACCGGGGTCGGGAGAAGGGTGGCACGGACAGGGAGGGGAGGGGAAGGGCTCGCGGGAGAGAGAGAGGGAGAGAGATGAGGGCGGCGGTGGGGGCTAGGGAAAAGAAAAGGAAGAAAAGATTAGGGTTTCACACGCCTAATCTGATCCTAGGGTTTCACATACCTAGGCTTGGGGTTGGGGTTTCACACGCCTCACCTTGGTTCTCTTAACACACATGTAGAGGGAAACGAAATTTTATTATTCATTCAATACCATTACATGATCCATGGGCAGGCCTATATAAAGGCCTGCGATAACAAACGAAAGTCCCTGGAAGTCGAGGTGGGACTAAATAACACAATGCAGAAAATAAAAACAAATGAAAACATCCATGATGGTGCAGGCTGTCTGATCAGAGCCATAGGCTCAGGTGGCGCCTCCTGCGCTGGTACACGCGCCATGGGCGTTGCTCGATATCCCCATCATTCTCCCGGGGTGGGAGAGAGCTCGACTCCGTCGAGTAAGGCTCGGTGCGGCTCTCGTATAGCTCCAGCAGGTCCGGGTCAAGCCGTTGCAGTTCTTCTCGCTCCACCCATGTATCCTCAGATGGTGGTTTTCCTTTCCAGCGAATCAGGTTCCTTCGGGTTCCACCGTCTCTACCAGAGACGATCTCGTCATCTAGAATTTTATCAATGCCGTCTGCTGTGGGATTTGGGATATTTTGGGGTAGTGGAGGTAAGGAGGTGCTCTCAGAAACAGGGTCCAAGGTAGGCTCTACCAGAGGGTTACTAGGGTTGAAATTTGGACCCTTGTAGGCCACTAAATCTTCTATATTGAAAGTCGGACTAATGCCAAAACCCTCAGGTAGGTCGATAACATAGGCATTGTCATTTATCTTCCTTAGGATCCGAAAGGGACCGGCACTGCGTGCATGTAGTTTCTTAACAGTCCCCGAGGGAAACCGTTCCGGGCGGATCCGGACCATCACATAATCCCCGACGTTAAAAGTTTGAACTTGTTTTCGGGCATCGGCTCGTAATTTATAGTCAGCATTGCTTTGCTCAATCTTGTTACTGATTTCTTTATGTAGTTCATGCATGTGTGATGCAAATGCAGATGCAGACTCGGAGACTCTATGATGATTAGCCATGGGAATGAGATCTATGGGTTGCCTAGGCTTAAAACCATGGACAATTTCATGTGGACTCATGCCGGTAGTTCTATTAACAGATGAATTATATGCAAACTCAGCTATTGATAGTTTCAGATCCCAACTCCCAACGTGTTCACCCACTAACGTTCGCAGAAGATTCCCCAAGCTCCGATTGACTACCTCGGTTTGACCGTCGGTTTGGGGGTGGAAGGCCGTGGAAAATTGGAGCTTTGTTCCTAGCTTATGCCAGAGAGTCTTCCAGAAGAAACTGGTAAACTTGACATCTCGATCTGACACGATAGTTTTGGGTAACCCATGTAACCTCACGATGCCATCGAAGAAGATTTTTGCGACGTGGGAGGCATCGGAAGTTTTAGAGCACGGGAGGAAGTGAGCCATTTTAGAGAATCGGTCTACCACCACCAAGACCGAGTCATATTTTCGCAGGGTTTTCGGGAGGCCGAGTACGAAGTCCATACTAATGTCCTGCCATAGGCAGTTGGGAACCGGCAGTGGTGTATACATGCCGGTATTTTATTTTTGTTGCTTGGCCAACTGGCAGGTGTAACACCGACTCACATATTTAGCGACATCTCGCTTCAGACTTGGCCAGAAAAATCGATACTCAATGGCCTCGATGGTTTTATTAATGCCAAAATGGCCAGCAAGACCACCCGCATGAAGCTCCCAAATAGGGAATTCACGAAGGGATGTTCGGGGGATGCACAGCCGACGGCCACGGAAGAGGTACCCGTTTTGCATGAGGTACCCTTCTATTTCTTGAACTGTGCCGTCTACTAGTGCAGCATAGACTTCACCGAAATCGAGACAGGACTCGTACTCAGCTCTCAGCCTTTCAAAACCTTCGACCGAAGTGGTCAACTTAGACAGAACGAACATGCGGCGACTGAGGGCGTTGGCCGCCTTGTTTTCTACTCCTGCTTTATGGCGCAGGGTGAAAGTGTAGTCCTGGAGGAACTCAACCCAGCGACCATGCCGTGCGTTAAGCTTCTTCTGTGAGTAGATATACCGCAGGGCCTCATGGTCAGAATAGATAACGAACTCTTGCGGAAGCAGGTAGTGTCGCCAGTGGCGAAGCGATTGGATCACCGCATAGAATTCCTTATCATAAGTGGAGTATCGCTGTCGAGTTTCATTCAACTTCTCGCTAAAATACGCGACAGGATGACCTTCTTGGGAGAGGACGCCCCCAATGCCGATTCCGGAGGCGTCACAGGCTACTTCGAAGACTTTGGTAAAATCTGGGAGGCGCATCACAGGGACCTCAACCATTCGCTTTTTGATTTCCAGAAAAGCCCTAGTGGCAGCACTCGTCCACTCAAACTCGCCCTTTTTTAGACAGTCTGTGATTGGGGCCGTAATGGTGCTGAACCCCTTGATGAATCTCCTGTAAAAGGTGGCGAGACCGTGGAAGCTTCGGACATTCCGGATGTTCTTGGGCTCAGGCCATTCTTCAATTGCGCGGACCTTCTCCGGGTCGGCAGAAACCCCGTTGAAAGAAACAACAAAACCGAGGAAGTGGACTTCGGTGGCAAGGAAGGTGCACTTCTTAGGATTGGCGAACAGCTCTTCCTTTCTTAGCACGACGCAGACTTGCCGAAGGTGGTCTAAATGCTGCGCTTGGGACTGGCTATAAATGAGTATGTCATCAAAGTACACCACCAGAAATTTTCCCATAAAAGGGCGGAGTACTTGTGTCATGACTCTCATGAAAGTGCTAGGCGCATTGGTCAGTCCGAACGGCATAACCATCCATTCGTACAGTCCGTCCTTGGTCTTAAATGCCGTCTTCCACTCATCTCCCGGGCGGATGCGAATTTGGTGGTAACCACTCTTCAAGTCAACTTTGGAGAAGACTGTGGCTCTAGACATCAGGTCTAACAGATCATCCAGGCGAGGGATAGGAAAACGGTATTTGACCGTTATCTTATTGATGGCATGGCTGTCCACGCACATGCGCCAGGTTCCATCCTTCTTGGGCGTAAGCAGAGCTGGAACCGCGCAAGGACTCATGCTTTCTTTGATGAAACCCTTCTTCAATAGTTCATCAACCTGCCGTTTCAACTCGGCATGCTCTGTAGGGTTCATTCGGTAATGGGGCAGGTTGGGGAGGCTGGCTCCAGGAACCAAGTCGATGGCGTATTGTATGTCACGCATCGGAGGCAGTTGGTCGGGGAGGTCCTCAGGGAAGACATCAGCGAATTCTTTCAGTACTGGGGCAATCTCTAGGGGAATAACTTGGGTGGACTCTTTAGGAACTTCCCGGGCTGCAAGGATCATGATTGGAGCCCCCTTTTCCAGCTCAATGCTCAATTCTCTGGCACCGATATAGCTAACGCTGCTAGTCTTCTTAGCAGAGGGGGTGGACTTCTGTGCGGATGGACCATTCTTGGGCTGAGAGGGTAACAACTTAATTTTCTTGCCTTCATGTTCAAACAGGCACATGTTGGATCGGCCGTAGATGAGGACATCATTATCGAAAAGCCACGGCCGCCCTAGTATGACTTGACCCACATCCATAGTCAAAACATCACACCAGATCTTCTCCTGGTAGGCATTGAAGTTTATGGGGACCAAACATCTTTGTTTGACCTCCATGGCCGTAGAGTTGATCCAGGAGACTTGGTATGGTCGGGGATGGGGAACTGCCTTCAACCCAGTCTTGGAGATCACGGCAGACGAAACTGCGTTAACGCAACTTCCACTGTCGATGATCACTTTGCAGTTCTTATCTCCGATTCGGGTAAAGGTGTGAAAGATGTTGGTACGCCTCCAATCATCTTGTTCTTTGGGCTGGGACAGCGCACACCTTACAACGGCCAACTCAGTGGGTGTTGTGTACCTAAGGCAACCTAAAGTGACGTCATCGCCCTCTTCATCAAAGTCTCCTTCATCATCATCAGCTTGGTATACGAAGCCGTCAACCTCTGACTCTAATGCCTCAACAGGTGTGCCATCAATGATGTTGATTTTTACGGGGCTAGGGCAATTCGCTGCCACGTGCCCATAACCCTGGCACTTGTAGCACTTGATGAGGGGACTGACTTTGGAGAAATCCCTTTCTGGGCCCTTGCCACGGTTGTCCTTCTCATGGTTTCGACTTGTGGGGTCGGCTCGTTGTTGAGATTGGGTGGGGTAGGGTCGACTGGGGTAATTGTTTGAGGAGGCTCGAGGGGCATTACTTCGGGAATCTTGGCCCCGATGAGAGTGGGTGGACCTAATACTATCGAGGTCTTGCACTAAAGCGTAGGCCCTCTCTAGCTCCGTAACATCTCGAACGAGAAGCTCGTTCCTCAGGTCCTCTCTTAGACCTGACCGGAAACGGGATAAAACCTGAACAGGGGTCTCAGTCCCTAGAACGTTGCAGCGGGTCAAGAACTCGTCAAACTTGGCGACGTAGTCCCTTGCTGACTTGTTACCTTGAGTGAATTGATGCCACTGATCTAAGAGACGCGCTTGAAAGGAAGGTGGCACGTATTTCCCCTTCAGTTCATTCTTCATGGCTACCCAAGTATCGATGGGGTCTTGGGTTCGGGCCACTCTCAAGGCTTCGACGTTAGTCCAGTATTGACTGGCAGGGCCACTGAGTTTCATCGCGGCAAATCGGACCTTCCGGGGTTCCGTTAATGGGTACCAGGCGAAATACCGGTCCATGGATTGGAGCCAGTCTAGGAAAAATTGGGGATCATGCTGACCATCGAAAGCGGGTACTTCTAGCCTGATGCTCCGGAGGTATTGTTCATACGGATCTTGATTGTTTTGCCAAGGTGGCCGAAAATCCTGAGGGTCCATGGGTGGGGGAGTTCGAGGTAGAACTTGGTCCAGACGGTCAAAACGGGCATTGGTATCGCGCTGGTAAGCTGCGAAATTTTGGTTCATTGTGGCAATCCCCTGAGCTAACTCAGCGAGTGTCCTAGCTAGGGCATCGGGATCCATGTTGCAACTGTCAGTCTCACTAGACTCCCCTAAAAGATATGGCCTACCTCTACAGGTTGGCATGCACACACGACGACAACTAATGCAGAGGAAATGATGACATACAATAAATGCAGGGTTCCTAGCTAACAACCATGCTCTGATACCAGAAATGATGCGAAACAATGCAGGTGAAGAGAATGTCAGTAATTAATTGAGCAGGCATGGCATAACTATTAATTTTGATACCAAGCGGGACAAGCGATTCAAACAAGTAACATGGGTATTTGCTTTTGGGAACTACTATAACAATGCCAATCGCTTATCGAATCCAGGCGATAAATAAACTACGCTTAAATTACTGGCTAATAGTCCTACTCGCAATATCTAGATTAGCAACTTAGCAGACCAGGTAGACGCTCAACCTCACGACAGGGGCAGCAGTTGGCAATGATAATGTACTAGAGATTCAATGGGTGAAACACGACGGTACCTGATCGAGTAGGGGAAATCTTACTGAGGAGGTGATGATGGTGGCGCGGGAACGTTCTCCGGAGTCGGCAGGACTTCCGGTTGAGGCGATGGTGGTGCTGGGGCCTCCGGGGCTGAGCTCGTCACCGGGTGAGGATTTGCAAGCAGGTGGAGCCAAACGATGTTCCGATGCACCGGCGTGTCGGGGGGTGCCAGCGACGATGCCACTCGCTGATGCCGAGACGGGCCTCACGTCACAAACCACGGTGTAGGTGATTCGTTCCACGTATTCCTCCACGCTCTCTCCTTCCGAGAATTGAAAGTCGAGGAAGGGGGAGTTGATGTCGAGGTACCCGTCTTCGTCTTCGATCATCCCATGGTCCACGTCGGGGTCCGCCATGTGAGCATGCCGGAGCTGTGAGATAAGGGTGGGTCGGGTGTGCTGCAGGGAAGAGGAGGGGAGGGGGTGCGGTGAGGCCGGTCGGGTAGGAGTGGAGGGAGGGGCTCGGGGTGGTGGCCGGCAGAGGGAGGGAGGAAGGAGGGGGGGATCGGGGTGGCCGGCTGCACAGGGGCAGGGATCGGGTTGGGGGTTGTAGCACCGGGAGGAGGGGAGGGGGTTGGGGTCGGGTCGGGCCAGCGGTGCAAGGGGGGGGGGGGTTTGGGGCAGAACGGGTGGGAGGGGAGAGGAGGGGGATCGGGGAGGGGGGGGGGTGGCACGGGTGGGGCAGGCCGGTTGGGTGGGAGGTAAGGGAGGAGGGGGGGATCGGGTGGGGACCGGGGTCGGGAGAAGGGTGGCACGGACAGGGAGGGGAGGGGATCGGGTGGGGACCGGGGTCGGGAGAAGGGTGGCACGGACAGGGAGGGGAGGGGAAGGGCTCGCGGGAGAGAGAGAGGGAGAGAGATGAGGGCGGCGGTGGGGGCTAGGGAAAAGAAAAGGAAGAAAAGGTTTGGGTTTCACACGCCTAATCTGATCCTAGGGTTTCACACACCTAGGCTTGGGGTTAGGGTTTCACACGCCTCACTCTGGTTCTCTCAACACACATGTAGAGGAAAACGAAATTTTATTATTCATTCAATACCATTACATGATCCATGGGCAGGCCTATATAAAGGCCTGCGATAACAAACGAAAGTCCCTGGAAGTCGAGGTGGGACTAAATAACACAATGCAGAAAATAAAAACAAATGAAAACATCCATGATGGTGCAGGCTGTCTGATCAGAGCCATAGGCTCAGGTGGCGCCTCCTGCGCTGGTACACGCGCCATGGCCGTTGCTCGATGTCCCCATCAGGTTGTCTTTATGAATACTTCTTCACCATGATTAAATTCATAATGTGAGTTGGTTTTTTTACAACTGGCTTTCAACCCTCACCTTTCTCATCCGGTCTTGGGGCCGCCAATGGCAGTTTTACACACTCCGTTACTAACTTGGTGAAAATTGTCCATATAAAGTGATGATGTGTGCATATTAATGTTATCCTTGTAAACTAGCTAATTGTTAGATACCACATTTTTTATTGACCATCATGATACATTATGACCACTTTTATATTTTTAATGGTCAGATGGGGTAGGAGGGTAACAAATAATATTTCATTTATGTTTATCATGCTAAGTTGTCTATAAGTTGATATAGGATTTCTTTGAAAATATTGCGAAAAGAGGTATAATTACATTTTATGCATTTCATTGTTATCATATTAACATTAACATAATTTTTCTCCAAACTCACCTGTAATATACATGTTTACATAGTTTCCAACAAACTCACGAGCAATACATGTGTTCTACTACATCTTAATTTTATGGATTTGTAGATTATTCTAAAAGGTGAACAAATTGGTTTGAAGCATTTCAAGCCTATAAAACCTTTGGGTTGTGGAGATACTGGAAGGTACGACTATATGTCAATGTTAAACTAGATTCAATTTCAGCATGATAATTTTGATATTTGGTAACTTACTATATGGAGCACCATCCTTATTGCTTTTATTTATTTGAAGGTCCTTACTGATTTCTCTTCTACTTATATATCCTGGTTAACTACATATATTCATGTATATATTTACATTTATGTATTACCAAAAGCACATACAAATTGATAGTGACTTTTCAGGAACCAAATTAGCTCAACGCTGAATGATGAATAATCTTTAGTATCGATAACAATGATTTGTTTTAAATGTCCATGTATAATATTATTATTACAAAGCATATATATATATATATATATATATATATATATATATATATATATATTTCTCTGGATATGTATGTATATGCTTTCCTATCTGAATACTAAATTTATTTGTGTACAGATTTGCATATATTTGTTATAATCCACTTCGGAACGTGAAGTCATGGGTTTCTAAACACACATCCCTATCCATTAGCACACTCATCTAGGCTCTAGTCTATTTATGAATGAAATTGCTGTCATGTGATGGTAGAGCTAAGATGAAGACACTAGAGTAACTGTAAACATTTTTCATAGTATGTTAGGGATAGAGGAAAAGAAGATGTAAAGAACTTGGAACTTTTTGAATGGGACATTGTAGAGTGTTAAGGGAAAACAAAAAATGATGATTCTTATGGCTGCTGTACTAGGAAACATAATTTTATTTATGAACAAAAAAAAAACGATAGAGTTGTATATATGTCATAGATGAAGTACCTAAGAACTTCTTAAAATTTTTATTTTTTTCCAATTGATAATGTAAGTAATCTTTTTAGTACACATGGAATTTTTTTTCCAATATACTGTATTGATTGTAACGACGGTGCTTTCACTAATTGAAGAATTTCAATTACTCATCATTACCCGCCAACTTCTATATATTATAAGAAATGTTTTATTTATTAAAATGATCAATGTGATTACTTCTTAAAAATGACCAATGTTATTCTAAAAACAAAGTCTCATAACTAATGACTTCCCTTTAAACCATGATTATTAGTTATTGGGGAGTTTATTTTCTGTGTTTGTGTGTTAATGTGTATATACTTGCATATCCACACGTGTGTGTGTGTATATATATATTTGAAAAGGGAGCCTAGACCTGAGGTGTAGCATCGTTGCTGCACCTCAGGCATTGTTTACCATCCTAAAAGTTTTTGAATTTGGGGATTTTTGGTGGATGTGTTCTCTAGGGTAAGGTAATCATCCTCACAAAAAATTAGTAAATTCTAAAACTTCTAGGGTCATCAAATGTTCGAAAATTTATCGATCGTTCACTATAACTGTTAATTTTGCCTAGCTCATTTGATGGCATTAGGAGTTCTAGAATTTGCTGATTTTTGGTGAGGATTGTCACCTTACCTGAGACAACACACCCACCAAAAATCATCAAATTCTAAAACTTCTAGGGAGGTAAACAAGCAAGAGGATCAACAACGATGCTACACCTCAGGTGCAGGCTCCCTGCCCCCCCTCTCTCTCTCTCTGTATATATATATATATATATATATATATATATATATATATATATATATATATATATATATATATATATATATATATATATATATATATATATATATATGGGGAGGGGTACTCTTACTCATGGCCTCTTACTCATATAGTTACCTATGATCTGGGCCGTCCATTAGATCCCAACGTACGGTTCGGATTAGATGGGGAGTTAAAGCAATGGTGTCTACATTAAATGCGGGCTTTTAATACGGACTTTTAATACGGGCATTTAATGCAGACACCATTGCTTTAACTCTCCATCTAATCCGGACCGTACATCGGGATCTAATGGACGGCCCGGATCATAGGTAACTATATGAGTAAGAGGCCATTAGTAAGAGTATCCCTCCCCTATATATATATATATATATATATATATATATATATATATATATATATATATATATATATATATATATACATGTATATATGTGTTTGTAGGTGTGCGTTGTGTGTGTTTACAAATATTTTATATATATATATATATATATATATATATATATATATATATATATATATATATATATATATATATGTATGTAGACGAATGGGATCCTGCCTATCAAAGCAAGGTTTTTTCCTACTTTGATTCATTGTTTGACCATCCTAGAAGTTTTGAAATTTGATGAAATTTGGTGAGGGTGTTGTCTAGGGTAAGATGATCATCCTCACAAATTTTCATTAAATTCCAAAACTTCTAAGAGGGTCAAATGGTCGAAGCAAAATCTGCAGTCACCGTTAAAATCTGCAGATTTTGCTTCGACCATTTGACCATCCTAGAAGTTTTAGAATTTGATGAAAATTTGTGAGGATGATCATCTTACCCTAGACAACACCCTCACCAAATTTCATCAAATTCCAAAACTTCTAGGATAGTCAAACAATGAATCAAAGCAGGAAAAAACCCTGCTTTGATAGGCAGGATCTTGTTCCTCATGTATGTATGTATGTATGTATATATATTGTTGGATTTTGTTAAATATAAGTGATGTGGGTTTTACAAAATAGGTATGGGCGCAAAATAGATGGTTCTTGTTTATTGCTTCGCACGAGATTACAGCCGCTCCTGGGTCTTGTGGGTCGTGAATCAGGGTAATGGAGATGATATCAGAAAATTGTGGGAGGGATCCTCTAGAGGTTTTCTTTGATCGCCGTTTTCACGAATCTTCGTACAAGACTTTGGATGGGTTGCCCAAGGCATAGGTCTTTACAAGGGTTGAGGGTTCTTTTGGAGAGTTAGGGGAGTTTAACCAGATTTTTTCCCTTCCATGCTTGAAGCGTTCGTAGGATAGCAGGCTTTTGGCACCATTCCTCGATATTTGTGTCTTTCTTGGTTCTTGCTCGACCTCGGTGATTTAGATCGTCGATCTTTGGCTTCGATCTTGCTTCTGGCATTTGGCTTTGACTTCTGGCATTTAGCTTCGTCTTTGCTTTGCGTGGCTCTGTCGTTAGCTTTGCTTCAGCGCTTGCGATTGAATGTAGAATGAGAGACTTTCAGTGCTTTTGTTCTTTCAGACTTCGCATCGTATCGGCTAGAACATGTGTTTCTTTGCTCGTAGTTCTTCGTAGTTCATCGGCTTTGGCACTTGTGTTGCTTTGGCGTGGGCTTTGCTTTTACTTTTGCTTTTGCTTTTGTTTTGCTTTGGCTCGATCTTTGCTTTCGGATGACGATGGCGGCGTCTCTGGATCTTCTTATATCCTGAGCTTCCTCCATTTGGGGATGGCACTTTGACAACAACGGGTGTAGCATCGATTTTGGTTTTCTTCTCCGAGCATTCTACTTCGTGAATGAAGTAACACTTTCTTTGGATTTGAAGGCGACGGGTGTAGCGCTGACTTATGGCTTCCTTCTCCAAGCTTTCTTCTTTCTGAATGGAGCGAAGCTTTCTTTGTCTTTGAAGGCGATGGGTGTAGCACCGGCTTCTGGCTTCCTTCTCCAAGTTTTCTTCTTCGTGAATGGAGCGGAGCCTTTGATCTTCAAGTGTGAGGCTTCACATTGATGAGAACTTTTTTGGACTAAGCTGTTCCCTTTGGGATGTACTTGCCCTTACGGTGCCTCGTGAAACTTTTTGTCTTCAAGTGTTGGAGCCTCCTTCTTTGCTGAGCCTTCCTTTTTTTGTTTTCACCTTCGGACCTTTGAGCCTTTCCCCCTGCCCCTCTATTTATAGGTGAAGGGGAGGGGTGGAGAGATATAGTAAGATGTTTTGAATACCTTGAATATCTCTCCTCATAACTACTTGGGATCTAGGAAGCACGGACACTTCTCCAGGCCTCCCGTACCCGTGTCAGACATGTGTCGGACACCGACACGCACCGGACACTGTGGGTTGACGGACTATTCGATATAGGGTCGGGTTACAAGTTGTTGTGATTCAGTTTTGGCTTCAATCTATCTGATCCTCTGAGATTATAACCTCAGAGGATCAGATAGATTGAAGCCAAAATTGAATCACAGTCATTCGTTTGCATGCCATTTAGACTTGAGTGCGATTCACTTGTCAGGATGGTTGTGACGGACGGTTACGATTCAGGTTTGGCTTTAACATATCTTATCCTCTGAGGTTTCAGATAGGTTGAAGTCAAAACTGAAACACAGTCGTTATTTTCCATACCATTTAGAGCTGTGTGCGATTCACCGATCGGGCTAGATGTAACTAACGATTACGATTCAGTATGCATTAAAATTTTATTTTAGTTGTTTTCTATGAGGTTTTTTCGGATATTGAAATATATATGAATTGCAAACACATATAAAATATAAATTAAAAAATATGAATTTATTTTGCCGTGTCTCTGCCGTACCCGTGTCTCCTTTTTTAGGATTTGTCGTGTCGTACCTGTATCCCCATACCAGTGTCAGTGCTTCTTAGCTTGGGATCTATCCCTAATTCCTTTGTCTTAATTGAGGAGTCGTTGTGAAGAAACCAGTACTGGCGGGAAGGAGTCGAAGGTGATTGACTAGATAAAAAGAGCGAATGTTGTCTTCGTGTGAGCCCTCGCACGTTCGAACCTTGCAAGGGTGAGTGTTGTCTTCGCGTGAGCGAATCACGGGAGTTGGTGCAGTGTCACTGGTGAGTGTCTAGACCACTTGTGTTGGAGCAGGAGCGAAGGCAGCCAAACCGGAAGCTTGCGAGGTGCTAAAAGGTGCACTGCAATGTTAGCGTGGCTTGGGGTACGAGCTCCTAGTAGGTCCCGTGAGTCGTGTAACCGTGTCTGTATCTGAACCTTTTGTTAGTGGATTTCTCTGACCATTCGGCGTGAAACCAGTGATGTTTTTGCCCGCGAAGGATTTCCTCATTAAAATTACTGTAAATGTAAGTGTAATTGTGGTTCCAAGACTGCATGTTTTTACCTAGCATCCAACTTTGCCTCGTGTTTTGATCCGAGCTATCATTTGAGAGGCATGCCAGTTGAGTTAGATTCTTCACGTATATCAGTTAGTCTTGCTCGTAGGGTTTAGAAAGATTAGTGGAGTTTAAACTTGAATTTGTTTGCAACTAAACCTAGAAATATTCCGCCGACAACTCCAATCGTATCCCTGATTTGATCCGGTCTCAAATTTCGAGAAAGTAGAAGTAGACCAATAGTTGTAAAAACTAGAGTATGTATCCCGTCGTACTCCGGTCTATCGCTAACGATCTCACCTCTGTCCCACTACCCATTGTCGGTTAGTAGGTGATTTCAATTATGCACCACATGACCTCAAGACTCTAATCAAGAGAGGGAAACAACCGAAGTACCAACTCCAATTACTCTCAAAGAATATTATGCACTGTTGAGCTTTTCTTTGGATGTTACACACCAAAGAGAAGTCTCCCGCAAGAAGAAAATAAAGAAAAGGTACCAAGCGAATAAAGTGCTTTGCAAAATTAATGGAACAATAAAGTATAGTTCTTACCTCATTCATTTGAATCTCCAAACCAATACAAGGATGAAACCGAGCTTCAATCGAGAGCGGAATTGAAGAAGCTCTGAGCCACCATGAAGAAGGATGACAAAAGTTTCCCAATTGGGAGCTCTCCAATAAAATTTCCAAAACTCATTTCAAAGATATGCGCCAAATATGCTCAAGCTGGACTATTTATAGCTAGGTATGATCCCCCATTGTCAGCCCTTGGATCTGGGTATCTGATGGTCGAGAACAACCCAAAAAAGGCAAGTGCACCCGTGGCCAATTGAAATTGAACTCGATGGCGTCTGAACATTTGTTCGGATGACTTGCCCATGCCGTCCAAACAACTGTTCAGGCGCCGGACTCAATGAGTCTGCAACCCCTCAGATGCCTTCTGCAAAAAGGTCGTATTGGTCCAAACGAATAAGAAGAGTTCGAGGTCTTAGACGTCCAAACAACCTTAGTCACACGGTTCAAACAGCTGTTCGGATCGGTACAGAGGCTCTCCAACAATGTAGATTTTCAAGCGTTGGCGTTGCCATGTTCAACATGTGTACATGGAAGTACATGCACTAGGGCCCACTATAGGTTGTATAGGGTACTAAGACTAAATCCGGTAAATTTGATAAATCTTAAATCATCCATTCTAGTTCGATTACAATGAAAACATGCAAAATCACAAACTTCAGAATATTTTGGAAATCAATTTCGGAATGCGTAAATCGAAAGATATTGAAACTTGGAAAACACCAATACGCAAATGCAGATTAAACTGTAAACCTAAACAACCATATGCAGATTGTCCTACAACTCCAAATGTTAGTAAAATTACATATTCCTTGGGTTGCTACGTACGTTGGTCTTTGAATCTTCAGCTAAATGCTTGTCGAGCTTTGGATGATCATGAGTGCTTCGTCAGTGTGCAGGTGCAAACAAAACCAATGCTCGGGCGCTGTCGCAACAGATCAGGGCTGCTCGAAGTTGCAAACCAGCGCTTGGGTGCTATCACGGAGTGAAAGGGCCAAACAGAGCGGGCGTAGGTCGTGCAGGAGGTTTGCTTGTGGGCAGTGTATAGGCGATTGTTGTGCGTTTAGTGTGCAGGAGGGTAGTGCGGGGGCGTGGGATGATGCATGTGCAGGCAGAGCTGCAGGCGTTGCATGAGTCCGGGTGGTGTGCATGCTGGTTTCGTGCAGACAGACAACAATCTCATCATCCTGAGAGAGAGAGAGAGAGAGAGAGAGAGAGAGAGAGAGAGAGAGAGAGAGAGAGAGAGAGAGAGTTATTGTCGCGTGGGCTGTGTTCTCACTGTCTAGAGGGACAGAGATCGTCACGCGAGTGTAAGATCGTTGCGAGGAGAAGCTCAGGATCAAAGCTCGATACCATGTTACGATCAATACTAAAAGAGAGAGAGAGAGAGAGAGAGAGAGAGAGAGAGAGAGAGAGATATGGAGGATAGGGTTTTGGTAGAGAAAGAGATGAATCTCATTAGGGACAATATGCCAATATGTCCATATCCCCTAATATAAATCCGGAGTTTTGGGTCCTTACTTCCTTCCATCATTTTACATATGTTCCCATTTTACCCTTCATAATATATATTAATCAATACCCAGTATTTTGAATCCTATGTCATGAAAACAAACAAAAGGGCTATGACCATAATATGCCATTTTTGCCCTTCCCGTTCTATCCCTACACAAATCACAAATACCATCCAAGAATATGACCCTTTTGCCACTAATCAATTGAGTTTTATTTATCCATTTAAAAAACCAAGGGTTATTATGGGAATAAATCCCACTAACCCATTCTTCCTTCGATCCTACTTTTTGTTTCCCATTTTACCGTTCTCTTCTCTGCCGACTGCCACTTATTAATTGAATCTTATTTATCTATCAAAAAATTCTTATTTATAATAGGAAGGGCAATCCCACTAATCCACTAACCCATTCTTCCTTCCATCCTACATTTTGTTCTCCATTTTACCCTTCTCAATGAGTCAATCCTATGTTTTAAAACAACATCAAGGGAAATGTTTGGATAGGGTATGGGCATTGGAACTCTACCCGATTAGCTTTCGGGTATAGGCATGAATACCCCAATACCCATACCTGAAACCCAATTTCCCCTCTAACTTATGACCCAACCCCGACCTAAAACATCTGGTACGGTTATGGGTTACAGGTACAAATGTACTTTCAGGTATGGGTATGGGTTGTACAAGGGTATGGGCATGGGTTGTACAAGGTTTGAGTAGGGTATGAGTATAGGAACTCTACCTGGTAGAGTGCGTATGGGTATAGGAACTCTACCCGATTAACTGTCAGGTATGGGTATGGGTACCTCAATATCTATATTTGACACCCGATTGTCACTTTAACTTGCGTAGATAATATTGTTTGACATATATATAGTTTACATATACCCCATATTTGGATTTTATGTCATTAAAACAAAAGCAAGAAAGGAAATGTTGCATTCTTGCACTTTCCATTGTGGCCCTACAAAAATTACCAATATGCCCCTATCATTATTTCATGTGTCCATACCCTATACTAAAATGACTATTTTTAATTTGTGTACGTGTAAAAGGGTCCATAGATCAGTAACTGTTGCACGTGCAACGCACGTGCCAATTGCACTAGTATAGAGTACATATGTGTATCCTCATGCTAAGCTCATATACAAAGGATTGATTTTGTAGACACAAATTTTATCGAACCCGAATCCGACTCGTGTGCACCGATCCAGGGGAAAACCCGACATGAACCCGGGCTCACCAGACCCGACCCGAGCCATAGGAGGGGTCGGGTGGGCCCATCCCCAAGTGGGGACCACCCGGCCCCCCCTTTTTGGGAAACTGTGCCCTCTACCAACGGGTAGGGAGTGGCCGGTCAAGCAAGTAAGAAAAGAAAGAAAGAAAAGGAAAGAAAAGAAAGAAACGAAAGGAAGAAAAAGAAGACAAAGGAAAGAAAACCGCCATGCGCGGGGGAAGTTGCGTAGACGTCTACACAAGCGTGGATTTACATCGATCCCTCGATTCGACGGACAAGAAACAAAGCCAGGTCACTATCGATTTAATGTGCAAGATTCAAATAAAAATTCAAAAAGATTAGGCCATAACTACTCTGCCAGAAAGGAAAATAAATGAAGGTTTATTCTCCTATAAATGAGGGAATGAATCTTGGGTAGTTATGGGAGAGATAATCAAGGGATTTAAATAAACCTTCTCATATCTCTCCCCACCCCCCTTCACCTATAAATAGAGGGGGAGGGGGAAGGCTCAAGAAGTCGAAGAAAAACAAGAGACGAGGAAGCTCTGCAAAGGAGGAGACACTCCTTCAACGACCCAAGGCTTCAAGAGGCCCGAGCAAGCCTATCCCCTTGGGACCGGCTTAGTCCATTGAAAGTCCTCATCAACGTGAAGACCCTTGCACAAGAAGATCAACCCTTCAACTCCGTGCACGAAGGAGAAAGCTCGGAGAAGAAGAAACATTCGACTCCGAAGACGCCAGAAGCAAAGGCCGGAGAAGAAGATCGAAGCGGCATCACCCCGTCGTCTTCAACAAGCCTTCAACTCCGAAGACGCCAGAAGCAAAGGCCGGAGAAGAAGATCGAAGCGGCATCACCCTGTCATCTTCAACAACGTCCGCTCCATTCACAAAGAAGAAAGTTTGGAGAAGGATACCCAAAGCGGCGCTATACCTATCGTCTTCAGCAAAGCCTTCAACTCCGATTACGCCAAATACGCCCGGAGAAGAAGCTGACGCCACAACCATCGCAAGGTCAAGGTCGAAGAAAAAGCCAGAGATGAGGAAGCTCTGCAAAAGAGGAGACATACTTTCAACGACCCAAGGCTTCATGAGGCTCGGGCAAGCCTATCCCCTTGGGACCGGCTTAGTCCATTGAAAGTCCTCATCAACGTGAAGACCCTTGTACAAGAAGATCAACCCTTCGACTCCGTGCACGAAGAAGAAAGCTCGGAGAAGAAGAAACCTTCAACTCCGAAGACGCCAGAAGTAAAGGACGGAGAAGAAGATCGAAGCAGGCATCTCACTGTCGTCTTCAACAAACCTTCGACTCCGATCAAACCCAAAAGCCCGGAGAAGATTGTAGCGGCATCACCTCGTCGTCTTCAACAAACCTTTGACTCCGATCAAGCCTAAAAGCCCAGAGAAGAAGATCGAAGTGGCATCACCCCGTCGTCTTCAGCAAGCCTTCAACTCCGATCAAGCCCAAAAGCCCAGAGAAGAAGATCAAAGCGGCACCACCCCGTCGTCTTCATCAAACCTTCGACTCCGATCAAGCCCAAAAGCCCGGAGAAGAAGATCGAAGCGACATCACCCCGTCGTCTTCAACAACATCCGCTCCATTCACAAAGTAGAAAGCTTGGAGAAGGACACCCGAAGCGGCGCTACACCCGTCGTCTTCAAAATAAAGTCTTCAACTCTGATCACGCCAAAGAAGTCCGGAGAAGAGGAGAAATCAAGCCGACGCCACAACAGTCGAGTAAGACGGAAGAATAAAGAAGAAGTGAAAGCATAGCCATCGTCGTTCGAGGAGAAGATTTAGTCAACACCAAAGAAAAAGCTAACACGCCAAAGCCAAAGCAAAAGCACCGGTAAAGCCCACGCCAAAGCAACGCACGTGCCAAAGCTAAGCAACTATGACGGTCACAAGCAAAGCACCGCACGTTCTAGCCGATACGATGCAAAGTCCGGAAGAACTAAAGCATCGCAAGCCTCTACCTGTCTACGTTCAAGTGCAAGCGCCAAAGCAAAGTAAAAGCCTGAGCCCCGCCAAAGCTGAAAGCCAAAGCCAAAGCCGACGCCAGAAGCACGATCGACGCCGCGAACCGACGATCAAGGACATCGAGATCTAGCCAGAGCCGAGGGAGACACGAAGACGGAGGAGCAAAGCCAAAAACCCCCTAGCCGAGAAAAATGCGAAGCACGAAATGCGAAGCACGAAATGCGAAGCACGAAAGGGCCAAAAACCCCCTAGCCGAGCAAATCCTCACTCTGTAAAGATCTCTGTCCTGGGCAACCCCTTCAGAGCTCTCGCACGAAGTAACGTGGAGACTATTGGAGAGAGTTTGTCCTTATTAGTAATTAGCTTGTTCTTATTAGTAATATTGTTTTCGTTGAGGACTTATTTGTAATTCTGATAATTTGGTTTATTATAAAAGGGCGTTAGGGTTTCTTAACGCCCTAACGCGAGTTTGTTCATGGTATCAGAGCCACGGCCGACTCCCGCTCGACTCCCGCGACTCGTCCGGTCGCCTCCGCGCCCTCCGACGACTCCCGCTCGCCGTCCGATCGCCCCCACGCCCTCCGGACGACTCCCGCTCGCCACCCGAACGCCCCCGCGCCACCCCAGCACCCCTCCGGCGACTCCCGCTCGACCCCGTGCCATCCCCTGCGCCACCGCACCACACCAGCACCCCCCCTGCGCCACCGCAGCACACCGCACCTCACCAGCACCCCCCCTGCACTTCCCGTGCCACCCCGCACCCAACCCTGCGCCCCTGCCGCCACCCCCGCAACCCCCCTGCGCCTCCGCGCCACCCCAGCGACCCCCCCTGCGCCCCTGTCGTCACTCCCGCAACACCCCGCACCCCCCCTGCGCCCTTGCCGCCACTACCGCGCCACCCTGCGCCCCCCCTACGGCATCCCGCACCCCCTACTGCCCTCTACAGCGCATCCTGCACCCCCTGCTGCCCTCTACAGAGCCTTCCGCGCCTTCTGTTGCCGCTGCCTTTATTGGGCGTCCCCGATGTCGCTTCTACTGATTATTGATGGTTGATTGCCTGTCAAATTTTTTTCCTTGACTGAAATTTGTTTTCCCTTTTTTTTTGGAGGGGGTGGTGATTCTGTTTCTTTTTCGTCTACATCAACCCTATCCTTTTTTTTTCTTTTCATCACTCCCCATGGATTCCAAGGTTGCCCCCTTTGTTGGCTCTCAAGACGGTTTTGTCCGTCGCATTACTACCGTTCTCTTGGATGACAAGAATTTTCTTTCCTGGTCCAACTCTGTTCGTGTCTATCTTGCCGGTCGCGATAAGCTTGCATGGCTTACTGCTGTCTCGAAACCTACAGAGGCGACCGACGTATTAAAGTGGACCACCGAAAATTTTCAGATCCTTGGTTGGCTTCAATGCTCGATGGAACCCAAAATCTATGAGCAGTTCATGCGGTATGATTCTGTTTCTGATTTATGGTCTACTCTCCAAAGGACTTATGGACACACTCGGGTTGATGCTCGGATCTATGCTGTATATCGAGAAATTACTGCCGCTACTCAGGGCGATCGTTCTGTTCAGGAATATTTCTCTTTTCTTCAGAGTCGTTTTCTCGAGCTGTCTGATTTAGAGTCGCTGAGTGCTTTCCAGGACCCTACTGATGCTGCGCTTGCTCGGCGCCGACAGGAGAAGAGGGAGACGTACCAGTTTTTGATGGGACTTCGATCCGAGTTTGAGGCTATTCGTGTTCAGATTATTGGGATGTCCCCTCTCCCCGACCTTCTCGATGCCTTTTCTCTGGTTGCTGATCAAGAGCGTCGCCTTCGTCTTACTGGTGCACAGCGGATGTTTGTTCCTCCTTCTGGTGATCTCCCGACTGAGCATATGGCTTTTGCTTCTGGTTCCCGTCCTCCGCTCTCGCACGCTCGTGGTCGTGGAGGTCGCTCTCTGTCTGGTGGTCGTGGTCTACCTGGTGGCCGTGGCACTACTGCTCCTCCTGGTCCTTGTACCTATTGTGGCAAGCAGTTTCATGATCGCTCCCGATGTTACCAGCTGTACCCACATCTGCGTACTACCCCGCCACCTGCTTCTCGTTCACCAACTGTGGCCGCTGCAGACATCTCTAGCTTGTCAACGTCTCCTACTCCGACTCCTGGTGTTTCAGATTTGAGTCAGATGGTCTCCCAGGTTCAGCAACTGATGCGTCAGCTTCAACATCTTCAGCCTTCGTCTTCTCAGCCCTCCGCATCCACTGCTTCCTCCTCAGGTACTTCGTTCGCTTTTCAGGCATCAGGGGTTACTCCCAGTTCTTCACCCTGGGTGATCGACTCTGGTGCTACTGACCACATGACTGGTAAGCTTAGTCTTCTTTCCCATATTGAGCCTTATCGTCAGCGAAATGTGTGCCTTGCTGATGGATCCGTTACACCGATCCTCAGTAAGGGTACTGTTCCTCTTTCTTCTGCTATTAGTCTTGACTCTGTTTTGCATGTTCCTAAATTGTCCCTTAATTTGCTATCTGTTAGTCGTTTGACTCATTCGTTGCATTGTTCTGTGACTGTGGACGCGGAAAAAAGCGCGGGTCGTCTTTATTGCGAATCACACGAGATTACAATTGTGGCCGGGACCCGGGTTGCTCGGGTGTAGCGAGTCCGGGTTGCGGCGAGTTTTGATCAGGGGATTGTGGGAAAGATCTTCTGGGGGATCCCTTTGATCCGCGTCTCCACGTGGTGTTCGTGCGAGAGCGCTGAAGGGGCTGCCCAGGACAGGGGTTTTACAGGGAGAGGGTTTTGGAGAGGCTAAGGAATGTCCACCGTTGCTTTGTCCCTTCCGTGCTTCGCGCTTTCTCGGCTAGGGGGTTTTCGGCTTCGTTCCTCGGTCTTCGCTTCTTCCTCGTTCCTTGTTTGACCTCAGTGTCCTTGATCGTCGGTTCGCGGCGTCGATCGAGCTTTTGGCGTTGGCTTTGGCTTTGGCTTTTTGGCTTTGGCTTGACTCCGGCGTGGCTCTGGCTTTTGCTTTGCTTCGGCGCTTGCACTTGGACGTAGCTGGGAGAGACTTGCGATGCTTTCGTTCTTCCGGACTTCGCGTCGTATCGGCTAGAACGTGCGGTGCTTTTGCTCGTGGCCGGCGTAGTCGCTTGGCTTTGGCACTTGCGTTGCTTTGGCGCGGGCTTTACTGGGGCTTTGCTTTGGCTTCTTGCGTTGGCTTTAGCTTCGGCGTCAACTCGATCTTCTTCTTCGAACGACGTGGGCTACTTCTTCAGTGCTTCGACGATTTGCGTGTCGACTGGACTTCTCTTCTTCTCCGGGCTTCTTTGGCGTGATCGGAGTCGAAGAATGCTTTCGAAGATGGTGGGGGTAGCACCGATCTCCGTGCGACGGTTGTGGCGTCGGCTTTTGTTAATGAAGACGACGAGGGTAGCGACGGTCTCCGTGCGACGGTTGTAGCGTCGGCTTTTGTTGATGAAGACGACGAGGGTAGCGACGGTCTCCGTGCGACGGTTGTAGCGTCGACTTTTGTTGATGAAGACGACGGGGTAGCGACGCTTCAGACGATCTACTCCAGGCTTTCTTCTTCGTGGATGGGGCAGGCGTTAGTCGAAGACGACGGGGTGATGACGCTTCGCTTCTCTCCTCCGGGCTTTGGGGCTTGATCGGGATCGAGGATTTGTTGGAGCCGACGGGGTAGTGCCGCTCCTCTTCTTCTCCGGGCTTTTGAGCTTGATCGGAGTCGAAGCTTGTTGGAGACGACGGGGTAGTGCCGCTCCTCTTCTTCTCCGGGCTTTTGGGCTTGATCGGAGTCGAAGCTTGTTGGAGACGACGGGGTAGTGCCGCTCCTCTTCTTCTCCGGGCTTTTGGGCTTGATCGGAGTCGAAGCTTGTTGGAGACGACGGGGTAGTGCCGCTCCTCTTCTTCTCCGGGCTTTTGGGCTTGATCGGAGTCGAAGCTTGTTGGAGACGACGGGGTAGTGCCGCTCCTCTTCTTCTCCGGGCTTTTGGGCTTGATCGGAGTCGAAGCTTGTTGGAGACGACGGGGTAGTGCCGCTCCTCTTCTTCTCCGGGCTTTTGGGCTTGATCGGAGTCGAAGCTTGTTGGAGACGACGGGGTAGTGCCGCTCCTCTTCTTCTCCGGGCTTTTGGGCTTGATCGGAGTCGAAGCTTGTTGGAGACGACGGGGTAGTGCCGCTCCTCTTCTTCTCCGGCCTTTGCTTCTGGCGTCTTCGGAGTCGAAGGGTTCTTCTTCTCCGAGCTTTCTTCTTCGTGCGCGGAGTCGAAGGGATGATCTTCGTGTGCAAGGGCCTTCACATTGATGAGGACTTTCAGTAAGCCGATCCCTCGGGACAGGCTTGACTGTGCCTCGTGAAGCCTTGGGTCGATGAAGAAGCGTCTCCTCTTCTGCAGAGCTCTGGCGTTTCGTCTTCAATTTCCCGACCATTTTTTCCTTCCCCCACCCCCTCTATTTATAGGCAAAGAGGTGGGGAGAGAGATATGGGAACTCTTTAATTTTAAATCCCTTTTGTATCTCTCTCATAATTACCCGGATTTTATTCATCCATTGATGAAGGGAATAACATTTAGTTGTTTTCCTTTTCTGGCGGGTGCAATTATGGCTGGATTTTGCGCACGAAATCGATGGCGATCGGGCGCTTCGTCTTGTGCGTCGGATCGAGGGATCGGCGCAGATCCGCGTGTGTGCAGACGTCATACGCTACCTCCCCCCGCGCATGGCGGTATTTCTTTCCTTTTCTTTCTTTTCTTTCCTTTTCTTTTCTTTCCTTTTTCTTTTCTTTCCTTTCTTTTCTTTCCTTTTTCTTTTCTTTCTTTTCTTTTCTTTTCTTTCCTTGCAAGGCCGGCCGGCCTCTCCATGGGGTTCGGTCCCCACTAGGGCCGGCCCTATAGGGTTCGGACCCTAGTAGGGGTCGGCCCCTCTTGAGGCGGGGTCCGAGTCCGTGTCGGCGCGCGCGAGTCGGGTCCGCGTGTCGGGTTTGCATCCACGTCTGTGCGCGCGAGTTGGGTCCGCGTGTCGGGTCTGCATCCGCGTCGGCACACGTAAGTCGGGTTCGGGTCCGACGAAATTCGTGTGTCTACAAATGCCCCCTCAAGGACGAGTGCGTCGGTGAGAGCGTGTAGGGTCTGGACGCGTAAGAATCGTAGAGCGCTTGTCCTTGATTCCTTTTGTGGGCAGGGTTGGGGGAGCGCGGCTGAGGTGCGAGTTGCCTTTGCCGCCTCTCTCTTCCTCTTTCTTCTTCTTCCCTTTTTTTTTTTTTTTTTTTTTTTTTTTTTTTTTTTTTTTTTTTTTTTTTTTTTTGGACCACGGGAGCTGCAGCGGCAGTGGCAGGGTCCGCCAGGGCTGCGGCGGCTGGGCACGAGGCCAGCGGCGTGCGGCGCGCAGAGCTGAGTGCCGGTGCGAGCAGTTGGCTGTGGCTCTTGCTTGTAGAGAAGACCTCCGCTATGGTTTCGATCATCTTCTTCGTTGCGGACCTCTTTTGCTCCAAAGTTTGCACGGACGTCAAAGGTGGCCGTTGCACGGAGTTCGAGACTGGCGCGAGGGCGACTGGAGTGCGATGACGGCGACGGTGCATCTCGGCGGAGGACTGTCGCCCCTCCCTCGGTGTGGGAGCGCAATGACGAGGCCGATTGTCGACGGCGACCGTTGCACGATGTCCGAAGGCGACTTAGGAGAGACGAAGGCGGAGTCGTCGTGGTCGGAAGCGGTGACGACGGCGCAAAGAGAGGAGGTGGAGTCGTCGCGGGTCAGGTATGGCGACTCTAACTCCTTTTCTTTCTTTTTTTTCTCTTTTCTTCTCTTTCTTTTCTTTTCTTTTTCCTTTTCTTTTCTTTCTTTTCTTTTCTTTCTTTTCTTTCCCTTTTTTTTTTTTTTTTTTTTTTTTTTTCTTTCCTTTTCTCTTCCTTCCTTTTCTTTTCTTTCTTTTCTCTTCCTCTTTCTCTGGTTCTTCTGGTTCGCGGAGGCTGCAGCGAGGTGGTCCGGGCGGGCGCGGGCCGTGTTGCGAGTGGCGCGGTGGCCGGGGCGCGGGCAGGCGGCGTACGACGCGGGAGCGGGGTCTGCAGGCGACTGTGGCGCGCGAGGAGTGCAGGCCGACGGGGTGATGGCCGGGCGCGGGTGCGGACGCAGCGGTAGCCGGGGCTGGGCGGCCAGGCGCGGGGGGGACGCGACAGCGGCGGCGCTGCAGCGCGGGGTGGCGTGCGTGGGTCGGGCACGGGGCGGTGCGGGCCGTGTTGCGAGCGGGCCGAGCGCGGGGCGGCGCGGGGTGGCGCACGCGGGCCGAGCGCGGGGCGGCGCGGGGTCCCGAACGGGTCGGTGCAGGGCCCCGAGCAGGTCGGCGGCTGCGGGTGCGAGACCGAGGCGCCCGCCCCCCCTTCCGGTTACGTCGGAGAAGGAGGGGGGCTGCGGGTCGCCCCCTCCGGTTTGTTTTCTCTCTTCTTCTTTTTTTTTTTTTTTTTTTTTTTGTTTGGAGGCTGTCGGGCGCTGATTGGGGAGGGGGGCGCGGTGCTGGCTGCTGTTGCCCCCCTTCTTTTTTTTTTTTTTTTTCCTTCTTCTTCTGGTCCGTGAAGGCGGCAGGCGGCGCGGCTGTCGGAGCAGGCAGCGGCGGCGACGGCCCACAGCGCTGGCTGCAGTATGCGCTGCGCGGGGTCCGGGAGCGAGTGGCGCGGAGGCCCGGCGCGGTCGCAGAAGCAACGAGGGCGGCCGCCGGTGCGACTCTGAGTCGGGCGGCCCCGATTGGGTCGGAGGTGGAACGCAGTGGCAATGGCGGTGCGACTCCGAGTCGGGCGGGCCCCGATCGTGTTGGAGAAGGGACGTGGTGGTAGCGTCTCCGGGTTGGCCGGGCGGTGGCCAGGCTTCAAGTAGCGCAGGTGGTGTACGGACACCGTGCGGCGCAGGGGTGCCTCGAGCGACAAGGCGGTGTCAAGCTTGGAGGCCGGGGGCGGAAGAGTGCTGCCTGGGGTTGCACGAGACTTGCTCCGTCTTCCCGGTGTCGCCTCTTTCGTCGACGGTGGCGGCGGTGGTGCGCGACGCTTGAAGACGAAGGCTTCCGTCGGCTTGGAGACGAAGGCTTCTTCGATGCTTGGAGACCGTTGGCGGAAGAGTGCTGCCTGGGGTTGCACGAGACTTGCTCCGTCTTCCCGGTGTCGCCTCTTTCGTCGACGGCGGCGGCGAAGGTGCGCGGAGCTTGAAGACGAAGGCTTCCGTCGGCTTGGAGACGAAGGCTTCTTCAATGCTTGGAGACCGTTGGCGGAAGAGTGCTGCCTGGGGTTGCACGAGACTTGCTCCGTCTTCCCGGTGTCGCCTCTTTCGTCGGCGGCGGCGGCGGCGGCGATGGTGCGCGGAGCTTGAAGACGAAGGCTTCCGTCGGCTTGGAGACGAAGGCTTCTTCGCTGCTTGGAGACCGTCGGCGGAAGAGTGCTGCCTGGGGTTGCACGAGACTTGCTCCGTCTTCCCGGTGTCGCCTCTTTCGTCGGCGGGGGCGGCGATGGTGCGCGGAGCTTGAAGACGAAGGCTTCCGTCGGCTTGGAGACGAAGGCTTCTTCGCTGCTTGGAGACCGTCGGCGGAAGAGTGCTGCCTGGGGTTGCACGAGACTTGCTCCGTCTTCCCGGTGTCGCCTCTTTCGTCGGCGGCGGCGGCGATGGTGCGCGGAGCTTGAAGACGAAGACTTCCGTCGGCTTGGAGACGAAGGCTCCTTCGATGGCTTGGAGATGAAAGCTCCTTTGGCAGCTTGAAGACGAGGGATTCTTCGACGGCTCGCGAAGACGAAAGCTTCAGTTTTGGCGGCGAAGCATTCTTCGGCGGCTTGGAGCCGAAAGATTCTTCAGCGGAGTGTTATCGTCTTCTTGGTGCGGGAGCATAATGACAACGGCACGGCGAAAAGACGAAGCCGAGTGTGGTGGCGATCGCCTGGTTCGAGGATGAGTCGGAGGCGTTGAAGGCCAGGGAAGGTGGCTTTTTTTTTTTTTTTTTTTTTTTCGGGATTGACTTTGCCTCTCGATCGGTCTTGCACTTTTCATATCCTTGCAAGATTCGTCCCCCTGAGTACCTTCCGAAGGCTGGCTAGATTATTGATGAGGTCAACCGCGGGTTTAGAGTTACTAGCGAGGTTGCACCTTTCTGGTAGCAATGTCAGCTTGAAGGACACCGAGATGGGCGTTCTGAAGAGGATGACGAGGCCACGAGCATCAACAAGGAGTAGACTGCTTTGGTTGTCTTTTGCTTGTCGATCTTGACCTTGATGACAGCTCCAGTGGTTCTTTTGGCTTCGTGGAGGTCACGAAGGCTGCGGTTGTTGTTTATGCGTCCGCCATTCTTCGGGTTGCTGCTTTTGACTTCAGTGGCAGTTTCCATCCTTCAGGTGGGCTTGAGCTTTTGCATGAGCCCGGTGGATTTCAAGGCAACGACTCTTTTTCTGCGGAGCAGATGCGCACCTTCTTTGGAGGGTGGCGAGCTTCATTGCTTACGACCGTCTTCGCTGGAGGACGCTTTCTTGGGCTTAGTTGCGACTCTGGAGTTGCAGCGCGTGTAAGCTGCGGAGGGCGAGCCACTTCGGCGCCTTAAGGACTTCGACTTGCTACTCGTGCGTCGCTTTAGAAGCTGGAGTTCCATTTGGGGAAAGCTCGAGCGACCGAGAAGATGTCTGGAGCAGAGCTTGCGAAGCAACGTGCATAGCTGACGACGCGTCGGAAGCTGACGGTTTTTTTTTTACCTCTGGAGTTGCAGCGCGTGTAAGCTGCGGAGGGCGAGCTGCTTTGACGCCTCAAGGACTGTGACTTTCTTGTCATCTTTTGGTTTGCTGACTGGACTTGTGGATTTGCACTTGTTCTTCTCTGGGCTGGCCTTCTCGGACGACGTTTGGGATGTTTCTTCTTTTGTATGGACTGAACCTTTGTAGGTTGCCTACGTACCCTACTGAGAGGGATCAAGTCGCACGTAGTTCGTTTTTTTTTTTTTTTTTTTTTTTTTTTTGGGCAAGGGGGGTAACCTTGCGTTAGGCAAAGTACCTTTTGAGGAACTTGCCACTGGTAGGCAGAGTCGCCACTGGTTCGCAGCTGTCGCCCACCTTCTTCGCTTCAATATAGTTGGAAGTGAAGATCTTCTTGACTGGAGTTTGGATGATTGCTGGAGTTTGACTGGAGTCGATGCCCCGGCAATTTGGAAGGATTTGTTCGCCGCTTTTGCAGAGACGAGCTTGAGTCTTTGTCAGGCGATGTGGTATCGCAGCTGAGGGTAGTGATCCCATGTGTGCCATGCTTTCTTTGCTGCGGCTGGATTTGAACATTGACTCGGTGGAGTTTTGCCCCCGAGTGTTTTCTGACTTGATTGCAAGTTGCTCAGAGCTGGTGCGCCCGGAAGACTCGGTTGAGCTCGAGATGTTCAACAGACCACGTAACGGTAGTGTCATCTCTTGCGACGTGCTGAAGTTGGCCCCGAAGAATGATAACGCTGGTTCCTTTGCTGGAGGGGAAGGCGATCGTCCTGGTTTGCGAAGCCATTGAGGTACGAGCCGCAGGACTGAAGCAACTTGAGCAGGCAACGGAATGCATCGCATCGAGCTTGATTTGAAGTTGATGTGAATTTTCCGTCTTGATGCTGGCGCTTCTTTGTCTTTGTGCGCTGTCTGGATGGAGGATGTCACTAGTTTTGCAAGTGGAAAGCTTTTGTCCCTCGCAGCTGCTTTGACTCCCTGAGCTCGTAGAGGTTTTGCTGGATGAGCTTCTGCAACGGGATCTTTCACTTGGTAAAACTCGGCATCAGCAAGGTGTGCTTTAGCCTTGTTGAACAGCTTGCCGTTGGCAGTGATGCTTCTCCCCATGCCTTTTATGTTGGAGTCGCTTTCTTCATTGTATTTCCGGAGCACGCGGTGAACTTCCATCATGCAGCAGGAGACCTTGAAGTTTTGATCAGCTTCAAGGAAGCAATTGAGAAAGAACTCCTGGAGTGTCGCCGGCTCTAGAAAGCTTTGCTGGAGGAAATTTTTCAGATTTGCCGGTGGTACTTTGGACATCTTTTTTCCTGGAGCTTCATTCTTTTCCTTGAAGGACTTTCTTCTGGGGAGTTTTCTTGTCGCCCGGTTTTTCTTATGGTTAGCCAGACGTGCTATCCTGTAGCTTGATCGTCGTGGCCTTCTCCCCCGAGGCACCACAGCCCGCGTGTTTTCATCAGTAAGATCTTCCTCGCCAAGGTGAAGAACTGGTGCTGCAACTGAAGGCACTTCTTTGATCGGAAGGACTTGCACTTCTAGAGACTGTACCGATTCATCTTCTGATCCCCAGCTGGTTGGCTTGATTTCTTCATTTGGAATCGAAGGAGGCCTGGAGTAGAGGACATAATAGTCAATTTTGCCCGATGGTTGGCCTAGCAGGTTGACTTCGGGGCTTCTTTGTTCGTCTCTAGCTTTGAGCAGGTGCCGGGACGTAGCTTTGTTTGGAAGAGGGAGTGCTTGCATGAGAGACGGTTGCCCCCAAGACAGTAAGGATTTGGCCCTAGGCACTGAAGAAGTATGCCGTCGTCGTCTTCTTGGACTGCCCCCTTTCTTTGAGTCATCAACGGTGGACTGCCCCCCTTCTGCGAGGACCGACGGGGCATCTTGCAATTCGTCGTCCGAAGTAGAAGTATCACCGTTGTCGGGATTCGTAATGGAGATATGATTGACGGCCGCCATGGGTGGGTGGGTGGGTGTTGAGACGAAGTCCTTGATTGGCATCCCCAGACGATCGAACGCCGACTTCTTCTTTGATTGTTTGACTGGTCCGAGCCTCTCGAACACGGATGTGCGTTTTCGATTCAACCAGTCTTTACCACCTCTGGTTTGCTTCCGGAACAAGGCTTGGTATCGAGCCCGTCGTCGTCTTCTCCTGCTTCCTGGATGGCTGAGGTAGGTAGAGAGTGCATCGGAGATTGTCGATCCTTCAGCTGCTTCATCCACTATCCTTGCCTCGATGTAGTTCGAGGTGAAGGTCCTCTTTGCTGCGGTTCTGATGACCAACGGAGCTTGACTGGAGCCGATGCCTCGGCGGTTCGGGGGAATTTGTTCTCCGTTTTGAAACAGCCGAGCTTGAGTTCTCGTCATCCCATGTGGAGTTGCTGCTGGTGGAAGTGTGCCCATGGCGCTTTCCTCGTTGTAGCCGGCTCTGAACAGCAACTTGGCAGCATTTTGCCCCCAACTCCCTTCCGGTTTGAATCCGAGTTGCTCGAGGTCTGCTGATTCGACAGGTCTGCTCGGGTTCGGAGCTTGCGTCAGACTAGGTAGTGGCACCGTCATTTCTTGCAGAGTGATGACGTTGGCCTGAGATAACGACGGGGCCAACTTCCTTGTCGGAGAAGAAGGCGATCGCTCGGATTTTCGGAGCCACTGAGGCGCGAGACGCAGGACAGGCGCCGTTTGGATTGGCAACGGGGTATGTTGCATTGCTCTTGGCTCGAAGCTGATGCGCATCCTTCGCCCAGGTTTCGGCGTTCCTTGGACCTTGAGTCTTGCCTCGTCGGAGGGTGGCACCGGATTCACGGGAAGAGGAGTCTTGTCCTTCTTTACTTCTTCAATCTTTTGAGCTCGAGGAGCTTTAGCTGGAAGAACTTCCGCGACCAGGCCCTTTGCTTGGTAGAATTTAGCGTCGGCCAGGTGTGCCTCGGCCTCGTTGAATGGCTTGTCGTCCGCAACTATGCATCTCTCCACGCCTTCTTCGTAGTATTTGAGGCACTGGTGCCAGGTGGAGACCACGATGCCGTTCTCGTGCAGCCACGGTCTTCCCAACAGGAGGCGATATGACGTCTGGCAATCGATGATGTGGAAGAGGACCGTTGTATCCAGCGGGCCGATGGAAAGCTTCAAACGAATGATTCCAACGGTGGACTGTCCGCCCTGGTTGAAGCCTTGAATGACCAATTGACTTGGTGAGAGCTGGTCGTCGGTGATGCCGAGTTGCCGCATTATCTGGATGGGCAGGATGTTGACGGCAGAGCCACAGTCCAACAAGATTCGGTTCACTGGCTTCTCCCTGATGTATCCCGAGACGTAAAGAGGTCGGTTGTGCAATCGCGCCCCGAGTTGCAGGTCCTCATCTGAAAAGGTTATCGTCGCATCACACGAGGCCACAGCTTTGCGTCTTTGATCGTCCTTCCTCTTCCTTTTGTAGCTATCTGGATCGGCCAAGGCCGCCGCCATTGCTAGGCGAGCCTTCTTCGGAAGATGCAAAGCTTCTACGAGAGGCATATGCAAGATCGCTTCGTCGTGAGCCGCGGTGCCCCCATCGTTGGAGTCGTCCCCCTTATCGGTGGAGTCGCCTTCTTCAGAAGTTTCGCCTTCGTTCTTTCCTTCCGACGCTTCATGGACTTCGACCATGCAACAAGACACCTTGACGTGTTGGTCCACTGGGAGGAAGTGATCCGGGAAGAACTCTTGCAAAGTTGTCGGCTCTGGAAGACTCTGCTGAAGGATATCGTCTTGGCTTGCTGGCGGCACTTTGAACGCCTTCCTCCCTGGAGCTTTGCCTTTCTTCTTGTAGGTCCTCCGCTTGGTGAATCCCCTCATCACACGGTCTTGTTTGAGCTTCTTTTCTTGCCACAGCTTTCGCCGCCGCGGTAGCATGATCCATGCTTCTTCGTCGGTGGATTCCCCTTCGCTAGGATGATGGTCGACAGAAGCAACTGGTTCCCTCGAAGGCACTTGTTCTTCCTGAGCCTCTACTGGCTCGTCTTCCGATCCCCAGCCGGTGGGCTTGATTTCGTCGATTGGAATGGACAGAGGCCTTGAGTAGAGGACGTAATAGTCGAACTTCCCCGAAGGCTGGCCCAGCAGACCGACTTCTGGATCTCCCTGCTCGTATCTTTTCTGGAGAGCGTATTGGGACGTAGCGTGACTGGAAGGGACTTGCTCTTCTCGAGGCTCTACTGGCGCGTCTTCCGATTCCCAGCCGGTGGGCTTGATTTCGTTGACCAAAACGGACGAAGGCTTTGAGTAGAGGACGTAGTAGTCGAACTTGCCCGAAGGCTGGCCCAGCAAACCGACTTCTGGATCTCCTTGCTCGTATCTCCTTTGAAGCGCCCGTTGGGATGCAGCATTGCTTGGAAGAGGTGCTGGCGTGAGCGATGATTGCCCCCTGGGCAGCGGTGTTTCCTCCTCGGTGAGCGCAGGAGTATGTTGACGTCGCTTTGAGACTTTCGGCTGGGAAGTTGACTTAGCGATTGGAGCTTGACGATTGATGCGCAATTTGGGCATGCTTCGCCGAGCAGCGACGAGTACTGGCGAGAAGGAGCCGAAGGTGATGGACGTCATATTGGCCGTAGCAACCTCCCCGGAGTCGATCTCTATCTTCCCTTGCTTAGCGAGCGCCATGATTCTTTCCTTGAAGACGAAGCATCTTTCGATGGGATGACTCACCACCCGGTGGTATTTGCAGAAGAGAGGGTCGTCGACACGATGCATCTGCTCGGGCCTCTTTGAAGGAGGGAGCTCTATCATCTTCTCTTGCAGCAGCTGGTCGAACATGGAGGAGACTTCCGAGTCTGGGAAAGGGTACTCCTTGGCTTCGAGCTCCTCGAGAGTCATCCTTTGTCTTAGCGGCGGAGGCGGTGGTATGGCGACTCCCTTCTTCTGATCTGGCTTGCCACCGATCTTGAGCGGCTTGGAGGTTGAAGCGACGTCAGCAACATTGACTTGTTTCAGTTTCGTTGCCGGTGGCTTGTCCTTCTTCTCTATCTTCAAGAAGTCCTTGTTCTTCAAGTCCCCGCGGTTTGCTAGGCTGAGTTCCATGTCATGAGCCCGAGTTGCGAGTTCTTCGAAAGACCGAGGCTTGATACCTTTGAGGATGTAGAGCAGACCCCAGTGCATGCCTTGGGTGCACATCTCGATGGCCGAGTCTTCAGACAAGCGGTCTCGTGAATTCAGCGCGAGGTTCCTCCACCTGTCGATGTAGTCGATCACTGGCTCATCCTTCCTTTGCTTGACGGCAGTGAGTTCGGTCATACTGACGGTTCGTCTGGTGCTGTAGAAGCGATTGAGGAACTCCCTTTCCATCTGGTCCCAGCTGTCGATGGTCCCTGCAGGAAGATCAACGTACCAGTCGAACGCGTTGCCTTTGAGGGTGCGAACGAATTGCTTCACCATCTCGTCGCCGTATGTGCCGGCATTATTGCAGGTCTCGATGAAGTGGGCGACGTGCTGTCTTGGATTTCCCTTTCCGTCGAAGTGCTGGAACTTCGGTGGCTGGAATCCGACTGGGAAGCGTAGCTGCTGGATCCTCGTAGTGTAGGGCTTCGAGTATGCTGCCGTGATCGGAGGAAGGCTACTGCCGTGGGATCGCATCATGTCGGCTATCAACGCTTGGACTTGCTGAGCATTCATCGTTGCTGTTGCCGGAGGTTGAGTGGCCACCGAGGCTGGCGTCGGGGAGATGACTTCCAATGGGACGGGAGCCGAAGAGAGCGCTGGAGTAACTGCTTGAACCGTCGGAGCAACTTCTGCAGGAGCGGGAGTTGAAGACGGCATTGGAGCGGCCTTTGGAGAAACGACGGGTTGACCGGCTACTGCAGCATCCTTTGCGCTTAGCTTTTGGAGCAGAGTGTTGATGTGACGATCCTTCTCCTCCATTAGCCGAGTAATTTGCGCCATATGCTCGCTCATCTGCATGACTTGTAGCTGAAGAGCGGACGGAGGGTGGTGACGGAGAACATCTCGGTGTTGCATGTTCGCATCCTCGCCGTCATCATCGGAGATGTAGTTACGCCGACTTGCTTCTGGCTGATGATTGATGTTTACCCCCTGCAGAGGAGGTGCAACGTCTGCTGGAGAACCCGAACGGGTTCGGGGTTGGGGCTGGTCCTCCCCAAACTTCTGGATATGGACTCCAGGATCGAGGCTCGTTTCTTCAAGCACCAGGGCCTCGTCGGCGCTTTGGCGAGCATCTTCGGTAGTAGCTTCCGGCACGAAGACATCCGCAAGAGTCCGTGTACGCCGAGTGTAGACGCGGACCATTGGAGGAGCATCACCCTCCGGATTTACTGGATCACCGTGTCGGAGTAGAGGAGACTCGGCGATTGGTGAGAGGCTTGGAGCAAACGCGTCGTTGTTTGTTCCGGCCATTGCAAACTTCAAGCAGCTTCTTCAACCGTACGGATGAAAGGAGAAGAGGTCCCACCGGGCGTGCCAGAAATCTGTGGACGCGGAAAAAAGCGCGGGTCGTCTTTATTGCGAATCACACGAGATTACAATTGTGGCCGGGACCCGGGTTGCTCGGGTGTAGCGAGTCCGGGTTGCGGCGAGTTTTGATCAGGGGATTGTGGGAAAGATCTTCTGGGGGATCCCTTTGATCCGCGTCTCCACGTGGTGTTCGTGCGAGAGCGCTGAAGGGGCTGCCCAGGACAGGGGTTTTACAGGGAGAGGGTTTTGGAGAGGCTAAGGAATGTCCACCGTTGCTTTGTCCCTTCCGTGCTTCGCGCTTTCTCGGCTAGGGGGTTTTCGGCTTCGTTCCTCGGTCTTCGCTTCTTCCTCGTTCCTTGTTTGACCTCAGTGTCCTTGATCGTCGGTTCGCGGCGTTGATCGAGCTTTTGGCGTTGGCTTTGGCTTTGGCTTTTTGGCTTTGGCTTGACTCCGGCGTGGCTCTGGCTTTTGCTTTGCTTCGGCGCTTGCACTTGGACGTAGCTGGGAGAGACTTGCGATGCTTTCGTTCTTCCGGACTTCGCGTCGTATCGGCTAGAACGTGCGGTGCTTTTGCTCGTGGCCGGCGTAGTCGCTTGGCTTTGGCACTTGCGTTGCTTTGGCGCGGGCTTTACTGGGGCTTTGCTTTGGCTTCTTGCGTTGGCTTTAGCTTCGGCGTCAACTCGATCTTCTTCGAACGACGTGGGCTACTTCTTCAGTGCTTCGACGATTTGCGTGTCGACTGGACTTCTCTTCTTCTCCGGGCTTCTTTGGCGTGATCGGAGTCGAAGAATGCTTTCGAAGATGGTGGGGGTAGCACCGATCTCCGTGCGACGGTTGTGGCGTCGGCTTTTGTTAATGAAGACGACGAGGGTAGCGACGGTCTCCATGCGACGGTTGTAGCGTCGGCTTTTGTTGATGAAGACGACGAAGGTAGCGACGGTCTCCGTGCGACGGTTGTAGCGTCGACTTTTGTTGATGAAGACGACGGGGTAGCGACGCTTCAGACGATCTACTCCAGGCTTTCTTCTTCGTGGATGGGGCAGGCGTTAGTCGAAGACGACGGGGTGATGACGCTTCGCTTCTCTCCTCCGGGCTTTGGGGCTTGATCGGGATCGAGGATTTGTTGGAGCCGACGGGGTAGTGCCGCTCCTCTTCTTCTCCGGGCTTTTGAGCTTGATCGGAGTCGAAGCTTGTTGGAGACGACGGGGTAGTGCCGCTCCTCTTCTTCTCCGGGCTTTTGGGCTTGATCGGAGTCGAAGCTTGTTGGAGACGACGGGGTAGTGCCGCTCCTCTTCTTCTCCGGGCTTTTGGGCTTGATCGGAGTCGAAGCTTGTTGGAGACGACGGGGTAGTGCCGCTCCTCTTCTTCTCCGGGCTTTTGGGCTTGATCGGAGTCGAAGCTTGTTGGAGATGACGGGGTAGTGCCGCTCCTCTTCTTCTCCGGGCTTTTGGGCTTGATCGGAGTCGAAGCTTGTTGGAGACGACGGGGTAGTGCCGCTCCTCTTCTTCTCCGGGCTTTTGGGCTTGATCGGAGTCGAAGCTTGTTGGAGACGACGGGGTAGTGCCGCTCCTCTTCTTCTCCGGGCTTTTGGGCTTGATCGGAGTCGAAGCTTGTTGGAGACGACGGGGTAGTGCCGCTCCTCTTCTTCTCCGGGCTTTTGGGCTTGATCGAAGTCGAAGCTTGTTGGAGACGACGGGGTAGTGCCGCTCTTCTTCTCCGGCCTTTGCTTCTGGCGTCTTCGGAGTCGAAGGGTTCTTCTTCTCCGAGCTTTCTTCTTCGTGCGCGGAGTCGAAGGGATGATCTTCGTGTGCAAGGGCCTTCACATTGATGAGGACTTTCAGTAAGCCGATCCCTCGGGACAGGCTTGACTGTGCCTCGTGAAGCCTTGGGTCGATGAAGAAGCGTCTCCTCTTCTGCAGAGCTCTGGCGTTTCGTCTTCAATTTCCCGACCATTTTTTCCTTCCCCCACCCCCTCTATTTATAGGCAAAGAGGTGGGGAGAGAGATATGGGAACTCTTTAATTTTAAATCCCTTTTGTATCTCTCTCATAATTACCCGGATTTTATTCATCCATTGATGAAGGGAATAACATTTAGTTGTTTTCCTTTTCTGGCGGGTGCAATTATGGCTGGATTTTGCGCACGAAATCGATGGCGATCGGGCGCTTCGTCTTGTGCGTCGGATCGAGGGATCGGCGCAGATCCGCGTGTGTGCAGACGTCATACGCTACCTCCCCCCGCGCATGGCGGTATTTCTTTCCTTTTCTTTCTTTTCTTTCCTTTTCTTTTCTTTCCTTTTTCTTTTCTTTCCTTTCTTTTCTTTCCTTTTTCTTTTCTTTCTTTTCTTTTCTTTTCTTTCCTTGCAAGGCCGGCCGGCCTCTCCATGGGGTTCGGTCCCCACTAGGGCCGGCCCTATAGGGTTCGGACCCTAGTAGGGGCCGGCCCCTCTTGAGGCAGGGTCCGAGTCCGTGTCGGCGCGCGCGAGTCGGGTCCGCGTGTCGGGTTTGCATCCACGTCTGTGCGCGCGAGTTGGGTCCGCGTGTCGGGTCTGCATCCGCGTCGGCACACGTAAGTCGGGTTCGGGTCCGACGAAATTCGTGTGTCTACAGTGACATTCTTTCCTGGTGGATGTGTTTTTCAGGACCTGATTTCGAGGACTTTTGGCACGGGCCGTGAGAAGGATGGGCTGTACTTGCTGGATCGACCGCTTGTTCCTCCTGCTGCTGCTGTTGTTTTGCCTATTGCCTCTACCGCTTCTCCTGCTCGCGTTTCTCCCTCCACGACTGGTGCTCTGTGGCATGCTCGGTTTGGTCATGTCAGTCCCCTCACTATGGCTTCTGTCTGTCCTGAGTCTTCCTTTACTTCTTCTTTTCGTTGTGATGTGTGCGAACTTTGTAAACACACGTAGTTCTTATTCTCCATCTCTTAGTCGGCCATTTGCTGCTTTTGAGTTAGTTTACTCTGATGTCTGGGGCCCGGCTCCCACGGCCGCCTATGATGGTTTTTGTTACTATGTTACCTTTATTGATGATTATTCTCGTTGTTGTTGGGTTTTATCTTCTGAAGCGCAAGTCTGAAGTGTTTTCTATGTACTGTCACTTTTCTGCAATGGTTCAGTCTCAGTATGGCGCTCGCATACATGTTCTTCGTTCTGACAATGGTGGTGAATATACTTCTTGTTCTTTTACTTCTTATCTTGCAACACAGGGCACTCTTTATCAGTTTTCGTGTCCCTATACACCTGAGCAAAACGGTGTGGCGGAACGTAAGCATCGTCATCTTTTGAATATTGTCCGATGTATTCTTCACGGGATGTCGGTTCCTAAGTCTTTTTAGACCTCTGCTCTGCTTACTGCTGCTTATTTGATTAACCGAACTCCTTCACGTTCTCTTAATTGCAACACTCCATTTCATATGCTTCATCCTACCATGCCTCTTTTTCCCATTCCTTTGCGTGTTTTTGGCTGTGTGTGTTTTGTCCAAGATCGTCGTCCTTCTTGGTCAAAACTTGATGACAAGTTTATTCGGTGTCTTTCTTGGATACTCCTCTGGGGTCAAAGGTTATCGTTGTTTTGACCCCCAATCATGTCGCGTTTACCATTCTATGGATGTTACTTTTCATGAGGACGAATCCTTCTTTCTAATTCGGTCTCCCCCGTTGTCTGTTCCTGTGCCATCTACGGCTGCTCAGCTTATGCCTGTCTTTCCTATCACCGGTATGTTGCCTCCTCGCCCACCTATTACGCAAACATATCACAGGCGGTCGCACCAAGCTCCAGTTGTCCCGTCTAGCCCTCTCACTGTGCCAGAGCCTCCTTCGACGTCAGGTGCCCCTCCTTCCTCTATCCCTCCTGCTTCTTCCGATGACATGCCTATTGCTCTTCGCAAGGGCCAGCGTACTTGTATCACTAATCACCCTTTGGCGAGTGTTGTCTCTTATCAGGGCCTTTCCCATGCATACCATGCTTATCTAACTGCCACAGACTATATTCGCATTCCTCGTTCTACTACTGAGGCTCTACGTGATCCTGAGTGGGTCAAAGCTATGGATGCTGAGATGTCTGCCTTGCGCCAGAATGGAACTTGGGCTTTGGTTCCTCTTCCCCCTGGAAAGCGTACTGTGGGCTGTAAGTGGGTCTACACTGTAAAGTATCGTACTGATGGTTCTCTTGAATGTTACAAAGCCAGGCTTGTAGCTCGAGGTTTTACGCAGACTGCTGATGAGTTTGGTGCTACCTTTGCTCCTGTTGCCAAGTTGACCAGTGTTCGTTTACTGCTTTCTCTTGCTGCTAGCCACTCTTGGCCCCTTCATCAGCTTGATATCAAGAATGCCTTTCTTTATGGTAATCTGGATGAGGAGATATATATGGACCCCCCTCCCAGGTATCGTCTTCAGGGGGAGTATTCGGGCCGGGTTTGTCGCTTGCTCAAGTCACTTTACGGCTTGAAACAATCTCCCAGGGCTTGGTTTGAGCGTTTTAGTACTGTGATTCTTCGTATCGGTTTTACTCGATGTTATGCTGATCCTACTTGCTTTATTAAGATTACTGCTGATGGCCGACGTGCTATTGTTCTGGTATATATTGATGATATTATTCTTACAAGGGATGATGCAGCTGAGATTACTGCTATCAAGAATACTCTTCAGACTGCCTTCGAAGTAAAGGATCTTGGTCCTCTTCGTTACTTTCTGGGAATTGAGATCGCTCGTTCTCGCCAGGGTATCTCTATCTCTCAGTGGAAGTATACACTTGATCTTCTGCATGATACTGGTCTTCTTGGGTGTCGACCGGCTCGTACACCGATGGATGCTAATCATCGTTTACATGCAGAATCCGGCGATCTTCTTTCTGATCCAAGTACCTATCAGCATCTTGTTGGTCGCTTGATTTATCTAACTCATACTCGACCTGATATCAGTTTTGCGGTTAGTGTGGTGAGTCAGTTTATGCATGCTCCCTGCACATCCCATATGGCAGCTGCAATTCGAATTCTACGTTATCTTAAAGCTGTTCCTGGCCTTGGCCTTTTTTATCGGGTTCAGGATGGCTTCGAGTTGTCCTGTTATACTGATTCGGATTATGCGGGTTCCCTTTCCGATCGTCGCTCTACTTCTAGCGTCTGCACATTTTATGGTGAGCATCTCATTTCATGGAGGAGTAAAAAGCAGCATGTTGTCTCTCGATCTTCTGCTGAGGCTGAGTATCGTGCTATGGCACATGGGACCACCGAATTGATTTGGTTACATTCTCTTTTATCAGAGCTTGGATTTCCTACGTCCGGTTGTTTGACTCTTTTCTGTGATAATCAGTCAGCAATTATGCTTGCTTCTGATTCTGTTCTTCATGAGCGAACCAAGCATATTGAGGTTGATATTCACTTCCTCCGGGATCATGTTCGGTCTGGTACCATTACTCCAGTATTCATTCCATCTGCTGACCAGATTGCTGATGCATTTACCAAGGCTATTGGACCTACTCGTCTTCTTACTACTGTTTCCAAGCTGGGAATGTCTGATGTCTTTGCTCCAGCTTGAGGGGGGGTATTGGAGAGAGTTTGTCCTTATTAGTAATTAGTTTGTCCTTATTAGTAATATTATTTTCGTTGAGGACTTATTTGTAATTCTGATAATTTGGTTTATTATAAAAGGGCGTTAGGGTTTCTTAACACCCTAACGCGAGTTCGTTCAGAGACGCGGATCAAAGGAACCCTCCAGAAGATCTCTCTCACAATCTCCTGATCAAATCTTCGCCGCACTCTGCTCACCACCCCCAAGTCTCCAGGTCCCGGTCTCTGTAATCCTCGTGTGCGAAATAAAGACGACCCGAATCTTTTCTGCGCATACAGATGTATATACGACTAAACATATGACTAACATGAAAGAAACATAGAAAGTTGTAGTGGCAGGGGAGGTAGCTCTACGAATGATTTTTAAAGCTAAACGTGAATTGATGGAAAAAAGTTTGAGTGGTGAAATGATAATGTATAATGCTTGATAGATCATTCAGGAATTTGCTTCACCTTATGGACTTGGTCATATTGTCCATGAGTCCCTTTTGTTTTTCCACATGTTATCTCTTTTGTTGAATGATTAAATTCCTTTTTAATGCATTGTTCCTGAACATTTTGACAACAAATTAGGTTCTAAAACTATTTATTTTGGTATGATCATATTTGTTCGCATGTAATTAAGTGTCGGTCATATCAAATGGGTAGCTTATTAAATGCTAAAGCATCTACAGAAATTTCTTAAAACTGAATGTTCTTCCATATTACTGGAGTTCTATTCTTCTATGGCATCTGATATGGTTATTTGGTGGTTTCCTTTAGTGTACATTTGGTGGAACTACAAGGTACAGGAGAAGTTTACGCTATGAAGGCAATGGACAAATCTGTAATGTTGAATCGTAATAAGGTTTTCTGTTGAAGAATTTATCGAATTTTGTCAAAATTTATTATGTTATTTACAGCTGTAATAAAGAGTATGCTTATGCATGTGATGAAAAGTCTTTGAGCATATATGGAGTGAGTGGTTTTGTTATATTGCATTTAAATTACTTTTCCTAACTAATCACATCAAATGAATTATGCTTCTGGTGTAACTGTGTAAACAAGTCTGAAGTCTTCAAACTAAGCTATTGCATCATCTGTGATTAACCTTAATTCTGCGAGAATAAAGAAAAGTAAATATTTAGTTGATTATGTTTATTAAACATATCCATGTTAACAGAGAATTAAAATATAATAATGCTTTAAAGTGAATACGCCGAGAGTGACAAAATGCTTACTAGAGTTATATAATTTTCGGTAAGGTTGACTAAAGCTTTATACTTGAAAGTATTAGATATATGTAGGTTGTTAGGGGATGACGGCTAGGGTTTGGAGAGAATGGAATAGCACTTCATTGAGGGACTAAGCCTATATATATGTACAACATAAGACCCGACCCGACTGCACATAAGACTCGACCCATCTATACATTAACACTCCCCCTCAAACTCATGGTGGACCATGTACCGAGAGTTCGCTGATAAAATGCCGGAAGAGACAATTGTCAGGGGCTTCGTAAGGAAGTCAGTAATCTGCTCCATCGAGTGAATGAATGGCAAGGAGATGGTGTGGGCGAGAAACTTCTGGTGAACACAAGGACAGTCAACCTCGATATGTTTTGTGCGCTCATGAAAGATCGGGTTGCTAGAAATCTGAAAAGCACTATGGTTATCGCAAAAGAGAGGAGTGGGCTCAGAGATCACTACTCTCAGGTCTAGAAGGAGGTGACGTAATTAGACAATCTCTTCGGTGGTGGAAGCCATAGCCCTGTATTCGGCTTCAGTGCTGGAGCGAGCAATAGACTCCTGTTTCTTACTACACCAAGAAATAAGGGAGTCACCAAGGAACACACAGTAGCTGCTGGTAAAACGGTGAGTAGCAACATCTCCTGCCCAGTCTGCATCGGAGTAGGCACACAGCATCAGCGGAGAGGTGGAAGGAAAACGCAACGAACAGGTGATGGTGCCCCGTAGATAGCGAATGATCCGAATGGCCGCTACATTGTGAACAAAGCGAGGAGCCTGAACAAACTGACTTACAATGCCAATAGCATGGGTAATAACTGGCCTAGTCAGAGTGAGATAAACTAGCATCCCAAATAACCTCTGATATCTGGAGATATCCTAGAGAGGCTCATCATCTATAGAGGGGAGCTTCAAGTTAAGCTCTATGGGTGTGTCAGCAGTGTGACGGTCAGTGATAGCAGCATCGGCAAGGATGTCGGAGATGTACTTCTGCTAGGAGATCAACAATCCACGAGCTAACCGGGCAATCTCAAGGCCAAGAAAGTAGCGAAGAGGGTCCAGATTCTTCATCTTGAACTGACTCTTGAGGTGACACTGAAGGGACGCTATGGTGGCACTGTCATCCCTGGTGATGATCATATCATCCACATACAGAAGCAGAACAACAAGACCCTGACTAGAGGATTAGGTGAACAGGGCATAGTCGGAGTGTCTCTCTACAAATCCAGCGGCTAGAACTGCACTACGAAATCACTCAAACCAGGCACGAGAGGCCTACTTGAGCCCATAGATTGCTTGGCACAGACGACAGACATGCCCTGAAGAAGTAGAGACACCCGGTGGAGGAGCCATGTACACCTCTGAGAGGTCACCATGTATAATGCATTAGTCACGTCCATCTGATAGAGACGTCACCCTCCAGCCGCTGCCACAACTAAGAGTGTGTGAATGGTGGTCATCCGAGCAACTGGAGCAAACGTCTCCTCGTAGTCAATCCCATACTCTTAGGAGAAGCCACAAGCAACAAGGCAAGCCTTGTGCCGCTCAATGGAACCGTCAGGTCGAGTCTTGGCCTTAAAGATCCATTTGCAGCTGACAGGCACCACGCCTGAGGGACAAGAAACCAGATCCCAAGTCTGAGTTTGCTGAAAGGCCTCAAGCTCCACTGCCATGGCCTGTCGCCACTCCGGGTACAAAACTGCCTCACGGGCTCCCGGTGGGAGTGGAGAGCAATAAGAAAGGCCTGGTATGACGGAGAATAGGAGACATCGGTTGAATGTCCAGTCAGAAGAGGCAGAGGTAAAAGCAAAGTAGCCAAAGCTGTCAGGAGAGTAGTCATATCTGTCAGGAGGGTGATGTTTGCACGCAAGGTAGCGTCGAACAGGGCCAGGATCTACAACCGGAGAGGGGAGAGTAACTGCAGGCGAAGGAGTACCAGTGGAGACAATCTCGGTAGGAGGAACTATGGAGCGTTGAACGTAAACACGCGTGACAGGTGGTGGATAAGGTGAGTGAGATAGGGAAGGTGGGGGAGACACAGTAGGTGGGGGTGGAAGAGGCGGGGGAGGTGAGGCGAGGAGGGTCCTGACGATGGCAGGGGAGGCTCAACCGGGAAAGGCACAGCCGTAGTTGTGGGAGCATGATACAGAGGTAGGAAGGGGATGGTGAGAGGTGGTGGAGGCGTAGAGGGTGACGTAGGCAGTGAGGGAAGATCCCAGGGCTTAGTGGAAAAGTACGGGACATCCTCAACAAAGAAGACGTGACGAGAGACATGGATCCGGCGAGCCAACGGATCGTAGCACCGATAGCCCTTGTGCTCCCGACTGAGCCCTAAGTAGAAATACCTAATAGACCTAGTAGAGAGTTTGGTACGCTCATGGGGAGGGAGGAGGACGGAGGTCATAAAGATCGAAACCCGGAGCGAGTTGAACGGGCGGGTCGAGAAAGAAAAGAGTAGATAGGAATGCGATCCACTGTAAAGTCAAAAAGAGTAATCAAGATTGTTTACAGAGCTTAATAGCTCTGACAGAACCAGGAAATACCTCGAGCACACGTAATGTAGCCATAGATAATCAAGTGAACACAGGTTGCTGACGAATTGGCTTCTGAGAGATCTCGCCACAACGTGCCTTTTATAACGACAGTTTCGTCATGAGAGTTTTGATTGAGGAAGCATAAATGGAGGGATAGATAAAGCATAAAGTGATCCTATTGGTCTTCGTCATGCAGACTTGATGGCACTGCCCCAGCTATATGGACCGCGAAAGAGAATCTTCAAAATTCGTCTTCCTCGGTGATAGACCAAGAGTGCATAAGGAAGCATCTCAAGATTAGGATGCCGGCCAAAATGGATTTTTATGTTATGGTCGCCCCCCGACTGACGGTCTTTACGCAGAAGTCTTTCCTTATATATAGGAGACCTCGTCCCAAAGTCAACTGAATCAATGGACCTTGTTGCCAAGCACTGGGCTTTTCATGATATAAAAACTATCATGTCTGATGCTCAAAACTAAGTGTTGTAATCCACATATCCCCATTTGCTCAATCTACCAGCTTTGTGAGTCTCCCTGACAGAACTGGTCGAGTCACGACCGGCTGCTTCATTTCCTTTTTGAGGGCTCTTGGTTTATGTCCTAAATGTTTCACGTTTCTGGATTGAGCCGTTATTATGGACACGAGAGCCCCTATAACTATTGATAGTTCCCTCGGGGGAAAGGAGGGCAAACCCAGAGATCACCCGCATTAATGAAGGTGACAAAATAGAGTGCACCATAATTTAAGGGCCCTGAGAGTAAACTTCGGAAATAAATATGATGATACCGCTAGTTTTCCTTATCAGGACGCTCAAGATAATCAGTCTGCTTCAAACGGGCTTAGTAGGCTCGAACCTACAATAAACGGCCATAGCTAGCACGGAAGATCCAGACTTTAGTACGACTGACTCTCCAGCCGGTCCTTCGGCCACTAGCCCTAAACCATACTTAAAAACTCTCTTTTCCTACAAACTCAAAGCCTGGATTTGGCTAAAAGGGCCTATTATTTGCATTCTCCGACGATCGACGAGTGTGATCGCAAAAAGTCAGAATTATAGAAATGAGTTCAAAGGGAAGATAAAATCTGTTGATAAATGAATCCCAATTTGTTGAACGTTAATTATTAGGTCCTGTTCTAGAATATGGTTTGATCTTGTAGTCCAAAGAATTATGTACCATGATGTATCTGTAATAGTAGTAATTAGTGAAAAAAGAATACTTATACAAACCAGTGAAGTGGCCCCATCTCCAACGGTCGCTGTCCAATCAACTAATTCCATTGTTGTATACTCTTGCTTATGAGTTATGCCACTAGAATAGATAGATTAATAGGAAGATTGAACATCTGTCACAATCCCCGGAGAGATAGTTCTCTACTCCTGTGGGTTCAATAAAGTTATTAAAAGAGACATCTTACAGATCTTAAATTTAAAGGGCTTTAGTTTAGCCTCCACGGAACTTTCTCGATTCCAATGAAACTTATCCTTTTGAAGTTGACGTAACAAACTACCGCCCACTACATCAGAGACTAACGAAGAGGAGCAATCCACTAAGAACAATTTTTTTAGTTGGAGCCTTAGGTGGTTCTCGAAAAAAGATAGCGAAAAAACTGTTGAGTAAGGGCAGCAAGTGATTGAGTTCAGAAAAGAACTTCCAAATGGAATGATGGTCAATCACCTGACTGCAGTCGGCTTTAGTGACTCCTTTCGTAAACTTCAGTCGCAGATCCGCTTTCCAGGGCAAGTGAGGCTCCCTCAACAGCAAACCCGGACTGAGGATTAGGGCTATCCCTTTTAGGTCAGGATGCCAAGATGAATGGTATTCTATCTTGCTGCTAGGGCAGAGCTAAGAAGATAGAGATTTCGACAGACAGCCCTTGAATGTTGTTTCATTCACCACGCGGCGGAATCCTAATCTTTATTTTCATGGAATGGGACAGTCATTTGTCTTTGCTCTCCTAGGCGCTGGGCGCTCCCGTGGTTTGCAAGAAGGAAAAAGGACTACCGAACCATAAAAAGGATGCTACAATGTTATAAATTCTCAACTTAACACGCCAAAGTACCAGCACAACTGTTTATCTTTCTACTGTTTCTTTCTGTCGGTTGATAGTGAACCATCTCTCAAGAAACAATGCGTAATTTTCACAGTAGTTGGACGCAATTCTAAAGAGGACGATGATGGAAAAAACGACGGCTCGAGTTAAATGAAGCTTAAAGTCTCCATTTTTGAAAAGGAACCTACTACGTGCGTAGAAAACTTATTGATGGCACCATCTCATGACTTTTCTTTACCCTTCAACGATGAGATGAGTAACAGCTGCTTTAGAAGCTCCTCGGAATAACATCTGGAAATCCTCCGGCAAGCGAAGCATCACGTCAAAACCTCTTTCCTTGATATGACAAGGCTATGGTGAGGCGTCTTGCTGTCTGGTGTCTTGTTTCTTCCTGTTCGTCCATTCGGGACGGGACAGGGCAGAAATGTTTCCTTCGCTTCCATGCCCCATTCAAACTCATTTTCTTACTCAAATACCAGTTACTGAAGGTAGCTTAGATCTCTCTGGAACGGGTAAAGACTCTAGTAGGCTTCTGGGGACCTACAAATATCACTGTTTTGATGACCTGCCCGAAGTAGCATCAATAGATTAAATTCTTCTAGCTAAGGCCGGGAGTCGAGGGACACAACCATTCTAGATTCCATACAATGACACTGTAAAAGTAAAAAAAAATTGAAAAGGGATGTAGCGCTGCAGAAGCGTATTAGCAGATGCTAAATTTGATTTATCGGGCAAAGTCTATTGGAGATGGAAAAAGCAGAATATTTGATGGAAGAATAGGAGATCCTTTCAAACAACCACCCGATAGGAGCAGTAAAGAGAGAACTACAGAAAAGTATACCCCAAAAACCCAAAAGGAATTTCTTTATTCTGCAATAAAGAGATTCCATGAATGTTTCTTTATCTCTAAAGATGGGCGCGAGCTTTTTGTACGTCGAAATCTCCCGCTCTTTGAGGATTCCTCTGCGTTGCATCGAGATTGGAGGGTTGATCCATCTATCAGTGAAATCTTGCTTCCATCATCGCATGACCCGTCTCTTTGGCAGATCAAAGAGTCTTCCTTCGGTGCCTGGGCATTCCCTTAAGATGAGAACTAGACAGGTGAGCTTCACCTGAAATCCTCTGCAGAGTTAGTTAATTCCTTCCAATTCTAGAGGACACTTTTGCCCAAAAGGAAAGGTCGACTACGTGCACCCAAAGGTACAAAGAAGAGAATAGTCAGGTGATGTAGAGTTAAGTCGCTCATAAGGGATAGCGCCTACTCTGATACCAACTTGAGCATGTCTTCTTCGATTGACGATTGTTAATGTATATATAGATGGGTCGGGTTTACTGTACAGTCGGGTCGGGTTGTATAGTGATACATGTACATATATTGGGCTTGAGTCCCTTAATGGAATGCATTCTATTCCTCTCCAAATCCTAGTCGTCATCTCCTAACAATGATAAAGGGAGGATGCAACGATCCTCTCTCAAGAATTCTCGCGAATCTCACAAGACTCAATAACTTTGAGAATAATAATTACTTCATTAGAAAATATGAAAAGCTGGATGCCATTACATGCTAGTAGTGGGCCTTTATATAGGGCTCAGCTGAGTACTAAGAAGGAAATAAAATAAAATTTTAATGATATTCCATAAGAGCCTTTGATGAATCTGGTCCAATTTGTCGTCTTGGTGCAGGATCACGTGGATACCGATTTTTTGCCATTAACATCTTTCTTTTTTGAGATCGGATGGCCTTCCTTCTAAGTTGTTGTAGCTGCCATCTTTAGGAGGAAGGCATGATGGCTTACCTCTTTTGGAGAAGTGTGAACTGGTTGTAGGTGCCTCTTTTGGAGAAAACGTTGGTTGGTTGTAGCTGCCTCTTTTGGAGAAGCGTGGGCTGGTTGTAGCTACCTCTTTTGGAGAGGCCTGATCTCCTGCATCACAGCCCAACTCTTTGACCCGTCCGCGGATCCTGCATAGAACAAAAAGAAGTAAAGGTAACGGTCAGGCCCGAGTCACAAAAAGAACTAACAGATATTAAATTTATGTTTAAATGGGGAGCATGGTGAACACGAGGCAAGGTTAGGCAACCAGTGGGATCGGAAGCAGAGGTGATACATCCATACTGCGAAATAGGGACGAGAGCTCCATCAGCAGTGCCTCATATCAGAGATCATTGTTTGCAACCTTCACTAACCTCTCACCACAGAGACCACCAGTAGGTCCTCCGCGAGGGTGTTCTGGGCCCTGCCACTGCACTACTACAATAGTCTCTTCTTGGATCTGCATGACGATGTCGCTACTCACTTCCGCGACTCAAAGCATCGTAGCTTCCTTTCCTCGAGCCTCCTGAAGGCAACTGTGCGGCCTGGACACTGTGGCCACTCGTCGAGTCTCTCCGCCCCTCCGCTTTGAGGGTGTCCTCGGTCCTGCCCTTCACCTTACCCTACCAGTGCTGCTTGTACCTCTGCAACTCCTACTGGCACTACAGCTACTCCTCCCCCAAACCGACTTCAACGACTCGAGCAGCATCAACCAATTTTCAAAAGCCTGAAACTTGGACTCGACTCGAAAGTCCATCGAGACGAGTAACTCGAAGACTCGACTCGGACAACTCCGTAATTATATATATATATATATATATATATATATATATATATATATATATATATATATATATATATATATATATATATATATATTCAAATCTCTCCCGAGTCAAGTCCGATTCAGGCCGAGTTTCCTCGAGTTAAGTCCGAGTTTTCCCGAGTCATGTCCGAGTCTTTGCAAACTCGAGTCGGCTCGATTTTTGACTGAGTCGAGTTGAGTCTTTCAAGCCGAGTCGAGTCGGACCGAGTTTTGGTACAATGGCTTCAACTTCAGCGACTCGAGCAACGAGTTGAGCTACTTCTTCTACAACGGTCTTCCTCCAGCTCCTGCTCTTATACTCTATGCATACTAGTGCCTCTGCCACCTGGATCCTAGACTCTGAGGCCTCGCACATGTCACCCGATGCTTTCGTACTCACTGCCTGCTAGACTGCATCGCATGTCCCACTGATCCATACTATTAACTCTCTTTCCTGATCATCACATAGTCTGGGTCCATTACTATTTCCTCATATCGTACATGACGTCTCTTTCTTCCCTTTGTTCTGCATGCCCCTCAGTTTTGCATGAACCTTATTTCCATTAGTGGTCTTTGTGATTCTGGACTGACTGTTTCTTTTACCTCTTCTTCTTGTGCTCTGCAGGATTCACGTACTGGCAAGAGGATTGGCGTTACTCGTAGGAGAGGCAGGTTGTACTATTTGTACCTTCACCTCTCTACCTCCCCTCCCTCTGTCTTTTGTGGTGCTCACTTCTAATGCCGACCTGTGGCACTGGAGGTTATGTCATGTCAGAGTCTCGACTTAAAAGCCTTTTCTAGTCTGGAGCATTAGGTTAAGGCTCATTTATTCCTTTCACCTTTTGTATGTGATGTAAGTTAGCCAAGTTCTCAGCTTTTCCTTTCTCTCGTAGTTTGTCTATATCCAATCGTCCTTTTGGCATAGTACGTTCCAACATTTGGGGCCAGCTCCTTTTCCTTCCAGGTCTGGTTTTCTGTATTATGTCAGTTTCATTGATAATTACTCGTTACACTTGGGTCTATCTCCTTTGCCACTGCTCCGAGATACCTGAGATCTACCAGACCTTCACATCCAATTCCATACTCGCATCAAGACCTTCCGGTCGGATTGTGCTCGCGAGTACCTCTCCTCTACGATGCACTCCCTTCTTCAGTCTTAGGAGACCCTTTTCTAGCAGTTTTGTCCTCACGCTCATGAGTAGAACAGGGTTGCCGAGAGGAAGCACCGTCACATCCTCGAGATGGATCATGCTCCACTTTTCTCCTCTATTCCCCACACTTTCTGGGCAGAAGCCATCTTAACCTCTATTAATCTAATCAATATCATTCCCTCCTTCGTCGTCTCTAGTGTGTCTTCTCATAAGCGCCTCTACTGCATTCCGCCTAACTGCAACATGCTTCGTACTTTCAAGTACACATGCTTTGTCCTTCCCTGTCATGAGTGCAACAAGGTATCCGCCAGGTCAGCGAAGTGCGCCCTTTTGGGGATCAGCTCTGAGCACAAGGGGTATCGCAGCTATGACCCCTTCGCTCACCATTTTCGCATTGCTCGTCACATTTCCTTTGTCAGGATGTTCCATACTACTTTGAGTCTCAGGACCTCACCTTTCCTGAGACTCCTCATGCTACTGTTCTCGTGCCTCTTCTTCCTACGCCACCACCATTACCTCCTCTACCACAGTTGCTCCTCCTCCCTTTCTTGCGCCCCTACCTCCTTCCACTACTGTGTCTCCTCCTACCTCCCTTCTTATTTTTCTCCTCTGATAGCACGTCTTACGTCACCCACTCGTATACCTCTCTCTTTTTCCTCAGGTGTACTCTCGGCGTTACACCACCATCCAGTTGCCTCCCTTGCCTCCTCCTGATGGTAACTCCACTGGTACTTAGCCTGCTTCGACCGGCCTGCCTCTGGTAGACATGGAACCTCACTCTCCTCGTCGCCCACCTGACCATTTTGGTCATTCTTCCGACCGTTTTGGTTTTACTGCAGTCACCGCTTACTTTCCCCAGTTCCTCACTACCTTCACACTGACTGGGAGCCCCGATCCTACTGCGAGGCACTTCAGTGGTAGCTGGCTATGGCAATGGAGTTTCATCCCTTTGAGTAGACGCAGACGTGAGATGTCGTTCTTCTACCAGTAGGCGTTGAGCCTATTAGCTGCAACCTGTAAGTGGGTCTTCAAAGTCAAGCATCGACCTGATGGTTCCATTGAGTGGCATAAGGTCCTCCATATTTCTAGAGGCTTTACTCAGGAGTACAGGATCGACTACAATGATACTTTTGCTCTCGTGGCACAGATGATCATGGTTCGGACTCTCCTGGTAGTTGTTACTGCTCGTCGCTGGCCCCTCCTTCAGATAAACGTGAAGAATGCCTTTCTCCATGGTGATCTTTCCGAGGTTGTCTACATGCAGCCTCCTCCAGGTTTCAGTACGCCTCAGTATATATGTCGCCTTAGCCGAGTCATCTACAAGCTCAAGCAGGTCCCTCGAGCCTGGTTTTAGCGCTTTCGTCACACAGTTACATAGGCCTCTTTTCAGCAGCATCATTGGAGCTAGTTTCAGATGAAGGATCTTAGACCTCTACTCTTCTTTCTTTGCCTTGTGATTGCTCAGGGTAAGCGAGGGATTCTACTCTCACAGTAAAAGTATACCACTGACATCCTCAGTCAAGCTGCTCTTTTCGATGCTCGTACTGCTGACACTTCACTCAAGCTTCATGTGAAGCTCCGACCTACAAATGGTGAACCTATTTTGGATCCTAGTTGGTACAGAGGATTGTCGGTTAGTTGGTCTACCTCTGCATCACCAGGCTTGATATTGACCACACAGTCAGTATCGTCGGTCAGTTTGTCGAGGCCCCTCACTCTGCTAACTACGGTGCCCTCATGTGGCTTCTTCGGTACCTTTGTGGCACCATCACTCGGTCACTCTTTATGTCCTTGACTTCGCCTCTAGTCCTATGTGCCTACTATATGCTGAATGGGCTAAAGATCTTACTACTCGCCGCTCGACCACTAACTACTGCATATTTCTTCTAGGCCCTTTGATCTCGCGATGCAGCACGAGGCAGAAGATTTTTCTTGCTCAAGCACCGAGGCATAGTTCAGGGTCATGGCCACCACCACCAAGGAGATCATTCACCTACAGCGTCTCTTTGGGGATCTAAGAGTTGAGATTTTTGGACCTACAACTATTCATTGCGATAACCAAAGTGCTATACAAATTGTTAGTAACCTGGTTTTTCGTGGGAGGACGAAGCACATTGAGCTCGATTGCTACTTCTCTTGCAAGAAGTATGAAGCCGAGACTATTCCTCTTCCTTATGTTTCCTTTGCAGAGCAAATCACTGACTTCTTTACGAAGTCACACCCGATTCCTCAGTTCCAGTTTCTTGTTAGCAAACTCGGTGTTTGATCTAGTGAATTTGAGAGAGAGAGGGGGGGGGGGTTTGTTAGTCTTAAGTATATACCAGAGCACATATCCTTGTATATCAGGACACTATATATGTTGACCCATTGGCCCTAATACGAAGCTAATTCCTTCTCCCCAAAACCCTAGTGTCTCTCTCTCTTATACCTAGGTTTATTGGTAACAGAAGACATCACAACTATGTGGGTTCCAAAAAATATCTTTTGTATGCTTTTATAGTACGCCTGTGGGACTGCATCACTATGTTGAATGTCAGCTAAACCATCATTGGCACTGGTCCAACTTTAAAGAATTCGAATCGAATTCCAATGCCTCAGGAGCAAATAATTGACTTGGCATCAACAAGAAGTAGAAGAAGAAATTTGTCGACCACCATGGGCATCATAACAGGGTTTGGCCCCTTTTCTGTTTTTAGTTGGAAGTCCTCTTAAGGACTTCAATCCAAATGCAATTTTTTTGGGTTCCACCTCATAAGTCGTTTGAGACTTTGAGTTTGATACGAAATCTGATTACCATTTGACTTCTACTCCAAGTCTTAGTTAAGTAGGCTTCTTGTTTTATTGAAGTTAATAGACATTTTTTTCTGCCAATTTTCTAAGTGAATTTAGGAGCCTTTTTCTAGTAATGAAAAACTAGATTTCCCCCCAAGTGCAAGCAATGAAAAACAATCACAAAATATCATATACAAATATTTTACACGGAAAACCCCTCCAATCTGGAGAGAAAAAACCACGGTCCGAAGACCCACCGCAACTTCCACTATATTTCAAATGAGATTACAAGATTTTTCTTCTCTAGGTCATGCTAGAGGATCACCAATTTCTTTAAGAGAAAAACCTCCCTTGGATGCACAAGATTCTTCACCGTAGAGGTGGATCACCAAGAAACAAACTCGGTCGAACAAGATCCGATTGTCGGGATGCCGCCCCAGTCACCAGAGTAGATGATGCCTTCTTCTTCTCCTTCCTTCTCACACAAAACACTCAAGGGAGCGAGAAAATTGTTTGAATGTACAGCAACATGCAAATCCTTGTTGCATGAGCAAAACCCCCAAGAAACCAATGGGTTACCTTGCAAAGAATAGTCAACCAAGCATAGGAAATAACACATACCATTTACTGCTCAAATATCAACCCATGCAAAGGAGCATTCAATGGGACAAAACACCAATCAATGCATGTACATGCAACCAACCATCAGAGCAATGCAAGCATCCTGTCCAACAACTAACATTTCATCAACATAAAGCAAGAGAATGATGTTATTACTAGCAAACCTCTTGATGAAGACGCAATGATCCGATGACATCCTCGAGTAGCCTTGTTCATCCATAAATGTTTCAAACTTCTTGTACCATTGGCGTGGAGCTTGCTTTAGGCTTTATTAGCTCTTCCTCAACTTGCATACAAGATGTTCTTTGCCCTTGACTTTGAATCCTTCCGATTGATCCATATAAATTTCTTCCTCCAAGTCACCATGGAGAAAAGCCATCTTCACGTCAAGTTGCTCAATTTCCAAATTCATGCTAGCCACTATGCTTAGCACAATCTGGATTGAAGGCGTCTTTACTACCGGAGAGTAGATTTCATCAATATCGATTCATTTCTTTTGCCCGAAGCCCTTCACAACCAACATTGCCTTGTATCTTGGATGTGAGCAATTATCTTCGGTCTTCAACTTGAACACCCACTTGTTTTTTAGTGCCCGCTTTTCCTTTGGCAAAGGCACCAAATCATAAGTGTGATTATCATGTAAAGATTTAATCTCCTCCTTCATGGCTTTTAACCATTCACACTTGTGCTCGTGTATTAAAACCTCTTCATAGCTTTCTATTTCTCCCCCGTCGATGAGTAACACATACTCATTTGAAGAATACCTCATTGAGGGTTGATGCTCTCTAGTGGGCCTCCTCACTTGAAGCTCAACACGTGGCACATGTTCCACATGTTCTCCATGATCACCATCACTAGTAGGCATCGGTTCCTCAACCACATCATTTGGGGTGTCTTACACATCCCACCCATCATCATCATAAGCCACCGGAATAGGAATTGGATCCATGTCAATGATGTCACCATTGGAAACTTTGGACTTTTCCACTTTGTCAAAGTCTTCAATAGTTTGATTTTCAAGAAAGACCACATCCTACTTCTAATAACTTTCTTATCAACCGGATCCCATAGCCTATAGCCGAATTCTTCATATGCATAACTAATGAAGATGCATTACCTTCCCTTGTCATCAAGCTTAGACCTCTCATCTTTTGGAATATGAAAAAGGATCTGCAACTGAAAACTCTCAAGTGTTTGTAAGAAACATTCTTTCCCGTCCAAATCTTTTTTGGAACATCCCCATTCAAAGGAGCTGAAAGAGAAAGATTGATCAAGTCAACCACCGTCCTCATTGGCTCACCCCAAAAGGATTTTGGCAACTTGGAATGTTGTAACATTCACCGAATTCTTTCCACAATAGTCCTATTCATTCTTTCAGCTACCCCATTCTCGTGAGGTGTCTTGGGAACCGTCTTCTCATGCATGATTCCTTGTTCGGCACAATACGTATCAAAAGGACCCAAGTATTCTCCGTCGTTGTCAGTGTGGATGCACTTTAGTTTTCTTCCTCTCTCTTTTTCAACTATTGGTTGAAAGTGTTTGAAGATATCCAGAACACCATTGTATGCGCAGAAAAAGATACGGGTCGTCTTTATTGCAAACACACGAAGATTACAAGAGTCCGGGACCCGGGGACTCGGGGGTGGTGAGCCGGGTGCGGCGAATATTGATCAGGAGATTGTGGGAGAGATCCTCTGGAGGGTCCCTTTGATCCGCGTCTCCACGTGGTATTCGTGCGAGAGCTCTGAAGGGGTTCCCCAAGACAGAGGTCTTTACAGGGTAAGGGTTCTTTGAGAGGCTAAGGAATATCCGTCGTTGCTTTTGTCCCTTCCGTGCTTTGCGCTTTCTCGGCTAGGGGTTTTCGGCGTCGCTCCTTGGTCTTCGTGTCTTCCTCACTCCTTGCTAGACCTTGGCGTCCTCGATCGTCGGTTCGCGGCGTCGATCATGCTTTTGGCGTCGGCTTTGGCTTTCGGCTTTGGCTTGCCTTTGGCGTGGCTCTGGCTTTTGCTTTGCTTTGGCGCTTGCGCTTGGACGTAGACGGGGGGAAGACTTGCGATGCTTTCGTTCCTCCGGACTTCACGTCGTATCGGCTAGAACGTGCGGTGCTTTTGCTCGTGACCGGCGTAGTCGCTTGGCTTTGGCACTTGCGTTGTTTTGGCGCGGGCTTTACCGGGGCTTTTGCTTTGGCTTCTTGCGTGGGCTTTTGCTTTGGCGTCGACTTGATCTTGTTCTCGAACGGCGGTGGCTACTTCTTCAAGGCTTCTGGCTTCCTCGACGGTTTAGGTGTCGGCTCGACTTTTCTTCATCTCCGGGCTTCTTTGGCGTGATCGGAGTCGAAGGGTACCTTTGAAGACGGCGAGGGTGGCACCGATCTTCGTGCGACGGTTGTAGCGTCGGCTTTGTTTTGAAGACGACGGGTGTAGCGACGACTTTGCTTCTCTTCTTCTCCGGGCTTCTTTGGCGTGATCGGATTCGAAGGGTTCCTTTGAAGACGGCGGGGGTAGCACCGATCTCCGTGCGACGGTTGTAGCGTCGGCTTTGCTTTGAAGACGACGGGTGTAGCGACGCTTCGGGTGTTCCTTTCCAAGCTTTCTTCTTCGTGGATGGAGTGGACGTTTGTCGAAGGCGACGGGTGATGACGCTTTGGTCTTCTTCTCCGGGCGTTTGCGCTTGATCGGAGTCGAAGGCTTGTTGGAGACGACAGGGTGGTGCCGCTCCGATCTTCTCCGGCCTTTGCTTCTGGCGTCTTCGAAGTCGAAGGGTTCTTCTCCGAGCTTTCTTCTTCGTGCACGGAGTCGAAGGCTTGATCTTCTTGTGCAAGGGTCTTCATGTTGATGAGGGCTTTCAATGGACTAAGCCGGTCCCGAAGGGATAGGCTTGCCCGTGCCTCGTGAAGCCTTGGGTCGATGAAGAGCGCATCTCCTCTTCTGCAGTGCTTCCTCGCTTCGCCTTCAGCTTCCGACCTGGCGACGGTTGTTGCGTCGGCTTCTTCGGGAGTATTTGATGTAATCAGGGTTGAAGGCTTTGTTGAAGACGGCGGGTGTAGCAATGCTTCAGGTATCCTTCTCCAAGCTTTCTTCTTTGTGAATGGAGCGGATGCTTGTTAAAGATGACGGGGTGATGCCGCTTCAATCTTCTTCTCCGGGCTTTTGGGCTTGATCGGAGTCGAAGGTTTGTTGGAGATGACGGGGTGACGCCGTTCCTATCTTCTTCTCCGGCCTTTGCTTCTGACGTCTTCGGAGTTGAAGGGTTGTTGGAGACGACGGGGTGATTCCGCTCCGATCTTCTTCTCCGGCCTTTGCTTCTGGCGTCTTCGGAGTTGGAAGGTTTCTTCTTCTCCGAGCTTTCTTCTTCGTGCATGGAGCCGAAGGGATGATCTTCTTGTGCAAGGGTCTTCACTTTGATAAGGGCTTTCAATGGACTAAGCCGGTCCCGAAGGGATAGGCTTGCCCGTGCCTCGTGAAGCCTTGGGTCGATGAAGGGCGCGTCTCCTCCTTTGCAGAGCTTCTTCGCTTCTTGCCAACTGACCTCTTGAGCCTTCCCCCTCCCCCTCTATTTATAGGTGAAGGGGGGGGGGAGAGATATGGGAAAATTTATTTGAATCCCTTTAATATCTCTTCTATAACTACCCAAGATTTATTCTTCCATTGATGAGGGGAATAAACCTTTATTTGCTTTCCTTTTCTGGCGGAGTAGTTATCGCTCAATCCTTTTTTAATTTATTTGAATCTTGCACATAAAGTCGATGGCGACCCGGCTTCGTTTCTTGTCCGTCGGATCGAGGGATCGGCGCAGATCCACACTTATGTAGACATCATACGCAACCTCCCCTCGCGCATGGCGGTTCTTTCCTTTTTCTTCTTTTCTTTCCTTTCTTTTCTTTCTTTCTTTCTTTTCTTTTCTTTCTTGCATGGCCGGCCACCCCTTAAGGGGTTCGGATTTCTAGAAGGGGGCCAGGTGGGCCCCACTTGAGGATGGGCCCACCCGGCCTCTTGTTTGGCGCGAGTCGGGTCAGAGTTCGTGTCGGGTTTGGTTCCGAGTCGGTGCATGCGAGTCGGGTCCGGGCCCGAGTGCATGTCGGGTTTGCCTCCGAATTAGTGCATGCGAGTCAGGTTCGGGTTCGAGTGCGTGTCGGATTTGCCTCCGAATTAGTGCATGCAAGTCGGGTTTGGGTTAGACACAATTTGTGTGTCCACAACCATCCTTGGACTTCAAAGCATAAGCCCAAACCTTTCGAGAGTGATCATCAATAAAAGTAACAAAATAAAGTGCACCACCAAGTGTTTTAACCTTTACAGGGCCACAAATGTCAGAGTAAACAACATCCAAAACATGTGGCTTTATAGAATGATAAGTTCTCTTGAAAGAAATACGATGTTGCTTACCAGCAAGACAGTTATAACAAGTCTCAAGCAATGTGCCTTTGATGCCGGGTAGAAGCTCCTTTGCAAGAATTTGCATACCCTTCTCGCTCATGTGGCCGAGCTTCTTGTGTCATAGATTTGTGGATGTCTGCTTCTCTACCGCATTCACCTCCATCTTACATAAGCTTGCTTGAGTAGTGTAGAGAGAGCTATCCTTCTTTGCTTTTGCTGCAACCAACGAGCCCTTCGTAAGTTTCCATTGCTGATCACCAAAATGATTGATGTAGCCTTCATCATCAAGGTTGCCTATGGAGATCAAGTTGAGGCGAATGTCCCTCACATCTTTGAGCACCAAATTGCACCCAAGACTAGTCTTCAAACATACTTCCCCTTTACCGGCAATCTTGGAAATCCCTTCATTTCCCATCCTCACATGACCAAAGTCGCCGGATGTGTAGAATGAGAAGAAATCCGCCCGTGGAGTGACATGAAAAGATGCGCCGGAATCCACAAGCCAGCTAGTGTTGTCACAAGCAAGACCAACAAAGTTGTCACAAACTATAATGACTTCCCCATCCGAAGTAGCAGTAACCATAGCTTTATCTTTTTTCTTTTCATCATCTGTGTTTTTCCCTTGATTTTTCTTAAGCTTTCTACACTCATGCTTTATGTGTCTCATTTTGTGACAATAGTAGCACTCAATATTCTTCTTTGATATTCTATTTTGAGATTTGGATTTTCCTTTAGATTCTTCTTGATTGTTAGGCCTTCGATTCTTGCTTCTCCCCCGTGTCTCCATAACAAGTACTTCGGAGCATGAAGAACTCAAAGCATTCCTTCTTGTTTCTTCATTCAGCAAACTATCAGTAACAAAACCCAAAGTGACGAGGCCATCAGGAGCCGAATTGCTAAGCTATACCACAAGTGTCTCCCAACTATCGGGCAACGAACTTAGGAGTAACAAGGCTTGCAACTCATCTTCAAGTACCATCTTCATGGATGAGAGTTGGTTCATAATACTTTGAACTTCATTCAGGTGCTCGGGGATCGAGCCACTCTCTTTTGAACTTCAAATTCACAAGCTTCCGGATTAAGAATGCTTTGTTCCCGACCGTCTTTCGTTCATAAAGACTCTAATTTTCTCCATAGAGATTGTGCCGAGATTTCGGTAGACACGTGATGGAACACACTATCATCAAGCCACTGACGAATGAAACCCACCGCCTTTTGATCGAGCTTCTTCCAATCATCATTGGACATGCTTTCGGACTTGGCTTCATTTCCTTCAATCGGTGCAAATAGATCTTTGCAATACAAGAGATCCTCCATCTTTGATTTTCATATCATCCAATTGTTCCCATTCAAAGTGATCATACGAACGTTGTTAGAAGATATCTCCATAGCTTTGCACAAGAACTTCTTTCGAACACCTTGACTCTGATACCACTTTGTTGGGAAAAACTAGATTTCCCCCTGTGTGCAAGCAATGAAAAACAATCACAAAAGATCATACACAAATAGTTTACGTGGAAAACCCCTCCAATGTGGAGAGAAAAGACCACGGTCCGAAGACCCACCACAATTTCCACTATATATCAAATGGGATTACAAGATTTTTCTTTTCTAGGATATGCTAGACTCTAGAGGATCACCAATTTCTTTAAGAGAAAAACCTCCCTTGGATACACAAGATTCTTCACCGTAGAGTTGGATTACCAAGAAACAAACTCTGTCGAACAGGATCCGATTGCCGGGATGCCGCACCCGTCACCGGAGTAGATGTTGTCTTCTTTCCTTTCTTCTCACACACAAAATACTCATGGGAGAGAGAGAGAGCTGATTGAATGTGCAGCAACATGCAAAATCTTGTTGCATGAACAAAACCCCAAGCAACCAATGGGTTCCCATGCAAAGAATAGTCAACCAAGCATAGGAAATAACCATACCATTTACTGCTCATACCAACCCATGCAAAGGAGCATTCAATGGGACAAAGCACCAATCAATGCAAGCACATGCAAGTATTCAACCAACCATCAGAGCAATGGTAGCCCCAACGAACTTAGTCCTGAAAGTTGAACCAAACACCATCAAACGGTCAGGTTTCTTTAGCCCATAACATCGTCATACGGAGTCGAAATCCGACGATTCCAGATCCGTTGGAAAGTGTTAGAAGATGACGGCTAGGGTTTGGAGAGAATGACATGCTCTCTATTGAGGGACTCAAGCCCAATATATATGTACATGAATACATAAGCAACCCGACCCAATTGTATATAGAACCCGACCCAGTATATACATTAACACTCCCCCTCAAACTCACAGTGGATCATGTACCGAGAATTTGCTTATAAAATGACGAAATCAGGCAATCGTCAAGGGTTTTGTGAGAAAAGCAGCAATCTGCTCTGTCGAAGGAATGAACGGCAAGGAGATGATGTTTACAAGAAACTTCTGCCGAACATAATGACGGTCGACCTTGATGTGTTTGATCCGCTCATGGAAAACCGGGTTTCTAGCAATCTGAAGAGCACTCTGGTTGTCGAATAGAGGTGTAGCCCCAGAAATCCTGACTCCCAAGTCAAGTAGAAGGTGTCGAAGCCAGACAATCTCTGCAGTGGTGGAAGCCATAGCCCAGTATTCGACTTCGGTGCTGGAGCTTGCAACAGACTTCTGTTCTTACTATGCCAAGAATGAGGGAATCACCAAGGAACACACAGTAGTTGGTGGTAGAGCGACGGGTAGCAACATCTCCAGCCCAATCTGCATCAGAGTAAGCACGCAAAAACCAATAGAGAGGTGGAGGGAAATAGCAGCGAATGAGTAACAGTGCCGTGAAGATACCGAATAATCCGAAGGACCGCTGCAAAGTGAACCGAGCGAGGAGCCTGAACGAACTAGCTAACAATTCCAACAGCATGGACAATATCAGACCTAGTTATGGTGAGATAAACGAGCATCCAAACCAGTCGCTGGTAACGAGATATATCCTGGAGAGGCTTACCATCTGTAGAGAGAAGCTTCAAGTTGAGCTCCATGGACGTGTTAGTAGTACGAGAGTCAATAAGAGCAGCCTCGGCAAAAATGTCGGAGATGTACTTCTGCTGGGAGATCAACAATCCTCGAGCTAACCGGACAATCTCAAAGCCAAGAAAGTATCGAAGAGGGCCCAGATCTTTCATCTCGAACTGACTCTGGAGGTGACGCTGAAGGAATATGATGGTAGCACTGTTATCCTTGGTGATGATCATATCATCCACATACAGAAGCAGCACAGCAATACCCTGACTGGAGGAGCGGGTGAACAGAGCATAGTCAGAGTATCTCTCTACAAACCTAGCTGCCAGAACTGCACTGCGGAATCGCTCAAACCATGCCCGAAGTGCTTGTTTGAGCCCATAAATAGCCCGACACAAACGGCAAACATGCCTTGGAGGAACAGGAACGCCCGGAGGAGCCATGTATACCTCCTCGGAGAGGTCACCGTGAAGAAACGCATTGGTGACATCCATCTGATGGAGAGGCCACCCTCGAGCAGCTGCCACAGCTAAGAGGGTACTCACAGTAGTCATCCCAGCAACCGGAGCAAACGATTCCTCATAGTCAATCCCATACTCCTGGGAGAAGCCACGAGCAATGAGGCGGGTCTTGTGCCGCTAAATGGATCCGTCAGGTCGAGTCTTGACTTTTAATATCCACTTGCTGCTACCAAGTGCCATGCCTGAGGGACAAGGAACCAGATCCCATGTCTGGGTCCGCTGAAAAGCTTCAAGCTCTACTAACATGGCCTGCCGCCATTCTGGGTGTAAAGTTGTCTCACGGTACGACTGGGGCTCCCGATGGGTGTCAAAGGCAGTAAGAAAAGCCTAGTAAGACGGAGAGTAGGAGGCAACAACAGAGTAGCCAGAGGGGTCAGAAGAGTCAGAGGTAAAGGCAGAGTAGCCAAACCTGTCGGGAGAGTAGTCATATCTGTCAGGAGGGTGATGTTCGCGCGCAGGGTAGTCTCGAACAGGGCCACGATCTGCGGCCGGAGAGGTTGGAGCAGTTGCAGGCAAAGAAGTACCAGTGGAGACAGTCTCGGTGGAAGGGATTGTGGAGCGACGAATGTAGACACGTGTGACAGGTGGTGGTGGTGGAGGTGGCGGGGGAGACAGGGGAGGGGGAGGGGGAGGTGGTGGTGTAGGTGGCGGAGACAGGGGAGGTGGAGGTGAGGAAGGTAGGGGGGTCAACCTGGAACGGTACAGTCGTGGGCATGGGAGCAAGATACGGAGGTAGGAAAGGGATGGTGAGAGGGGATGGAGGCATAAAGGGTGATACAAGCGGTGAGGGAAGATCTCGAGACTCAGTGAAAAAGTATGGGACATTCTCAACAAAGGAGACGTGACAAGAAATACGGATCCGGCGAGCCAAGGGATCGTAGCACCGATAGCCCTTATGCTCCCGACTAAGCCCCAAGTGGACACACCTAACAGACCTAGCAGAGAGTTTGGTGCGCTGATGGGGAGGAAGGACAAAACACGTGCACCCAAAGGTACGAAGCAAAGAGTAGTCTAAGGGTGTGGAGTAAAGCCGTAGTACGGTGTAAGACCATAGAGAGTAGAGGACGAAGTGATGTTGATAAGGTGAATGACGGTCAGAACAACCTCGGCCCAGTAGGAATGTGGAACAGAAGCAGACAGAAGCAGAGCTCGCGCTATCTCGAGAACATGGCAATGTTTGCTCTCGGCGACTTCGTTTTGTTCATGGGTGTGGGGGCACGACTGTTAGTGAAGAGTGTCGTGAGTCTGAAGGATTTCACGCATCTCAGATGAGAGATACTCCTGAGCACAGTAAGACCGAAAGGTCTTAATGTGCCGACCAAACTGGGTGTGAAGTATAGTAGTGAAAGTTCTGTAAATATGTGAAATCTCAGAGCGGCGACGCATGAGATAGACCCAGGTGCAGCAAGAGTAATCATCTATGAAGCTCACATAATACAAAAAACCAATAAAGGAGGCAACTGGAGCAGGACCCCACACGTCAGAGTGCACGAGATCAAAAGGGGTGTTGGAACGGGAAGTACTAGCAGAAAAAGAAAGAGCAAGATACTTTGCTAAGTGACAACCAGTGCAGGGAGAGAGGAGGGAAGACACCTGACCCAAAGTGTCAGAGCGAAAAACGCTTTAGAGTCGATCACTAGATATGTGACCTAATCTTCTGTGCCAAAAGTCAGTATCAGAGGTGACAGACAGAGCTGACGGAATGAAAGGAGTGGAAGTGGGAACCTGAACGTGATCCAACTGATAGTCCCCATACTCTACGACCTAGTCCAACTCTCTGACCCACCCACGAATCCTGCACAGAACATGAGAATTGGAGCAGTAGTACCGTCAGCAGTGCGGACCCCTAGGTGGGTGGGAGCAGGGATACAGTTCGTGAGTACGAAAGAGTCGGAGGTAAGGTGGTAAGAGGCACCCGAGTCGAAGATCCATGAAGCAGTAGTACCAGGAGTGGCAGATAAGCTATGAGTTGTCGAAGAGCTGGTGGAGGCGAGGTACTGGAGAAGTAGCTCCTCAAGTCACTGAAGACGATCGGAGTCAAACCGGGGTGAAACAGTAGTGGTGACGGGAGGTGCCGGAGTAGCTGGATCAATAGCAGCAGCAATGTCGCCACCATGGCGGAGGAGAGCTTGACCACGTCCACGACCGACTCTCTCGACAAAGGGACCCGTCCCGAGAACACCCTCAAAGCAGAGTGACAAAGGTGCATGATGGAAGGTCATAATGCCAGGAGATGCCATCATCACGCAAAAGTGAGGAGACACAGAGGCGGGTGTCAAAGTGCCATCGAAAACCCTCGACGAGAGACGATAGGGAACCGACTAACCAGAGGGATCGGAAAGGGGGCTATGGGAGGGGGATCGGGAAGAGGGTCGGCCGGTGAGAAGGGGATCGGGTGGCTGGAAGGGGGCCGCAGGGGCTACCGATGCGAGTGAGAGGGGGGATAGGGTGGCTGGAGGGGGCTGCCGATGCGGGTGAGAGGGGGATCTGGTGGATACCGAGGTTGCAGGAGAGAGAAATCGAAAAGGGGGTCGGCCGATGGGGGGAGGAGCGGGTATCTGGAGGGGGCCGGAGGGGTTGCCGGTACGCGTGAGGGTGAAATCGGGTAGCTGCGATGGCTGGAGGGGTTGCCGGTGCGGGAGGGGCTGGAGTGGCTGTCAAAGGAGGGAATCGGGTGTTGGAGGGGCTGCCGGAGGGGCAATCGGGTGCTGGAGGAGGCTGGGGGGTCTGCTGGAGAGGGGGATCGATTGCGGGAGGGGGTTGCGGTGGCCGGCGATTGCTGGAGGTGGCTGGTGGGTGCTGCTGGGGCCAGAGGTGGCTGCCAGAAGGAGGGGCTGCGGTGGGAGGGGTTGCGGTGGCCGGAGGGGGAATCAAGGGGTGCTACAGAGCCGGAAGAGGAGCCGGAGAGGGCGAGATCGAAGCCAGAGGGAGATCGTCGTTGTCGTCACTGTCGGAGCTGGAGAACCCTAGAGCTCTGATACCATGTTAGGAGATGACAGCTAGGGTTTGGAGAGAATGAGATGCTCTCTATTGAGGGACTCAAGCCCAATATATATGTACATGAATACACAAGCAACCCGACCCGACTGTACATAGAACCCGACCCGGTATATACATTAATAGAAAGCTTGATAATCCCTCTACAATTTCCATGTATACACCTGAGCCCAACTCTAACTCCAATTGCTGCTACAAATATTCAAAGATCAGCCCCTGCAGAGCCGGTTCCACGTAGTGGCCGATTGCAAGGTTGATCCAAGAACAAAAGCGATGCCAAACTTGGGTCATGACTCATAGGTATGGATACCCAACAGGGAAGTGTTTAATAGAGTCATAGTTTTGTTGTATATTGGGTTAGGGATTCTCATCTCTTTTGGATTAGTACCGGTTGTGTTTTCAAAAACAGATGGGAATTCCACTTTTTCTTGATCGGCTGCAAGTGTGTTTTTGAAATGGGTGTGTTTTTGAAATCCCAGGGTGTGTATCACCCTCATAAAGCTGTGCAAATGATGGGATTTTAAACCCCCACCTGTTTAGGTGGGATTATTTGCACACGTGAAAAGGAATTACAAGTGCTTTGGAATCCCTGGATCCTAACAACACCATAGTAATCCAAGTGAGAATCCTGGTGTAGCACTGAAAATTGGTTGGTTATGCTGTTCTATATAAACGGGCCTTTGACCACCATATTCAATAAATCAATGCTAAAGTCTTCTCTTTGATTGATGAATATCTCCTGCTGTAATTACCATGGTGACCTGCCTCGGTTCAATGGTGTGATGCTTAATAAATACTAATGTTTGATGCCATTATTTGCCACAAGAAATGCAGCTCTTCTAATATTTATCTGCATATAATTGCTGTTTTTCTTCAATTCTTGCATCTATACTTCTGCTATATTTTCCTGAATCATTCGTAGGCTTAGATTTACTTGTAAGCCTCCCAAATGTAATCCAGAATTTCTACTATAGTTTCATGTTGGTGCTGTGTCGTAGCAACCGTAGCATAATACTTGGAAGTCAATTATAACTGTACATGTTTTTTTATTAGAAAGATAAAGAGTTAGCAATCAATCATTAGTTCTTTTCTTTCTTGTGGTTTGTTTTTTAGTGGTTCGCAGTTTTTTTAAATTCAAATTACTGTAAGTTGTCTTGGAGATAAAACATTGTAGCTTGTCATACATTTCACGTGAAGGAGACAGCTGACTGTCTTTGTACATTGTACAGGTTCATCGAGCATGCATAGAAAGGGAGATATATTCACTATTGGATCATCCTTTTCTTCCAACACTGTACACCTCATTTCAGGTTTACTCTCCTCTTTACTTCAAATTTTATCAATACCTTGCTATTGCACCGCCTGCATGTGGCTACACAGTATGTTATGAACTTTATGAAAAAATCATATTTCAAACAAGGTTAAGAGTCATTTTGGCTTCTAGTAACACATAATTAAATGGAAGTCATGGATCAAATCCCCTACCTCGGTGGGTGTGGGCATCAAAAAATGCCTTAGCCTAAATACGACCTGACCACATGGTCGTGACATCAACTCAAATCTTCATGTGAGCTCAACGACAACACAAGTTCTCAAGTCCAGAAAACTAATTGGACAGGCCCAACACAGAGGTCAGCCAACTCCTGCACCAGGGTCGACCAGCCCTAGTTCCCTGGCCAGCTAGCTCCTGCATGGCCGGCCGGACAAACTTGGTGCCTTGGCCGGCCGACCCCATTAACAAGCAGGGCCGGCCAGGGAGAAAGGAAAAGAAGAAAAGAGAAAGAAAGAAGTCCGGCATGCCGATGTCGTGATGGTCAAAACACGAGACCCGCTCATCGATGCACGCTTCTCGAAGGCACTTAAGCTCTCCGAAAGATGCAACGGAAAGTCAAAGTGCAAACAAATCCCTAGTTAGAAGAAGTCCGACACGCCAATGTCCTGATGGTCAAAACATGAGACCTGCTCATTGATGCATGCGTGTTGAACGCACTTAAGCTCTCCGGAAAATGCAACAGAAAGCCAAGTGCAAACAAGCCCCCAAACGGAGAAAAGCCTCCAACATGAGCCAAAACTCTACCCGGACGGAAGACCTAGCCAGCCGCAACTCTAGGGCTGGCCAGCCAAAGCACCAGGATCGGCACCCTGGCACACACGCTACAGATTCTATTAATAATATGCAAAAAACACACGCTACATAAGCCCAAAAGGGCTTATCGCCATCCCATTGTGGCTCTCTCTCTCCTCACGGTATACTCGTGTCGTGTGACCCCCTCCCCCCCTCCCTTTCTATCCTTTCCACTCGGAACCCGAAACTACCGCCCCTTTCCTTCTCCTGCACGTCACCTCTATTCCCCCCTTGTTTCTCTCTCTTTGTTATCTCCTTTATCCCTCGTCTAACCCTCCATTATCCGTCTTTGGTTGATCTCGATCATCCAGATGAAACCCTAGATTATAAAAGGAAAACTGAAGAAAAGGAATTCAAATTTTGATGAAATTGTGTGCCTCTATGTGAGAGCTTCCGGGAGAGACTCTTATCCCCGATCATCACCGCTACCTCGACTTCGCCTCGAGAAGATCCACGACTTTGCCTTGCATAGTCCCTCGGCTTGTTCTTCCGAAGGATCCGGCTTCTCTCGACGTCTGGTCTTGCACCGTGAGCAGGATCAACGGCGCATCCTCGCATCAACTCATAGTGGAAACTCCAGGCATTATCTATCTTTATTATCATCTTATTCTTCACATTTGTATCCCATTTCGCTTATTATCTCTTTGAATCTGAAATCTATTGCTGCGATTGTTATTATTATATGTTGAAATTTAGTTTTTAAGAGTACTACATCTTAACTTGTTATATTTCAACCCGTGCTTAATATTGAACGCATATACCTCATCGAACTTCATGAGATAAGTATTTGGTTGCTGTCCTTTTGGGTTTTATTGCACTATATTGATAAAGAAAACCTAGTTTATTGACCAAAGAGAAGCCCAAGAGGCTAGGAATTGTAGTGCGCCTCATCGGTGCCTACATCACATCCACTATATAAGACCTTGACTACCCTCATTAGGATAAGGAGGAAGAGCAGCTTTTGGAGGAAATTGAGCTCTCAATAGGAAAACCCAATATTAGGTAAACCCTTCTTTTCTTCCTTGCATCAAGGGATTTCATATCATGCTTTGCTAAATTGATCTTTTGATTCTATCGTTGTTGATTTGCATACCCACGAATCTTTCATTTGGACTTATCACTTGTGTGATTTGATTTTTGCGAACCCATCATGTGCATGGATTCAATTGTTTCTACCCCTTTACCACTAGTTCTGAATTGACCACCAACTACCATTTGAAATCCCATCGTTTTGCGTCATTTATAGTGTTGGGGTACAAACCTCTCTTTGAAGGTCATCACATAGGGTTTGGGAGAGACAAAGCCTTGTAAGGTTCTCTTGTTGGTGCGAGGGGTAGATCCCTAGAGCCTGCTCATCGGTTTTGAGTGGTGGTGCCTCGTGGGGATCAAGTTTTTTTTAGATGAGCAGTGAAGTTAGCGGTTACATGGGATCGGTCAAGTGCAAGAAGTGGTAGAGTTTAAGCAAAGGAGGTTGCGAGAAGGTCGCGATGACAGCTACGTGGAATAAGTCGAGCAACGCTGAGGGAATTAGGTTGTTAATCTCCATGAACTCTTGGGTAATTCTCTGTACTCTGTACGTCACCCTTTACTACAAAGGGTCCATACACGACAAGAATATCATTTAGTCATGCCGATAAAAGTTGAATACATACGATTTTGTGAAATGCATTTGACTTGAATCTTATGATGTTACTTCAAGACATCAAATCTACTATGGTCTAAGTTAACTTATTTTCATTTATTTACCATAACGCAGAAGCCTAATCCCATCTATACATGGCCAAACTTCTTGTTCTAAACTTTTGTATCAGTCTAATTATAACATGACCTTGGACTTTTTGTTATTGTCTGTAGTATATCTTTTGTTTTTTTCTGTTGCTTCGCTTTGTTTTTCTTTTAATGAAGTTTCATGTCAATAACTCGACTTGATCAGGAATACACAAACTTAAGCATTAAAAAATGATATCTTTTCAAATCTATACTAGAGTTTATTTGAGGCCACACGATTATTTATTTATTTAATTTTTTTTGAGGTTTTACAAGAGGAGAGTTATCTATATAAAGATTTAAACATATATTTCATTGTCATCTATTTCGTAACTTCTCATAATTTTAGATAAATAGTGCAAATTGATATTAAGGGTGGTCAAGATACTATTTATTTATTATTATTATGAATGTAAAAAGCTTTCAGAATCACATTACTTCACATTATAAGACAAATAGTGCACATTATTTATTTATTATTATTATGAATGTAAAAATCTTTCAGAATCTAATGTAATTCATTCTATCATCATGTGTCTTGTGGCTTCATTTCAACCTACAGAAGCAGATTGATGGTCATGTAAAGAACGTTTTTATTTATAGTAAAATACAGTTTTGGCTCAAGTCCTATTTTTAACTGTAGTTTCAATATGCTGCATTATTGCCCATAGTTTCTGAAATTTCTCAGTGTTGATTGATAATAGCACTAAATGGTTTGACAATAGCTTTATAAAGCCCATCGTTTCTAGGCTCCAATATTCATATTTATTACTTCACTCAAAAAAATATATATATTCATATTTATTACTTCTACATACATAGATATGTGCATACACATATTACTCGTAATTTTGACTTTTATCTCACCAATTATGATATTTGATTCATCCTCTTATTCTCCAGACCCCAACACACCTTTGTTTGATAACAGACTTCTGCTCTGGTGGAGAGCTATTTGCATTGCTTGACAAGCAACCTATGAAGATTTTTAGAGAGGAATCTTCAAGGTACAACCGAAGAATATTTGGATATCATTCTTCTCGAGACTACTGAAATTGCTTCTCTCCCAACTATCCATATATGCAGTTGGCACTCACACCTCTGCTAAGAGTTTTAATACATAAGTCACACGATGTGGCTGTCTATTCAATGCATTTGTGCAGCTTAATTGACTTCTAATAATGTATTTATATCTTCTTTTTCCTTTTTCAAACTTTGATGACTTCTAGGTATGTTACTTTATCTAGATGTCTGACTGAGCAAAATCCTATCAGAGCTGCGTAGTTTTGATTTTTATCTCAATATGATATCAATCAAGGGAAGCTGCAGTCCCTTCTTTCCAGAAACATCTTAATGTCAAATGTTTTCAGCCACTATTTCATACCAAATAATATCTTTCTTCTATCTCATTGCTACTCAATTAATTTATTCTTGATACTCGTTAACATTTCCAGGTTTTATGCTGCTGAAGTTGTGGTTGGTCTGGAATACCTTCATTGTCTTGGTAATCTCTTCATATTTAACGGCAGTATATCAACTTTGAAATGTATAAGCTAATTTTGTATTCAACTTCCTGAATGCACACAATTGTTGAACATACATAGTCTTACAGACAAATATCCTTTATTTAAATGTATTGTTACCAGTTATGAAATTTAGAATCAAATTTAGGAAGTGTTAGGGAATGCATAGATTTGTATGTTTTGTCTGGGCTTTTCCTTTTCTTTACATTCCTTGTGTTGTATGTTCACCATCTTGGTGACCACGCTCATCTCTTTGCATGTATACCTTTTCCTAATGCGCTAACTCGACTTCGCCTCGAGACGATCCGTGACTTCGCCTCGCGTAGGTTTAGTTTGTTTTCCGAAGGATCCGGCTTCGCTCGATGTCCGGCCTTGCTCTGTGAGCGGGATCATCGGCGCATCCTCGCATCAACCCACGACGGAAACCCCAGGCATTATCTATCATTTTTTTTTTCTTCCGCTCCCACATCGTTTCCACCTAGTTTCATCGCCTCTGCTCTGTATCGCAGCCATGTCCTCCTCCGTTTCATCTCTAGTTGATGCCCAATATATGCCTAATTATCATAATTACCATCTTTAGTCTATCGGTAACCCTAGCAAGCACTCATAGCCCTAGTTTCTATTAAAATCTGGTGCATGCCTCTCTTTTAAATTAGTTATCTATTGCTGTGATTAATATTGTTATATGCTGAATTTCGTTTAGCAATAATTAAACCCTAGCTTGCTGACCAAGGAGAAACCCTAAGGGCTTAAGATTGTAATGCGCCTTATAGGTGACTGCATCAGAATGGAATAGCTCTTCATTGAGGGACTAAGCCTAATATATATGTACATCAATACACAAGTAATCCGACCCGATTGTACATAGAACCCAAGTGATGGGGACATCGAGCTACGCCCATGGCGCGTGTACCAGCATTGGAGGTGCCACTTGAGCCTATGGCTTTGATAGGCTATTCAGAGCTGACCCCGTACCTTGCTTTTTATTTCTGCATGTCGTTATTTAGTCCCACCTCGTTTTGTAGGGACTTTGGATTGGTGTTACAAGCCTTATTTATAGGTTGCCCCTTTGTCAGTTGATGGTATGCTATGAATAATAAAAATTTTGTTTCCCTCTACAATTGTTGAGAGAACCAGGGTGAGGTGTGTGAAACCCTAATCCCAAACCCTAGGTGTGTGAAACCCTAATCCCAAACCCTAGGTGTGTGAAACCCTAGGTATGTGCTAGGAGTGTGAAACCCTAGCTCAACCCCCTTTCCAAAACCCTTTCCCCCTTGTGCAACCGCCACCCCACCCTCTCTCTTTACCGTGCGTGACACCCGACTCCCCCCCCTCTCCCTGTTCGTGACCCCCTCTCTCTTTGTCCTCGTTATATTCCTCTCCTTTCCCCTTCCCTGTAGCCCACCCCACCTCCAGTACCACCTCCTTCCTCCCCGCAACCCAACCACCAGCCCCTCCCGTGCCCTCCCTGTCCCTCCTATGTTTTTTCCCTCTGAAGGCCGCCAGCCCCGCCCTGCCTCCTCTGCCTCTTCCCATCTTTGTAGGCCTCCAGCTCGCGCCCCGTGCCCTTCCTTTCCTCTCCTCCCCTTTACAGCCCACCCGGACCCACCTCCTTCACCTCTCCGAGCCCGCAGCCCTGCCCAGTCTCCCCACCTCATCCTCTACAACCTACCCCGACACCCTTCTTTCTCCCCCCCCCCTCCTCGGATCCAGCAGCCCTACCCCCGACCCTTCTTTCCTGTCTCTACAGCCGGCCCCACCCCCCTTTTCGCCCTGCGTCCCGACCCCCTTCCCTCTCTACCCGAGCCATAGCCAACCCGGCCGCCCTGTCCTTGAGTTCGCATCCCCGGCACACCTCGACATGTCTGCATAGCCAATCCGGATGCAGACCACGGCCTGATCCACGATAAAGACGGATACCTCGACATCCGCTCCCATTTCCTCGATTTCCAGTTCGACGAAGGCGAAAGCCTAGAGTACAACAGAACGATGCAGCCCTTATACTTCTCGCACTGTCCCCGCCCCCGCCAGAGACTCCACCAGTTCCACCACCACCGGCGGTCCCTGAGGCCCCTCGTGCCTCTCAGTAGGTATGTCTCTTTTCCCAGTAAGGCACCATCGATGGACACCATTAATTGAATCTCCTGTCTTTTATCATTACCGACTGTTGTCCACTCATGAGGTTGTGTGTTCCCACCTGCCTAGTAGAGTTACTAATCTTGATATTACGAGCGGAACCACTGCCAAATAATTTAAGCATTGTTTCTTTTATCTCTTGGAGTCAGAACTGACTGGTCTTGTGCTAGTATTTCTGTTAAAGCCATTATTCTATGTTATTTGCTTGAATTAATTTTCCTACCTGGATCTCATAATTAATAGTGAAGCCTTGCTCGTTCAATCAGCTACCGGCATCATCATCGCATGCTTTGTTTTGCATCACCAAGTCATCTCTAGACATTAACACTCCTCTCAAACTTATGGTGGATCATGTACCGAGAGTTTGCTGATAAAATACCGAAAGCAAGCAATTGTAAGGGCTTTGTGAGAAAATCAGCAATCTGTTCTATCGATTGAATGAATGGCAAGGAGATAGTGTGGGCGAGAAACTCCTGGCGGATATAGTCATAGTCAACCTCGATATGTTTTGTTCTCTCGTGGAAAACCGGGTTGCTAGCAATCTGAATAGCACTCCGGTTGTCACAAAAGAGAGGTGTGGGTCTGGATATCACAACTCCCAGGTCAAGGAGTAGGTGACGAAGCCAGACAATCTTTGCGGTGGAGGAAGCCATGGTCCGGTATTCGGCTTCGGTGCTGGAGCGAGCAACAGACTCATGTTTTTTACTGTGCCAAGAAATGAGAGTCACCAAGGAATACACAGTAGTCAGTGGTAGAGCGGCGAGTAGCAACATCTCCTTTCCAGTATGCATCGGAATAGGTGCGCAACACCAGCGGAGAGGTGCAAGAGAAAAGTATCGAATGGGTGATAGTGCGCTGTAGATAACGGATGATCCGAAGAACCGCTGCATAGCAGAGCAAGGAGCCTGAACGAACTGGCTGACAACACCAACAACATGGGCAATGTCTAGCCTAGTCATGGTGAGATAAACTAGCATCCCAACCAACCTCTAGCAGCAGGAGACATCCTGGAGAGGCTCACCATCTATAGAAAGGAGATTTCAAGTTGAGCTCCATAGGTGTGTCAGCAGTGTGAGAGTTAGTAAGAGCAGCATCAGCAAAGATATCGGAGTTATACTTCTGCTGGAAGATCAACAATCCACGAGCTGACTGGGCAATCTCTAGTCCAAGGAAGTAACGAAGAGGGCCCAGATCCTTCATCTCTAACCGACTCTGGAGGTGACGCTGAAGGGACGCAATGGTAGTACTGTTATCCCCGATGTTTATCATGTCATCTACATACAGAAGTAGAACAATAATACCCTGACTAGAAGAGCGAGTGAATAGGGCATAGTCAGAGTGTCGCTCTACAAACCCAGCTGGCATAACTGTACCGCGGAATCGCTCAAACCATGCACAAGGATCCTGCTTAAACTCATAGATAGCTCGGCGCAGACGATAGACGTGACCGGAAGAAGCAGAGACACCTGGCGAAGGAGCCATTTACACCTCCTCTGAGAGGTCACCATGGAGAAAGGCATTAGTGACGTCCATCTGATGGAAAGGCCATCCACGAGTAGCTACCACAACTAAAAGTATGAAAGGTGGTCATCCGAGCAACTAGGCCGAACGTCTCCTCGTAGTCAATCCCATACTTCTGGAAGAAGTCACGAGCAATAAGGCGAGCCTTGTGCTGCTCAATGGAACCATCAGGTCAAGTCTTGACCTTGAAGATTCATTTGCAGCTGATAAGGGACATGGAATCAAGTCCCATGTCTGAGTCCGCTGGAAGGCCTCAAGTTCCACTGTCATGGCATGTCGTCACTTTGGGTGCAAAACTGCCTCATGGTACGACTAGGGCTTTCAGTGGGTGTAGATAGCAGTTTGAAAAACTTGGTAGGACATAGAGTAGGGAGCAGCACCAGGCGAGGGAGTACCAGGTGGACACACCAAATAGATCGAGCAGAGAGTTTGGTGCGCTCATGGAGAGGCAAGAGGATAAAAATGTGCACCCAATAGTGTGAAGAAGGGAGTAGTCGGGAGATGTGGAGTAAAGTCGCTCGTTTGGGGTAACACCAGAGAGGGTGGAGGATGGAGTGATGTTGATAAGGTGAACGGTGGTCAGAACAACCTCAGCCCAGTAGAAATGTGGGACAGAAACTGACAGAAGTAGAGCGCGCGCTGTCTCAAGGACATGACGATGCTTACGCTCAGCTACTCCATTCTGTTCATGGATATGGGGGCACGACTGTTGATGAATAGTACTGAGTCTGACGGATCTTAAGCATCTCATAGGAGAGATACTCCTGGGCACAGTCAGATGTAAAGGTCTTGATATGCCAACCAAACTGGGTATGGAGTATGGCGGTGAATGTCTTGTAGATATGGGGAATCTCATAGCGACGACGCATGAGATAGATCCAGGTGCATCTAGAGTAGTTATCGATAAAAAACCATAGAAAGAAGCAACTGGAGCAGGACCCTAAATATCAGAATGCAGTAAATCAAAAGGGGCAACAGATTGGGAAGCATTGGTCAAAAATGGTAGAGCCAGATGCTTTGCCAATCTGCAACCCGTATAGACAGAGGGGGGAGGACACACGACTCCAAGCACCCGAACGGAAAAATCTTTTAACTCGATCATTAGACAAATGACCTAACCTTCTATGCCACAAGTCGGCATCAGAGGTGATTGACATGGCTAACGCAACAGAAACAGGGGAAACATGAAGATGGTCCAACTGGTAGAGTTCGCCCGCTCTACGGCCCTGCCCAATCCTCTGACCCGTCCATGAATCCTACACAACACAGGCATAAGAGGTGAAAGTGACAGTCCAAAATCACAAAGAGAACTGATAGAAATCAGATTAATGTTGAGAAGAGCAACATGATGGACATGGGGTAGGGTCAGGCGACTAGGAGAGTATGAGATAGTAATGATGGATCCACACTGCGGAATAGGTACGAGTCCCATCTGCAATGCGGACCTCTAGATGAGAAGGAGCAGGAGTACAGTCTGTGAGCTCAGTGGAGTCACAGGTGAGGTGACAGGAAGCACCCGAATCGAAAATCTATGGGGCAGCAGTATCAGAAGTGGAAAACAAGTCGTGAGCAGTCGAGGAGTTAGCGGAGCCAAGGTGTCGGAGGAGGAGCCCCTCGAGTCGCTAGAGATGGTCCGGCTCAGATGGAGATGGTGTAGTGATGCCGACGGGGGATGCCAGAGTCTCTGTAGTAGCAACTACAGCACCACCAAAATGGCGGAAGAAGGATTAACCCGTCCACCTAGATCGTCGCGTCAATCGTCACTAGAAGCAGGAGCCCAACGTGATTCCCTTTCATCCGGACCCCAACGGGGGTTGCGATGAGAACATGTGGGACATTCACGCTTCATGTGACGGGCTCCTTGCAGTAATGACATATTACAGACCCGTCAGAGAAGCTGGCCGCCAGGGCGCTGTCAGGTCCAGGAGCCGGTATAGGAGTACGAGTATATTGAGTCTGAAGGCGAGTCTCCTCGTCTACCAGGGCTACCAGAGCATCCTCTAGCCGAGGGAGAGGCTCACGGTGCAGGAGCTGAGCAGCGATGAGAGCGAAGTTCAGCCGAAGCGCTGCTAGGAACTGGTGGAGGTAGCCCTCGTCAAGGTAGCCCAAATTTAATCCGAACTGCCCTCAGATGAGATCATGGACATCCCCCATGATTTGGGTAAGAACAAGACTCAAACAAAATAGAGGCAAAAAACATAAAAAAATAGACCAAAAATGGAAATAAAGAACTAAAAGTCCCAATACGGATAATATTCTCCAAGCATAAATAAAAAACGACATAATATAAGACTTTTGCACAATAAAGTAACATCTCTGGTATCAATCTGAAGCTGCGGCGATGATCTGATGGTGTTGATCATGTTGCATCAGCTAAGCTTCAAATTTTACAGAAAAAAGGAAGAAGAAGAAGAGAAGAAGAAAGGATGGAAGGAATATGAGAGGGGGCTCAACTATTGCTGCTGCTTCTTGCTATTGCGCCACTTTGGATACTTCGTAGCCACACCGCCCGCAATCCCCACTACATTTGCTTTCGCCCTTTCCCATCTCTCAAATAACTTCAGTTTATTTTCTCTTGATGTCCTCATCAAAGAAACGTAAGGCCCTTACAAGACCTCTTATGGGTGTTTAAAATGGGCTAGTCAATTGGGCGTGAAACCAAATAACAAGTCCAAATCCCTATTATCTTGTAAGCCATCAGTTTTTATGACTGATTCACCCCATTGGATTCAAGTCTAAGCCAAATTTAACTTGTACCTTAAGCTCAACCTAACCCAAATTAAACCCACTAAATACAACCTGAACACCTACCTTTAACTCATAATCATAAACCACATCAAACCAAAAGCCAAACTAACCCAACATATCTGTTAACTTTAAACACGTTTTTAGTGAACCTGACCAACTTCCCAAAACCGATATGTTTAACCTATTCGCCCACAACTTGAGCGTACTTGCCTGATTCGAGCAAAGTTGGGCTTGTTTCGAAGCTCTTGTGGAGCCTGATTACCCGACTACATCCTTATAAATATCCAGCAAACCCGTAAGGACAGAATTACCATTTTACCCTTATTTCGTCTAGAGCGAGATTTTTTTCCTTTTGGGGGTCCCTCATCTCATACTGCATCAAGGGACCTATCTTGTGTATAACGCAGTTTAAGATCGTGAAACGAGGGAGCAACTCTCCTAGGTTCCAATAGAACTCTAGACTAAGAGGGATCAAGGAAACATTATAGGGGATTCATGTACTCTCTGTGTCATAGAGCATAAGATGGAGCTCAAGTGAAAGAATATTGGCTGAATTACTTTTGAACACTATCTGGAAAAAAAATGAAACTATATTGACTTTCAATTTCATAATTTTCCATTAATAACATTTAGCAAGCTTTAACAAGTCATTGAGATGAAAAAATTTAATCATGAATTGTTAGTTTGGTTTCATGTTTATTTTCTTCGGAACTCTCTTTATTTGCTTTATGATATTTCTATTTCCATATGTATAGTGTGGATCAAGGGATGCATATAAAAACAATTTTTTATTGAGCATTGTCAGCCTAATGGTTAAGCTAAGAGACTAAGACGCATTATTTTCTTCAATTATGCATAACCCATCTGCAGATCATAACTGTAGCTTTTTTCGCTTTCATACAGGAATAATATATCGTGATCTAAAGCCTGAAAATATTCTACTCCAAAAGGATGGGCATATTGTCCTAACGGACTTTGATCTATCATTTTTGACGTCTTGTAAACCTCAGGTGTGCTGTATTATTCCTTTTGAAAAGTAACTATTTTCTTGTTTACTTTTATATATCAATTAGGATCAAAAGATTAATCGAGTTGTCAATTCATTATTAATTGGTTTTCATTTTGCAAATTTATCCTTATTTGTTCACTGAACACTGCTCCGGGTCCCGATGGCTTCCCCATGTTTTTCTTCAGTACTATTGGGACTACGTGGTCCCTGATGTGTGCAAACTCATCGTTGCTTTTTTTGCAGGTTAATCTAGATTGCTAACATTTCTCATTAGGGTAAATAGCCACGAATATATAGGCATATACATGTGTAGGGAATGAGTCCTGTACACCTAACTCATATGTGTAACCTACAATATATATTAACAACCACTCTCAAACTCACGGTGGATCAAACACTGAGGGTTTGCTAAGAAGAAACCGAAACGAGGAGAGGGATGTAATTTTGTGAATAAATCAGCAATCTGCTCTGCGGAAGATACATAAGGCAAAGAGATAGTGTCAGCCTCGTACTGCTCTCTAGAGAAGTAACAATCGAGCTCGATGTGCTTTGTCCGCTCATGAAAAACCAGATTGCTAACAATCTGAATAGCACTCTTGTTGTCGCAATGAAGAGTTGTAGGGCCAAAAGTAGTGATACCAAGATCACGAAGAAGACGCCGTAGATGAACAATCTCCTTAGTAGTAGTAGTAGCATTGCACGAAACTCGGCCTCAGTGCTAGAGAGAGAGACAACCTGCTGCTTCTTGCTCTTCCAGGAGATCAGAGAGTCACCCAGAAACAGACAATATCCAGTAGTAAAACGACGAGTAGTCAGGTCACCGGCCTAGTCAGCATCAAACGTGGGACAACCTCCCACGTCTGAGTCTGCTCAAAGGTCTCAAACTTTTCAGCCATATCATGCTGCCACACATGGTACTACAGGGCCTCTCTGTAGGACCTAGGTTCTCTATCAGTGTGAAGGGAGGTAAGGTAAGCAGTGAACGAGGGCGAGTAGGAAGTGACTGCAACAAAGCCAAAACGGTCAGGAGAGTAGCCAAAATGGTCGGGGTGGTGGCGCTCGCATTGGGGATAGTGAGGAGTGCTAGGATCCACATTCGGTAGAGGAAGGCTGCTCGAGGTAGGTGGCGTACTAGAGTCACTATCAAATGAAGGTGGAACAGACAAAGGGGCAGGCTGACGATGATGAGAATACACCTGAGGAAAGGGTGAAACAGGTGAAGGGAATAATGGACCCAAGGAAAAGGAAGGAGACTCAGGAGAAACATCATATGAGACGGAAGGAGAAGGAGGAGGGGCTACTACTGTAACAAGAGGTAAGGGCTCAAGAGCAGGAGCAAGAGGAGGAGCAGTAGCAGGAGGAGAGGGTATCGTAGAAGAAGCCTGAGAAGACACGGAGGAAGGAACAGTAGGAATCTCAAGAAAGGTGAGATCTTGAGACGCAGCAGAGTAATAGGGAACATCCTCGACCAAGGAAACATGTCGAAAGATGTGAAGACGACGAGCCAAGGGGTCATAGCAACGATACCCTTTGTGCTCAGAACTGAGCCCCAAGAGCACACTTAGTGGACCTAGCCGAAAAGCTCGTTACGCTCGTGAGAAGGAAGAAGGACAAAGCACGTGCACCCGGAAGTATGCAGCATGTTGTAGTCGGGAGGGGTGCCATAGAGGCGCTCATGAGGAGAAACACCTGACAGGACTAAGGAGGGGGTGATGTTAATGAGGTCAACAAAGGTCAAAATGGCCTCTGCCCAGAAGGTGCGAGGAACACACGAGGAGAGAAGCTGGGCACGAGCTGTCTCAAGGATGTGACGATCTCCACAACCCTGTTCTGCTCATGAGTATGGGGACAAGATTGTTGGAAGGAATGTTTTCAAAGGCGCCTAAGGCTTACGCCTCGAGGCGTGCCTCAGGGCGAGGCGTACGCCTCAAGCCCGTGGCGTAAATCTCAGTTGTGCTTGATTTTGGTAAATTTTTTTAATGAAGTGTGTTTTTTAAAAAAAAATTATTATTTTATAGGCCCCAAAGCTGCTTTTAATACTATAGAAGATAAAGAGCTTCAATTTGATTGAGCAAATCTTCGACTTGTGTTTTTTTTTGTTAAAGTGACAATTTATAATTTCTAAGTGTACTTTTTATTTCGGATGATTAAAACTTTCGGTTGGAAATTATGGATTTAATTAGAATTTTATGGTGGCATTATATAGAATTGTGGATTTGGTTCATTTGACTTGGAACTTAGAGTTTTATAAATATTGTCTCAAGACTCTCAACTTTCAAGTATTGTTCAATTTAGATATAATGATACTTTACATACTTTATGTATATATTTTGGTAAACTATTATGATGAGTGGATGTGGAATCGTGGATTATGATATGAAGCTATTAATTTTCATACATTTCTTTGTTTTTTATATTTTATTTTATTATTAATATTTATTTCTATATTTATTATATATTTAATTAATTAAAGCATACACTCACTTGAGGTTTACACCTCATGCCTCGAGGCTTTGGCCAGCAAAACCCCTCGCATCACGTCTTCGCGTCTGAAAACTTTGGTTGGAAGAGTCTCATGGGACTGAAGAATAGAGCGCATAGTAGTGAAAGGTACTCACAATCCCAATCAGACCAGAAGGTTTTGATACAAGCATGGAACTGAGAATGAACCATGGCTATGAAGGTCTGATAGACCTCAGGAAAGTCAGATCGCTGACTAAGGAAATAAACCCACGTGAAACACGACTAGTCATCAATAAAACTAACATAATAAAGATAATTATTCATAGAAGATAAAGGTCCAAGGCCCCAAATATCGGAGTGCACTAGATCAAAAGGACTACAGGATCTCGACAAACTAGAAGAAAATGGGCTAGCGGAATGCTTAGCCAACTAACATCCCTTACAAAAAGAAATAGTAGAAAAGGAACTTCAACCTAAAGCTCCAGACTGGAAAAGACTTTTAAGCCGAGATTCAGACACATGACTAAATCTCCTATGCCACAGGTCAGCATCAGAAAAGACAGCACCACAGTAGACCGAAGGAGGGACTACAGGTAGATGAAGATACTCCAGGTGGTATAGTCTGCCAGCCCCACGAGCAGCACCAATCCTCTGTCCCGAGCGTGGATCTTACACAACATAAGAAGAGGAAGAAAAAGTAACTGTCAGGCTTGAATCACACAGGCTGCTAAAAGAAATTAGATTCATGCAAAGCTGAGATGCGTGCAAAACAAAAGGCAGAGAGAGAATGCCAATAGGGTCTGAGGCGGTAGTGATGGACCCAGTCTACGAGATGGCTAAAAGGGAGCTATCTGTAGTATGGATCGGAGGAAGGAAGGAGGCAGGTGAGCATGCAGTAAGGATGGAGTGGTCCGGAGTTATGTAGTGAGAGGCTCCCGAGTCCATAATCCAAGTTGCAGATGTACCCGAGGTGGCAGATAAGGCTGAGGGTCTGGAGGAGCCAGAGGAGCCAGTGGCAGACTGCAGAAAGAGCTGCTCAAGGTACATCTCGAGATGCTGAAGGCGATCCGTCGTAGCAGCATCAGCAGTAGAGGCGCCAGCAACTGCAGTAATGGGTCAACCACGGTTAGGTGGCTTGGCAAGCTTGTTGAAGATGTGGCTCCAAACAAGCCGCATACAACTTCAAGGTTCGTGCGCGAAGTTACGGCGGAAGACAGAGCACTGCAGCAAAGGAATCGGTCAGCCACAGTCGTGCGCACGACTGGCATCGGCATAATTGTCAGGCGAGAAGATGGGTCAGGTCGTGCGCACGACCTCCTCAGGTCGTGCTCCTCAGGTCGTGCGCACGACTATGGCTGACAAAATGCGGGTGAAGCGTTTTGGTCTGCGTTTTCTCATGGGACTCTATCTACAAGTTGTGCACGATTGTATGCCTATAAAAGGCATGACCTAGGACGAACCTAGGGGATCAAGATAAGCTTCAAGAGAGGGGATTCATTATCAAGGGAGAGAGAGATCGATCCAAGGAAGCTTTCGAGCATCGGTGAGGATTGTCTCTTGCTTCTCGGGGGTGAGCGGGTGCGGTCGCTTGGGAAGGGCTTCTCTTTGTGGGTATTGAAGGGATTGGTGAGAGACAAGATATTGTACTCGGGTTATCTCCTTAATAGTGAATCAATAGATTGTCGTTGCCGCATATCTCGTGAGTTTTGCTTTGTGCTTGTTTTCTATTTGTTCGTCTTCTCGGTGGTGGTGAACCATCGTCTTCTTCATGGAAGTTCTTCGCCTATTGGTGCCTTCTCGCTTCTTCCGCTGCGCGAGGGCCTCGGATCGCAACAAATTGGTATCAGAGCTCTTGTTCGTGATTCAAAGGCGCCGGATCGATGTCGAAGAAATCAGAGATGATGACTCAAGTTTCGAATCTACGGTTTGAGATCGAGAAGTTCAATAGCCAAATCAACTTTGGCTTGTGGCAAATTCAAGTCAAGAATGCGTTGATTCAAGGCGGTTTGCACAAAGCTTTAAAGGGCATCAAGCCGGACGGGATGTCGGATGACGATTGGATTGAGTTTGATTAAGACAGCGAGCGCAATTCAGATGTGTCTCGCGAAGGTCGTATTGGTAAACGTCTCCAAGGAAGTCTCCGCGGCAAAACTGTGGTAGAAGTTGGAGAGCATGTACATGACCCGGTCGCTCACAAACCGGTTGTACCTAAAGCAGAAAATCCACTCTTCAGATGGCGGAAGGTACAAGGGTTTCGGAGCATATCTCGGCCTTTAATCAACTGACGGAAGAACTCCTTAATGTCGGTGAAGATATGAAGGAGACGGATAAGGCGCTTCTTCTTTTGGGATCGTTACCCAAGTCCTACGAGTATTTGAAGGTCACAATGCTTTACGGAAAAGAATCCATCAAGTTGGAGGATGTCACAGGTACTCTTCTTGCAAATGAGCTTCGCTTGAAGGGGGTGAGCGAGGCGGATGGTGGTGACAACCAATCCAAGGCGTTAACGGTGGTTGCTGGGGCGAAGAAGAAGAAGAGGTAGGGCACTTGTTGGAAGTGCGGAAGGTCCGGGCACTTCAAATCGGAGTGCAGGTGGAAAGGTGGAGCAAGACCGAATTTCTCAGGGTCATCCAAAGGCAAGGATGACGGCCCGCCGGTTATGCCTCGTCAAGGGACTCTGATGAGGGGATGTTCTGATGGCTACCACTGATGCAATATCAAATCAGGACTGGATAATCGATAGCGGGGCTGCACGTCATATTTGTTCGCACAGGGCATGGTTCAACAAGTATGCGGAGTGCGATGGTGCCAAGTTGACAGTTGGCGACGGCTCTAAGGTGTCGATAAGGGGAGTCGGGGATATTCGACTTGAGATGTCCGACGGTCAAGTATGGACACTCAAGGATGTCCGTCATGTTCCAGGATGGAGAGGTAATCTAGTTTCTCTTTCCAAGCTAGATTCCCTCGGTTGCACCTTCCCCGATCAAAGCAGAGTTGTGGAGGTTTGGGATGGCGCTTTTATGATTATGAAGGGGGCCTTGGGTGGAGGACTATACAGATTAGCCGGGAGGGCGACGGCACATGCACGGTGTTCGATGAAGAACAAAGGTGCAGGTGGAGCACGCTCAGGAGCGAAGATGATCAGGAGGTGGGTTCCAGTAGCCAAGTCGAAAGACTTGGGCAATCACCAAGCTCGGTGATTGGGCTCCCGGTTTGGGTGCAAAGGTGGCGACGGCGATCAGGCGATTGATTCACGGTGCAAAGAGAAGTGGTTCATGTTCAAGGAGGTGCTCGCGTCTTGTTATGAAGCCAAGGTGGAGATTGTTGAAGATGTGGCTCCAAACAAGCCGCATACAACTCCAAGGTTCGTGCACGAAGTTACGGCGGAAGACAGATCACTGCAGGCAAAGGAGTCAGCCAGCCACAGTTGTGCGCACGATTGGGAAGTCGTGCGCACGACTAGCATAGGCATAATTGTCGGGCGAGAAGACGGGTCAGGTCGTGCGCACGACTGTGGCTGACAGAACACGAGTGACGCGTTTTAGCCTGCGTTTTCTCGTGGGACTATATCTACAAGTTGTGCACGATTGTATGCCTATAAAAGGCATGACCTAGGACAAACCTAGAGGATCAAGAAAAGATTCAAGAGAGGGGATTCATCATCAAGGGAGAGAGAGATCGATCCAAGGAAGCTTTCGAGCATCGGTGAGGATTGTCTCTTGCTTCTCTAGGGTGAGCGAGTGCGGTCTCTTGGGGAGGGCTTCTCTTTGTGGGTATTGAGAAGGATTGGTAAGAGACAAGATCTTGTACTCGGGTTGTCTCCTTAATTGTGAATCAATAGATCATCGTTGCCGCATATCTTGTGAGTTTTGCTTTGTACTTGTTTTCTATTTGTTCGTCTTCTCGGTGGTGGTGAGCCATCGTCTTCTTGATGGAAGTTCTTTGCCTATCATTGCCTTCTCGCTCCTTCCGCTGCTCGTGGGCCTCGGATCGCAACACTTCTCTGGATGAAGCTACCAACAGGAGTTGACCGTGTGCCACAGCTTGCCACAGTGGGTGCACCTCCGGGTGTTAGATGGGCCACCAGACATGCCAGAGGAACGGGAGGGACCGCGAGAGAGCAGAGCAGTGGGAGTGGGTCGTTGAGGTGGAGCAGCTGCAAGAACACCCTCAAAACTAGAGGGTACCGAGGTCCGACGAGCTGCAACAATGCAAAGACGGGTCTCCTTGGCAATAAGCTCAGCTACAGCAGCATCAAGGCGAGGAAGGTGACCCCTATAGATCGGCTGTCTCGCGAAGGGAGAGAACTCAGGTCGAAGAGCCATCAGAAACTGGTAGAGTTGTCGTCATTCCCGAAAGAATTGCAGCTCGCGTCAGGAGACACAGACTCTGAACACCTCTAGCAGAGGAGGCTCCAAAGCCTGGAGCTCACGCCAGTAGCCACGCATAGGCTGTGAAACTGCTGAATCGTCTGCTCCCCCTGCTGAGCAGACTGAGCTTGAGAGAAAAGTTGATACTCTCGAGCCCCGCTCTGCTCCACAAAGCGCTCCATGAGATGAGCCCAGAGCTCTGCCGCAGTAGTAAAGGTGACCAGATCAGCTTGAAGCGAGCGGTCAACTGAGGCAATTAGAAACGCCCGGACACGACAATCACACAGGTTCCAGGTGTCAAAGGACCCTGCTCTAGAGGTATCAGCAGGAGCAGGTGTAGAACCATCAAGATGTCTGTCAGGGCAAAAAATTTCAAGGATGATGTTGCCCGTGAGATTTTCGTTTAGCTCACATTACAAGACGTATGATACCAAAGACGAGTGCAGACACAAGCATTTACGTGGAAAAACCCTCCCGACACGGGAGGGAAAAAAACCGCGGGCGAAGCGAACAAATCCACTATAATCTCGAACCGATTACATCCATACAAATGTCGGTCTCTCAAATGACGACAAGGGTTTAGAGCGTACAAATATCCGCGACAGCCGACCGAGATGCCTTTTGATTCGAGCTCGCTCACGGGTCCACAAACATATATTATAAAAATGTTACAAATTACACTCGGCGGCTCATCCGCTCATATGCAGAGGAGGTAGGAGGTCGCCGTCTAGTTCAGGTCGGATTCGGCGCTCCGGCTCGTCGGAGGTCGAGTTGGCGATGGTCAGGCCTCGTCGCCGGCACATGCAGCGCAGGGGGGAGCTAGTCAGCTGTGGATGAAAGGGGTGGCAGATCCGGCCTCTGCCCTGATGCCGCTGCCAGAAACGAAGAAGGGGGGCAAGGGCGCTCCTAGACCTTCCCACTGTTGCTGTTGTGCCCGCTACAGGGATGGAATGGAGGGGTGTCGGAGTTGCGCTTGTCTCTGCAGGTTGCCCACCGACCTGGAATGGAGATGGAGGGGAGAGGGATAGAGCCACCTTCTCCTCCTCCACTATGCTTGTCGGCCATCGGATCAAAAAGAGAGATGATCATAGGGGCAAAGGAGGGCTATCGGCTGCCGGGCAGCCTGGTGGCGCTGTACGGCCATAAGGGAGGCCGGATATGAACGGTGGGGTGACGGGGCATCGGTGGTCAGGCGGCATTGGGCCAAGGCAAGGCCGATTGTAGCCATCGGGTTGCAGTCAGCAAATCGGCGCCGGATCAAGCCAGGTGGACAATGCAGGGATAAGAGAGAGATTTGCTGAGAGAAATTTTGATCTCCTGCTGTTGATCTTCCCTATTTCTCCCCCTCAATCCCCCCCCAAGACCTCCCCCTCTCCCCTCTGATCCGATCCCCTTCAATGACCCAACCTCACCCCATTTTATAAAAAAAAACCTCTCCAAACATCTCTCCCTCAAATGCCCATTCCATCTCTCTTCTCTCGTCTTCTTCCCTCTTTTGTCTTCTTCCCCCAAATATCTTAATCAAACGAGAGACCCACAAGTGCCCTCGATCGGACGGTCACGATGCTTCACTGCAAAAATTGACGTCGTCGGCTCGTAAAAAAGCTGATCGGAAGCGGTGCCTGAGCCGAGTAAGGTGGGGAGTACCTCGAGCCATAAGCTCGCTACATCGATCAGTGGCAGAGCATCCAAGTGTGCTTGATGACCCAAGCCTGCATCTAATAGCCGAGGACGCTCTTTCGGCCGACCAAGGCCGCTCAAGGTGTATCCGACGATGAAGGCGACCGCTAGGAGTACCTTGATGCCTCCACGCGTCTCCTCCCGTTACTGCCATGTGGACAATGAGCTGATGACAATTTTGGCATCATCATTACCCCCTCCTGAGGGGGCGGTTGGGTAAAGCTCCACCTGGTCAAGAGCCTAGCGTAGTTGTCCACATAGACTAGTTCGATCCTTCTGTCTATTGACTAGCTCCAACTAAATAGTATTTCGCTCTACGAAGTCAGCTACGGGGTATGACATCAGGCCGCATATGGTGTCTCTGTCACGTCTGTCCGTGTCTGCCCGTGATGTCAGCAGGTCACTCAACGAGCTAAGCTGCATAGCATCAGGCCGCATAAGGTATCTCCATCGCGTCTGCCCGTGATTTGACCGAGTCGCTCAACGAGCTAACCTGCGTGGTGTCAGGTCGCGTGTGGTCTTCGTCGTGTAAGCCCGTGATATCACCAGGTCGCTCAACAAGCTGAGCTGCGTGGCATCAGGCCACGTAAGGTGTCTTTGTCGCTTCTGTCCGTGATGTCACCAGATCGCTCAACGAGCTAATCTACGTGGCATCAGACCGCGTAAAGTGTCTTTGTCGCGTATGCCCGTGATGTCACCACATCGCTCAACGAGCTAATCTGCGTGGTATCAGGCTGCGTAAGGTGTCTTCGTCGCGTCTGCCCGTGATGTCACCAGGTCACTCAGGCATCAGGCCGCGTAAGGTGTCTGTCACGTCTGCCCGTGATGTCACCCAGTCGCTCAACGAGCTAATCTGCGTGGCATCTGGCTGCGTAAGGTGTCTCCGTCGCGTCTGCCCGTAATGTCACCAGATCGCTCAACGAGCTGAGCTGCGTGGTATCAGGCCGCATAAGGTGTCTCTGTCGCATCTGCCCGTGATGTCACCAGGTCGCTCAACGAGCTAATCTGTGTGGCATCAGGCCACGTAAGGTGTCTCCGTCGCATCTGCCCGTGATGTCACCGGGTCGTTCAACGAGCTAATCTGCGTGGCATCAGGCCGCGTAAGGTGTCTCCGTCGCGTCTGCCCGTGATATCACTAGGTCGCTCAACGAGCTAAGCTGTGTGGCATCAGGCCACGTATGTTGTTTCCCCGACGATCTGAGGACCATACCCCGGACGAGGTAGCTTAATCGATAAAAAAATAAGTGACATCGCAAAAAGATCGATATGCATGAAAATTCGACATGCACGAAATAGTGGGGTCCTATAGCTCGACGAAAATACAAATCAATAAACATTGAATCAAAACAGAGCGTAAGGGCCAAAGGATCGTAGGTCGACGTGTGATAAAAGAGTCAAAAGCTAGTTACCTCCCTCCAGTTAAGGATCCTCAAAACCTCGATCTGGCTTAAAGTCCATATAACAGCGGAATATCCCAACGATCACAAGGTCATTCGAAACGGCCACTGAGAACCCTGGTTTGGCTTACCGTCCGCTCAACAACGGACTATGGGTTTGTACTATCATACCGTTTAAGCCCAACGTCACGAGCCGAAGTTTGATGACGTCGACTTCAAATCCATGAGCTATATTTGGTGCGACCTCTCTGCTTGCGAGCAGTGTTGTATATGGACCTTTCATATGCGGGCTTACTACGGGTGCTTGTGCGATTTGCAAGCCGACTGCAAATGGCTAACGATCTGCGAGCTGGCTGCGATCTAGTTGTAGGTGGCAAACGATCTGCGAGCTAGCTGCGATCAGGCTGCAGGTGGCAGACGATCTACGAGCTGGCTGCGATATGGCTGCATGTGGCAGACGATCTGCGAGCTAGCTGCGATCTGGCTGCAGGTAGCAGATGATCTGCGAGCTGGCTGCAATCAGGTGGCAGGTGGCAGACGATCTGCAAGCTGGCTGTAGGTGGTAGACGATCTACGAGCTGACTGCGATCAGGCTGCAGGTGGCAGACGATCTGCGATCTAGCTGTAGGTGGCAGACGATCTGCGAGCTAGGTGTGATCTGGCTGCAGGTGGCACACGATCTTCGAGCTGACTGCGATTTGGCTGCAGGTGATATGCGAGCTGGCTGAGATCCACGAGCAGACTGCAATCAGGCTGCAGATGATCTACGAGGTAACTGCAAGTAACAGGCAATCTACGAGTTGACTGCGATCTGGTTGCAGGTGACAGATGATCTGCGACCTGGCTGCGATATGGTTGCAGGTGGCAGACGATCTGCGAGCTGTCTGCAGGTGGAAGATAATCTGTGATCAGGCTGCAGATGATCTGCGAGCTGGCTGGGATCCGCAAGCTGGCTGCAATCAGGCTGCAGGTGATCTGCGAGCTGGCTGAGATCTGCGAGCTAACTGCAGGTGACATGCAATCTGCAAGCTGGCTGCAATCTGGCTGCAGGTGGCAGACGATCTGAAAGTTGGCTGCGATCAGGCTACATGTGGTAGACGATCTGCGAGCTAGGTATCCGAGCTGCTGTCAGCGGGCGATCTACGAACTGTCTGTCTGGTCGAGGTCAACTTCTGGTACGTTTGGTGCTGAATCTTCTAAAGTGTTCTTTGAGCTTCCGATAGATGGCGATACCTCGCGTGCGAGCTGATCACAGGCGACCTCGTTGTCCAAGCTATAGGTGATGAGCGATCTGGGCCCCCAAGGACTCCGTAGTTACGCCTGCTCGAGCTAGAATAGACTAGGATGGGAGACTTCCCAGGTAATCCTCGTGTTGGGCGATCTCCTTAACAGGGGCGATTTCAGTGGTCATCATAAGTGATCTTCCGTGTGTGAGCTTTATTGCAAGCGGTGTTATGCAACTCGCCAGCTTTTGTGGATCATCGGACTCTCCCCACTTGCCGGCTTTCCGCTTGCGAGGTGTCTGCATCGAGTTCTGTCATATAGCTCGTCTGCTTTCGTAAATCATCGGACTCTCCCCACTTACCAGTTTTCCGCTTGTGGGGAGTTCGCATCAGGTTCTGTCATGCAGCTCGCCTGCTTTTAAGGAAGCTGAAAGGCTTTGTGGATCATCGGACTCTCCCCACTTGCCGGCTTCATACATAAGAGGAATCCGCATCGGGTTCTTCGTGTGCGAGCTTATCGCGAACGGTGTCATGTCCGGATCCTTCGCGTGCGGGCTTATCGCGGGCGCTTGACCTTTTATACCTCCTCATGTCAACCCACGTGGGTTCTTAATAGGGCTTGTCACCTTGCTAGCCAAGTGGCGGTTTGAGGCCATCGGGGGGGATGCATCTGTCCCGTCCGAGCCAGGTGGATGCTCTAGAAGAATCTAGTCGGAGGAGACCAGGACCGACTCCTATCTACAAACTTGATGATGCAGGCGCCGATAAGGTGCACTACAATCTTAAGCCCTTTAGGGTTCCCTTTGGTCAACAACTAAGACTTATTTATCAATATTGCGCCATATGACTCAAAGAGGCGGCAAACACAAGCTATTTCACATAGGATTAAAGTTCTAGGCATTCAACATAAAGCATAGTTCAAGATCTAACAATATGAGATGGAATATTATCACAAAAAACAGAATTCAGCATATAAGAGATTAAATCGCAGCAATAGATATTGAATTTCAAATATAGGTTTGCATCAGATTTTATATAAAATAGGCTAAATATGCTTGCTAGGGTTACCGACAGACTAAAGATAGCAAATATAATGAGTAGGCATATATTAGGGCTTCAGCTAGCGATGAAACGGGGCGATTACGGCTGCGATGCGGAGCGGAGGCAATGGAAACAAAGGGAAAACGATGCGGATGCGATGGAAGAATAAGGTAAAGGATAGATACTGCCTGGGGTTTTCCGTCGTGGGTCGATTGCGAGGATGCGCCGATGATCCCGCACACGGAGCAAGGCCGGACGTTGTGAGAAGCCGGATCCTTCGGAAGAACAAGCCAAGGCCTTCGCGAGGCGAAGTCGCGGATGCGGCGAGGGTCGGGGACACGCGTCTCTCCCGGAAGCTCTCACGAAGAGGCATGCAATTCAGCAATCATCAAAATCTGAAATCTTCTTCTATCTTTCCCTTTTTGTAGAACTAGGGTTTCTTTTTGGATGGCCAAGATCAAAGGGAAATAAGGGGGAATGGTGGGGATGCAATGGGCCAAGAAAGGAAAGGAAAAGAGAGAAATAAGGGGAAGAAGAGAGAGAGAAGAGGGGACGGAAGAGCGGGCGGACTGGCTCGGTTTCCGCACGGGCAAGGGACGGACAAGCCCTAATTGAAGCTACATAGCCCTAATTGAAGCCCAATTGATGCCACGTCATCAAATTTAAGTTATTTTGCTATTTAACCGTCAGTTTCGAGACATAATCTCGTTCGTCGGTACCCCGCAAACACACACGCCCAGAATCTATTAATAACATGCAGAAAACTCACCCGAGAAAACCCGGATTCAATCCGAAAAGCTCTCGAATGAGATCATGGACATCCCCCATGAATTAGGCAAGAACATAACTAATACTAAGTGCAGAAATTAGGCCAAAAACATAGAAAAGGGGCCAAAAACTGAAATAAACGGCTATAAGTCCTCAAATGGATAATGTCTTCCATGCATAAAATAAAATGACTGAAATAAAACTCTCTGACGACGAACTGAAGATGCAGCGATGATCTGATGATGCTGATCAGGCCTGCATCACTTGACCTACCAACGCCACGTAATTCCACGGGGGTGCTGACACCTGTCGGCCTGTTACCACCGCGGGAGAGCTGATCGTGTGTGAAATCATCGTCGGCGAGCTGATCGCTTGCGGATTCACGGCGGGCGAGCTGATCGCGTGCGGATTCATCGTGAGCGAGCTGATCTCGTGCGGGTTCATCGCGGGCGAGTTGATTGCGTGCGGGTTCATTGCGGGCGAGCTGATAGCGTGCGGGTTCATCGCGGACGAGCTGATCGCGTGCGAACTCATCGTGGGCGAGCTGATTGCTTACGGACTCATCGCGGGCGAGCTGATCACGTGCGTCAAAGGGGACGGTTGATGTCATTCACCTGTTCGCTACCTTTTCATCAAACTGGGGATCTAGAGCCCAAGGGCGAGCTAGGGCTCTGAAGCCCTAGGGAGAGTTAGCAAACTGGGGCCCAAAGGCGAACGAGCAGCGATGTCCAAAGGCGAGCTGTCGGACGAGAGCTCACGGGCGAGCCAAAGGCGGCGACGCTCACAAGCAAGCTAACAGACAGGAGCTCACTAGCTAGCGAACAAAAACAGGAGCCTACGGGAGAGCCACCAATAGCGACGCACACAGGCGAACTAACAAACGGGAGCCCAATGGCTAGCAAACAAAACATGAGGCCCAACGGCCTGCGACGGGCCAAAAGCCGTGCACGAACTGCTCAGGAAAGAGCCAGCGGGCTATCTAGAGGGAGTTAGATCCCCCACGACACTAGGGGAGTCTACGCTCCACTCGACCCTAGCGACAATAGTCAATTTACGCGCTTCGCCAATAATAGATTAGTCTAACTCTTGTCATTGGTACCCTGCTCGGGCCCATCGCGGTCGAGGGTGCCCTCGTAGCAGCTAAACGATCCCACAGACGGCGCCAAATGTCGGGGCAAAAATTTCCAAGGATGAGGTCACCCGTAATATTTTCGTTTAGCTCGCATTACGAGACGCATAATACCAAAGACAAGAGTGCAGACACAAGCATTTACATGGAAAAACCCTCCCGATGCGGTAGGAAAAAAAACCACAGGCGAAGCGAACAAATCCACTATAATCTCGAACCGGTTACATCCATACAAATGTCGGTCTCTCAAATGAAGACAAGGGTTTAGAACGTACTAAACCATGCTGGTCGATGACGTAGGACTAGCCGTCGGAGGGTGCCCTTTGATCCGAGCTTGCTCACAGGTCCACAAACATATATTACAAAAATATTACAAATTACAATCGGTGGCTCGTCCGCTCATACGCAGAGGTCACCGTCTGGCGCAGGTCGGGTTCGACGCTCCGGCTCGTCGGAGGTTAGGTTAGCGGTGGTCGGACCTCGTCGCCGGCACATGCAACGCAGGGGGGGAGCTCGTCAGCTGTATAAGAAAGGGGTGGCAAAACTGGCCTCTCTGCCTCGATGCATTTGCCAGAAACGAAAAAGGGGAAAGGGCGCCATGGCCCAGACCTTCCACTATTGCTACTATGCTCGCCACAGGGATGGAGTGGAGGGGTGCCGGGGTTGCGCCCGTCTCTACAGGTTGCCCGCTGGCCTGGAATGAAGATGGAGGGGAGAGGGACAGAGCCACCTTCTCCCCTTCCACTATGCTTGCCGGCCACCGGATCAAAAAGAGAAATGATCATACGGGTAAAGGAGGGCTGTCGGTCGCCGGCAGCCTAGCGGTGTTGTACGGCCATGAGGGAGGCCGGATCAGAACGGTGGGGTGACGGGACATCGGTGGTCAGGCGACGCTGGGCCAAGCCGGGGCCGAGTGTAGCCGGGGACCGGGGTAATGGGGGTCGGGCGCTCGACCGGTGATGAGGGAGACAGGAGGGGCTCCACCTCGATCAGGCGGTCGCGGCCGTCGGGTTGCAACCGGCGAATCGGCACTAGATCGGGCCAGGTGGGCAACGCAGGGAGAAGAGAGATCTATTGAGAGAGAGCGAGAGATTTCCTAAGAGAGAGATTTGTTGAGAAAGAGATATTTCGATCTCCTGCTGCCGATCCTCCCTATTTCTCCCCCTCAATCCCCCCCCCCCAAATCCTCCCCCTCTCCCCTTTGATCCGATCCCCTTCAATTACCAAGCCCCACCCCATTTTATAAAAAAAACCCTCTCCAAACATCTCTCCCTCAAATGCCCATTCCGTCTCTTTCCTCTCTTGTCTTCTTCCCTCTTCTGTCTTCTTCACCCAAATATCTCAATCAAACGAGAGGCCCACAAGCTCCCTCGATCAGACGATCACGATGCTTCACCACATAGATCGACGTCGTCGACTCGTAAAGAAGCTGATCGGAAGCGATGCCTAAGCCGAGTAAGGCGGGGAGTACCTCGAACTTGAGCTCGGTACATCGATCAGTGGCAGAGCGTCCAGGTGTGCTTGATGACCCGGGCCTGCATCTAACGACCGAGGTCGCTCTTTCGACCGACCGAGGCCGCTCAGGGTGCATCCGACGGTGAAGGCGACCGCTAGGGGTACCTTGATGTCTCCATGCGTCGCCTCCCATTACTGCCACGTGGACAACGAGCTGGTGACAATTTTGGCACCATCAATGACCATACAGAGCTCGGTCGTCCAGGACACTCCGGACGGTGGGAGACCACTCAGTCTAGTCAGCAATCGTGACTAAGAGAGTCAGTCGAGACAGGAAGGAAGTACAGGGGTCATCTGCACAGGGGTCTCCATCAATGATTGATCTGAAGAAGTCATCGAGAGCTGCTAAAAACGTAGAGACTTGGTCGGCAGAAAAACGCGCTACGTGGCGCGGGTAGCAAGTAGTCAGCAGGCAAGGGAGGGCTAGCAGAAAGACCAACAGGACTGCAGAAAAGGTCGACAGGCTACAGGAGGGCTTGACGGAAAATCGACAGGCTGCAGGAGGGCTGCCAGATAGTTGGCAGGCTGCAGGAGTGCCGGTAGCGGGCTGCAGGAGGTTCGACGGAGGGCTGGCGAGCTGAAGGAGGGGCCAGCGGAAGACCGGCTGGCTGCAGGAGGGCCGGCTAATAATCAGCGACCTGCAGAAGGGCCGGCAGAGGGTCAGCGGGTTGCAGGAGAGCCGGCGGCGGGCTGCAAGAGGTTCGACGGAGGGCTGGCGGGGTGCAGGAGGGGCCGGTGGAACACCGACAGGCTGCAGAAAGGTAGGCGGATAGCTGGTAGACTGCAGCAAGGGCCGGCAAAAGACCGACAGGTTGCAGGAGGGTCGGCGGGCTGCTGGAGGAGCCGGCTAAGACTGACGAAGAGCCGATCGGGCGCGGTAGTGCTAAGCACGAGCTCGGACGCAGAGCACAAGGCGACGGGATCGTCGCGGGCGCAGGCAAGGTCGCCGGATCGGGGAGGAAGGCAGCGGAAGGGGATGGCATGGGAATTAAACCCGCTCTGATACCATGTTACCACAACCCTATGAGAGAAAGACGGGTAGGCTTTGGACAATTCTCATTAGGGCAAATAGCCATGAATATATAGGCATATACATATGTAGGGAATGAGTCATGTACACCTAACTCATCTGTATAACCTACAATATACATTAACAATAATCATTCTAAAAGTCCTTATGGATGGATAGGATACATGTGCTTAATGTGTAGTGAAAGGAGCTTGTTGGTGTAGAGGCTAGGCAATAGATTATGGGATTTAAATGATCAACTTCAGATCTAGATTACATCAATCCAGATCAGGTTTGGGAATTGTTTGAGATGATTTTTATGGAAAACAATGGAATTTGTGGAGACTGGTGAACTAGACTAATGCTCTACTACCAATTGTGAGGAATTAGGACTGTATGGATGCTAGCAATTGGACCTGGAGGGGGGTGAATAGGTCTATCACATAATTATGCAAATTAAAATTTTATCCTATTTCACCCAAGTAATATATCAAAGATATTTAATATTGCTTTTTAGAGGGCATGGATTTGGGCGCGGAGGGGGGGGGGGGGGGGGGGGGGGGTGTTGGCGGTGGAGGGACTTCAGACCTCGAGAAAGCTTTGGCTCTATCATTGTCATGGAAAGAGCTACCAACCCTTGTAAAACCCGACCTAAGAGAGAAGAAGAGAGTGGATCCTAAGATAAGTGAGGAGAGGTATAATACTCTGTAACACTGACCGTAGAATATAGTGGAGCAACATGTAAGGCAAGGTCTCTTGGTTTTTCTCCTTGATTTCTCAAGGATATTCCCCTGTAAAAACCCTTGTGTACCTCCCTTATGATTAAATCCCCATGATTAATTTATACCTCGGGATCGTGGGCTGATCCCCAAACCCACCCCCCCCCCCCCTGCTTTGCATGATGAGTTTCTGTTTACTTGAGTTCAGTTGTGAATCACATAATCTTCTTTGCGGCCTCAAATTCTTAGATAGTTACATGGTGTGAATTAAATAGGTGGACACTTCGACCGGTATAAAACTTTAGTTATGGTGACCAAGAGGTACTTGATGTAGGCACTCGTCATCAATGGCGATTGATGAAGGTGGTATAATCTTTTTTTGTATTTTCTTTGTAAAGGGATAACTAGTGATACGGAATCACCGAGAGGGAAGTGGCGGAAGGGGAAAGAACCATGACATAGAAGAAAAGATTAGAAGCTTAGATGAGAGGGGGCCTGAAATCCATCATGAAACAATGTAGGGGACTCAAATCCATAAGCCAATGAAGGCATCAGCCATCAATTTTCATTCATCATAATCTATTCTTCAATGGTGACAATGGGGAGCCTTTAAATAGGCTAAAAGAAAAAATAAAAATGGCAACAAATTTAAAAACCAATAATTATCCTAACAACTTACCTAAAAATAAAAATATCAAATTTAAAGATTTTAAAAGATATCATAAGATATATCATGCCTTATCCATCAATGGCAGGCTAAGATGGGCCTTCGGGTGAGCCAACGGGCTTGGACCTAAGTCAGATCATATCAGTATTACTAGCCTTGCTTGTCGCGAGATGTTGATCACATGGTCAGGAGATGTTGGGTTATCCAATATGCCAAAGGAATTACTCAAAATATTGTGCTTTGTACTTAACTTCTTATGTTGGATAAGCCTTGGATTCATATCAGCATAGACTTCGTGCTTGGTCTATTGCGGACAGCTCATGGCTTCGATGCCATTGTCATGGTGGTAGATCGGTTTTTGAAGATGACTTATTTGTTTTACCTTTGAATGCCTCACAACTTTGTTTTAGTTTTCTAGATAGAAATTTATTTTAATGCTTATATTCTGTATATGTTAATTAAAAATATGACAAAAATTTGGATCAATATCATCTGATGCTATGAAATCTGATAAATTGTTGATTATTTTAATTCGGTTACTGTAATGATGAAACCTTCTCATATGTGTTATATCTTGCAGGTGATAAAACATGCATTGCCAAAGGGGAGAAGAAAGTCCAAAGAACAGCCTCCTCCAATCTTTGTTGCAGAACCAAGTTCACAATCCAATTCATTTGTAGGAACTGAAGAGTACATAGCTCCAGTACGTACTCCTCTCAAATTTTTTGATATGGAAAATATAGGTTAGATAGCATGACCCTGAAAATTGACATAAACAACGAAATATATCCCTGAACTTGAATCAGCTACATGGATCCTAGTTATCCATTAAATGCTTCCCAGATCAAATCCTTTGAACTGAAAAGTGTCTTCAAATCATTCACATTCCCATCTTGTTGGACATTGATGGTATAGTTATCTGCAATGATGTTCAGTTGTAACTGCAAATTTTTCCTAACATTTTCTAAAGTTTCCGTCAATGTTCTTTTAGGTCTTCCCTCCTTTTATATGACCCCTCCAAAATATTATAAGACTATGGCCTTACAGGGGTCTCCCTTGCTCTCCACTGCATATGCCTATTAATTCATTCTCCATCATTTGTCATCAGTTGATGCAACAACTACATATCTTCTAATATACTTATTACTCATCATGTTCCCTCCTAATTTTAACGTGCATCCACCTTATATCCGTATCTCTGTCACGCGTACCCTGTGTTTTTTACTCTCTTAATGGCCCAGCTTTCTGTACTGTGCTACATTACAGGCCTTACTATGGTCTTGTAAAATTACCCAGTGTTAAAATCATGTGTTGGTCACATAGCACCCCAAATGATCGTGCCATATATCTCTTAATTCTTCCATATAGCAGATCGAAGATATCAAAAACAAGCACATTGATGTGTTTCATGGCCATTATTTTTTCATTAGTGTGACAAACCCTAGAGGAAGAGAAGAAGAGAGAAAGAGAGAAGGAGAGCTAAGGTTTGGGGAGAGAATGGAATGAATCTCTCATTAGTCCAATCTACCAATATAAGGTGAATACATGTGAGTCATATATACCCTAAGTGTATGTATATACACTAATACATCTTAACACCCCCCCTCAAACTCAGGGTGGATCATGCACCAAGAGTTTGGCAATCAAAGACCGAAAACGAGGTGTAGGATGTGACTTCGTGAAGAAGTCTGCGATCTGCTCTGCTGAGGGAGTGAAAGGTAGAGAGATTGTCATGGCCTCATACTCCTGTCGGACGAAGTGACAGTCAATCTCGATGTGCTTTGTCCTTTCATGAAAAACTGGGTTGCTAGCAATCTGAATAGCACTCCGGTTATCACAGTGAAGTGGAGTAGGCTCAGAGAAAGCAACACCAAGATCACTGAGGAGACGTCGAAGGTGAACTATCTCCTTAGTCGTGGAGGCCATAGCCCTGTACTCAGTCTCAGTACTAGAGAGAGACACCACTTTCTGCTTCTTGCTGCGCCAGGAGATCAAAGAATCGCCAAGAAACAAACAGTAACCAGTGGTGGAGCGGCGTGTAGTCGGATCTCCAGCCCAGTCTGCATCTGAGTAGGCTCGAAGTCTGAGGAGGAGGACGACGACAGAAGCAAAGAGCGAGTAACTGTCCCTCTGAGGTACCGGAGAATCCGAAGAAGAGCACCGTAGTGAACTGAGTGTGGAGCTGCAACAAACTGACTGACAATGCTGACAGCGTGTGCAATGTCAGGCCGAGTGATGCAGAGATAGACGAGCTGTCCCACAATCTGCCTGTACCGAGTGGGATCTGAAAGAGGAACTCCATCTGTAGGACTTAGCTTCGAGTGAAGCTCAAGAGGGGTGTCTACTGTGCGGTTATCTGTGAGGGCAGCACGACTAAGGATGTCTGAAAGGTACTTCTGCTGAGAGAGCAGAATGCCATCTGCACTGTATGCTACCTCAAGACCAAGAAAGTAGCGAAGCGTGCCCAAATCCTTCATCTGAAATTGGTTCCTCAAGTGCTACTGAAGACTAGCAATCGCAGCAGAGTCATCTCCAGTGATGATCATGTCGTCCACGTATAACAGTAGAATCGCCCGGCCCTGCGGGGACGATCGGACAAACAGAGAGTGGTCCTGACTGCTCTCTGAGTAACCAAGTTCCCTGACAGCACGGCGGAACCGCTCAAACCAGGCACGAGGAGCTTGCTTGAGCTCATAAATGGCCCGACGAAGACGACACACGTGCTGAGAAGGAACACGGAGACCAGGAGGAGGATCCATGTAGACAGTCTCAGACAGGTCACCGTGAAGAAAGGCATTTTTCACGTCCATCTGAAGAAGGGTCCATCGATGAACAGCTGCAACCGCCAGAAGAGTGCGAACGGTGGTCATCTGAGCCACTGGAGCAAAGGTCTCCTCGTAGTCAACGCCATACTCTTGAGTAAAACCACGAGCCACCACCCGAGCCTTGTGACGCTCAATGGATCCATCAGGGCGGTGCTTGACCTTATAAATCCACTTGCAGCTGACAGGCGCAACGCCAGGGGGCAGAGGGACAACGTCCCAGGTCTGGGTCTGCTGAAAGGCTTGAAACTCCTCATCCATAGCCTGACGCCACTGCGGGAACTGGACGGCCTCAGAGTAAGACTGGGGCTCCTGATCTGCGTGCACAGCAGTAAGAAAGGCAGCAAACTGAGGCGAGTAACTGCAGACAGAGGCAAAACCAAAACGATCAGGAGGCCCAGTGTCGTGGCTAAAACGGTCAGGAGGGTGATGCTGGCGCTGAGGGTAGCGAGGCGGGCCTGGATCCACGACTGGCAATGACGGAGCAGGCACAGGAGGCGAAAAACTAGGAGGAACCTCAACAGCAGGAGAGCCGGCATCCGCTGAGAAGGAAGGACACGGAGACACAGGGGTAGGCCGGCGAGAGTAGACCTGAGGAAATGGAGAGACAACCCGGGGAGGAGAGAGAGGCATGGGCATAGAGGAGGATGTCTCGGAGGAGTCCCCTGGAGAGGCTGGGGAACCAACTGGCAAAGGAGCCAGTGGTGCCGAGGGAGCTGGTGGTGGAGAAGGAGCCGACGGAGCCGGGGGAACTAAAGAGGCCGACGAGGGAGGCATAGGTGTCGATGATGGAGGAGAAGAAACCTCGAGAAAGGTGAGATCCTGAGCTTCGGGAGAGTAGTAGGGCGTATCCTCGACAAAGGAGACGTGTCGAGAGATACGCAAGCGACGAGCAACAGGGTCATAGCAGCGATATCCCTTGTGCTCAATGCTGATCCCAAGAAGGATGCACTTAGCTGCCTGAGCAGACAGCTTTGTGCGCTCATGGAGAGGAAGAAGAACAAAACAGGTGCACCCAAAAGTGCGAAGAGGGCTGTAGTCAGGAGTGGTAGAGAGGAGACGCTCATGAGGAGATAAGTCGTCCGGAAGAACTGACGAAGGAGTGATGTTAATGAGCTGGACCGAGGTGAGGAGAGCCTCAGCCCAGAAGCGCCGAGGAACAGAACCAGAAAGAAGGAGAGCATGAGTAGTCGCAAGAATATGGCGATGCTTGCGCTCAGCAACACCATTCTGCTCATGAATGTGAGGACACGAGTGCTGGAAAATAGTCCCATGGGACTGAATAAGGCTGCGCATGGCGGTGGATAGATACTCAAGGGCACAATCAGACCGAAAGATCTTGATGTACCGACCAAACTGCGTGTGAATCATGGAGGTGAAGTCCTTATAGACTTGGAGGATATCCGATCGACGGCGAAGAAGGTAGACCCACGTGTAACGACTGTAATCATCCACAAAGGAGACATAATATAAATACCCAGTCATAGAGGGGAGAGGAGAGGGGGCCCAGATATCAAAATGAACAAGATCAAAAGGAGCAGAGCTCTGAGAAGTACTTGATGAAAAAGGAAGGGCAGCAGCTTTGGCAAGCTTGCAGCCAGTACAAGTAGATAAAGATGAAAAAGAACCACGACCTAGAGCTCCAGAATGGAGTAATCTCTTAAGTCGCGGTTCCGATACATGACCTAGTCTCCTATGCCACAGGTCGGCATTAGGAGAGACAACTCCACAAAACCCAGATGATGACTGATCCAAAGAGTGAAGAAACTCCAACTGGTAGAGTCCGCCTGTCCTACGACCTGCTCCAATCGGTCGGCCAGTACGCAGATCCTGCACAGAACAAGATGAAGGGGTAAATGTCACCGAGCAGCCAGAGTCACACAAAGCACTAACAGAAATCAAGTGCATGTGAAGTGTGGGAGCGTGAAGCACAGAGGATAAGGAGAGGTGGCAAGCAGGGGCGGAGGTTGAAGTAATGGATCCAGACTGTGAGATGGCTAAACGAGAACCATCTGCAGTGTGGATCGGTGGCAGGTGCGTCGCAGGCTGACAAGCAGTGAGCAGGGAGGCATCCGGAGTCATGTGGTGTGAGGCGCCCGAATCCAGTATCCAAACAATGGGACTACCAGGAGAGGCAGAGAAGGCTGAGGAGCTGGAAGATCCAGGAGTAGCGGCAGACTGCTGAGAGTCTAAGCTGAGCTAGTTCCTCACGAATAGTCTGTAGCTCTCCAGCTGAGACGGAAGAGGCAGCAGCAGCAGTAGGAACAGGGCGACCACGACCTCGAGCTCGTCCTCGACCTCGATCTCTATAAGTAGAATGCTTCTCTGGATGAAGTGAGAAGCAAGTGTCCACGAAGTGACCTGGTGTCTGACAATGAGTGCAAAACGGTCTTCCATGGGAGGCAGTAGCAGAGACAGAAGACACAAATGACACTGGTGGGCCTGAGACTGGTGGCGGAGCAGCAGCCAGAACACCCTGAAGAGGTAAGGCCCTGGAGGCAAGAGTACGCAGACGAGTCTCTTCAGCAACCAGCTCAGCCACAGCCTCATCAAGACGAGGAAGGCTGTCCCGATGAAGAAGCTGACCGGCCAGAGCACTGAACTCTGGTCGTAGGGCAGCGAATAGCTGATAGAGCTGAAGGCGCTCCCGGTAGAGCTGATACTCGACAGCACGGGACGGGTCAGGAACGGGAGCAAGATCCTGAAGATCACGCCAATAGGAGCGCATCTGACAGTAAAACTGTTGGATCGTCAACTCTCCCTGCTGTGCCGACTGGGCCTGTGTGAGAAGCTGATACTCACGTGCTCCACTCTTCTCAACAAAGCGAGCAGTGAGATGACCCCAAAGCGCTGCAGAGGTGGCAAGTCCAACCAAGTCCCGGCGAAGAGAGCGATCCACAGAAGCAACAAGGTAGGCCTTGATGCGTTGATCGCGAAGGCGCCAGGGACCGTATTCTGTATCTGAAGCAGGTATCGTGGAAGAGCCATCAATGTGTCCTCGAAGATTGCGACCCTCAAGGGTGGATTCCACCGTGGCTGACCATGCCGGCCAATCGGAGGCCTCTTGGAGAAGAAAGTCGGTGGCAAGTGGGAGGAAATCCCGTGGAATCTTATAGGGTGCCACCGGATGAGACGGCGGAGTCGTCATCGAAGAAGTCGAGGACATGTCCGGAGAAAGAGCGTGAGGGGTCCCTCCCCCGGATCAAATCAGGAATGTTGCGAGCTCGGAGACGAGCCGAAGATCGCAAGGGAAGCGCGCGGGGCAGGCGGGAAAGGATCACGCGCGTGAGTGCTGGGGATGATCACGTGCGTGAGCCTCCGATCCACACAAAAGCCCTGCACAAAAAAGCCTCCGATCGCGTGGAGCTGGCGCTAGGCTGGATGCAGATCGCAGGGATGCAGATCGTAGGGATGCAGATCTCGCAGGGATGCAGATCGCGATGCAGATCGCGTGGAGCTAGGCTGGAGCTGCACGGGACAGGCTGGCGCGGGACTTGGTTGGCGCGGGATCGCGAGCAGGGAATCTGGCGCGGATCACGCGGATCGCTGGCGCGGGACAGGCTGGAGCTGGCGCGATCTCGATCGCGAAGAGGGCTGGAGCGGAGCGGAGCTGCGGAGCGGGCGCGGGATCGTGAGCAGGGCTGGCGCGGGATCGCGAGCAGGGCAGGGCTGGAGCGGATCACGCGGATCGCTGGCGCGATCTCGATCGCGAAGAGAGCTGGAGCGGAACGGACGCGATCAACCTTGCTCGAGCATATCGGCGATCAACCTTGCTCTGATACCATGTGACAAACCCTAGAGGAAGAGAAGAAGAGAGAAAGAGAGAAGGAGAGCTAGGGTTTGGGGAGAGAATGGAATGAATCTCTCATTAGTCCAATCTACCAATATAAGGTGAATACATGTGAGTCATATATACCCTAAGTGTATGTATATACACTAATACATCTTAACAATTAGGATTCATTATCATCACTATTTGCATTATAATTGTATTAAATGCTATCCTTTTTAGTTCTAATTTCTAAACATTTATTTTCCAAATATTTCTTCTTGTTAGGAGATGACGGCTAGGGTTTGGAGAGGAATGGAATGCTCTCTATTGAGGGACTCAAGCCCAATATATATGTACATGTATGACCATACAACCCGACCCGACTGTACATGTAACCCGACCCATCTCTATACATTAACACTCTCCCTCAAACTTACAGTGGATCATGAACCGACAGTTTGCCAATAAAGTGCCGGAAGCGAGCAGGCGTAAGGGGCTTCGTCAGAAAATCAGCAGTCTGCTCCGATGATGGAATGAATGGCAAGGAGATGGTATGGTCGAGAAACTCTTGGCGAACGTAGTGACAATCAACCTCAATGTGTTTTGTTCGCTCGTGGAAGACCGGGTTGCTAGCAATCTAAATAGCACTCCGGTTGTCACAGAAGAGAGGCGTGGGCCCGGATATCACAACTCTCAAGTCGAGCAGAAGGCGGCGAAGCCAGACAATCTCAGCGGTGGTGGAAGCCATAGCCCTGTATTCGGCTTCGGTGCTGGAGCGAGCAACAGACTCCTGTTTCTTGCTGCGCCACGAAATAAGAGAATCACCAAGAAACACACAGTATCCTGTAGTAGAGCGGCGAGTGGCTACATCTCCTGCCCAATCTGCATCGGAGTAGGCACGCAGCACCAACAGAGAGGTGGAGGGAAACAGTAGTGAACGGGTGACGGTGCCTCGGAGGTAGCGGATAATCCGAAGGACAGCTGCATAGTGAACTGAACGTGGAGCCTGAACAAACTGACTGACAATGCCAACAGCATGGGCAATGTCTGGTCAGGTCATAGTGAGGTAGACGAGCATCCCAACCAGCCTCTGGTAGCGGGAGACATCCTGGAACGGCTCACCATCTGTAGCTAGAAGCTTCAAATTGAGCTCCATGGGTGTGTCAGCGGTGCGAGAGTCAGTAAGAGCACCATCAGCAAAGATGTCGGAGATGTACTTTTGCTGGGAGACCAACAGACCACGAGCTGACCGGGCAATCTCGAGGCGCAAAAAGTAACGAAGAGAACCCAGGTCTTTCATCTCAAACTGACTCTGGAGGTGACGCTGAAGGGATGCAATGGTGGCACTGTCATCCCCGGTGATGATCATATCATCCACGTAGAGAAGAAGAACTGCAATACCCTGACTGGAGGAGCGAGTGAATAGGGCATAGTCGGAGTGGCGCTCAACAAACCTGGCGGCCAGGACTGCACTGCGGAATCGCTCAAACCAGGCACGAGGGGCCTGCTTGAGCCCATAGATGGCTCGGCGCAAACGACACACGTGCCCTGGAGGAACTGAAACGCCCGGAGGAGGAGCCATGTAGAATTCTTCGGAGAGGTCACCGTGGAGGAACGCATTGGTGACATCCATCTGATGGAGAGGCCACCCTCGAGCAGCTGCCACAGCTAAGAGGGTGCGCACAGTAGTCATCCGAGCAACTGGAGCAAACGTCTCCTCGTAATCAATCCCATACTCCTGGGAGAAGCCACGAGCAACGAGGCGGGCCTTGTGCCGCTCAATGGATTCGTCAGGTCGAGTCTTGACCTTGAATATCCACTTGCAGCTAACAGGCACCACACCTGAGGGACAAGGCACCAAATCCCATGTCTGGGTCCGCTGAAAAGCCTTAAGCTCAACTGACATGGCCTGCCGCCACTCTGAATGTAAAGCTGCCTCACAGTACGATTGGGGCTCCCGGTGGGTGTGTAGAGCAGTAAGAAAAGCCTGATAAGATGGCGAATAGGAGGCAATGGCAGAGTAGCCAGAGGAGTCAGGAGAGTCAGAAGGAAAAGCAGAGTAGCCAAACCTGTCCGGAGAGTAGTCATATCTGTCAGGAGGGTGATGTTCGCGCACTGGGTAGTGCCGAACTGGAGCAGGATCCACGACCGGGGAGGAGGAGGCAGCAGCATCAGGCGAGGGAGTACCAGTGTGAACCGACTCTGGAGGAGGCGCTGCAGACCGACGAACATAGACACGAGTAACGGGTGGTGGTGGAGGTGGCGAGGGAGACTGAGGAGGTGGTGGTGGTGGTGGTGGTGGTGGTGGTGGTGGTGGTGGAGGTGGCGGGGAAGATGGAGGTGGAGTAGGTGTGGATGGGGCAACAGAAAACGGGGGTAGAACGGGGATGTGGAGATGTGATGAAGGCGAGGAGAGTGACGCAGGAGGCAAGGAAAGATCCCGAGACTCAGGGGAAAAGTACGGGACATCCTCAACAAAGGAAACGTGACGGGAGACACGGATCTGGCGAGCCAAGGGATCGTAACAACGATACCCCTTGTGCTCCCGACTGAGCCCCAAGTGAACACACCTAACAGACCTTGCAGAGAGTTTGGTGCTCTCATGGGGAGGAAGAAGAACGAAGCACGTGCAGCCAAACGTGCGAAGAAGAGAGTAGTCAGGTGGGCTGGAGTGGAGACGCTCATATAGGGTGGCACCGGACAGAGCAGACGACGGAGTGATATTGATGATATGGACAGCCGTCATGACAGCTTCAGCCTAGTAAGAGTGAGGAACAAACGCAGAGAGAAGCAAGGCTCGTGCGGTCTCAAGGACATGACGATGCATGCGGTTGGCAACGCCGTTCTGCTCATAGGTGTGGGGACAGGACTGCTGGTGAAGAGTGCCGTGAGATTGAAGAATCTCACACATCTCAGAGGAGAGATACTCCTTGGCACAATCAGACCGAAAGGTCTTGATGCGCCGACCAAACAGAGTGTATCATAGTGGTGAATCGCCTAAAGATGTGAGGGACTTCAGATCGATGACGCATAAGATAAACCCAGGTGCACCTAGAGTAGTCATCAATAAAACACACATAATACGTGTAACCCGAAATAGATGCAACAGGTGCAGGACCCCAAATGTCCGAATGTACTAAATCAAATAAAGCATCAAATTGGGAAGCACTAGCAGAGAATGGAAGAGCTAGATGCTTTGCCAGTCTACAACCCGTACAAACAGAGAGAGGGGAGAAGGATGCTCGACCCAAAGCGCCCGAACGGAATACGCTTTTTAGTAGATCACTCGATATATGACCTAACCTTCTGTGCCACAGGTCGACATCAGAGGTAACAGACATGACAGACGCAACAGGAACGGAAGACACATGTAGATGGTCCAGCTGGTAAAGTCCTGCTCTACGGCCCAGCCCAATCCTCTGACCCGTCCGCGAATCCTGTACAACACAAACAGAAGGGGTGAAGGTGACAGTCAGGCCAGAGTCGCAAAGAGAACTGATAGAGATCAGATTAATGTTAAGACGGGGGGCATGATGGACATGGGATAGGGTCAGGCGACTAGAAGGGTCAGAGGTAGTGGTGATGGATCCACATTGCGGAATAGGGACGAGAGTCCCATCCGCAGTGCAAACCTCCTGGTGGGTAGTAGTGGGAGAACAGTCAGTGAGGACAGTGGAGTCAAAGGTAAGGTGACAGGAGGCACCCGAATCAAAGATCCATGGAGCAGTAGTACCAGAGGTGGCAGACAAGCCATGAGCAGTCGCGGAGCCGGTGGAGGCTAGGTGGCGAAGAAGGAGCTCCTCGAGGCACTGAAGACGGTCCGGCTCAGGCTGAGAAAGTGCTGTGGTAGCAGTGGGGAGCGGCGAGGCCTCTACAGTAGCCGTTGTACCACCAAAGTGGCGAAAGGAGGACGAACCACGTCCACGGCTCCGTCCACCTCGACCGCTGCGTCGATCGTCACCGGAAGCTGAAGCCCAGCGTGAGGCTCTCTCATCCGGACCCCAGCGGGGGTTGCGTGGAGGACGTGTAGGGCATTCGCGCTTCATGTGTCCGGGCTCCTTGCAGTAGTGACAGAAGACAGCCTCATCGGAGAACCCGGTCGCCAGGACAATGTCGGAGCTAGGAGCAAGTGGAGGAGGACGAGTGCCCTGAGTCTGAAGGCGGGTCTCCTCATCGACCAAGGCGAGTAGAGCATCCTCTAGCCGAGGGAGTGGCTCACGGTGCAGGAGCTGAGCAGCGATGAGAGCAAAGTCCGGCCGAAGCGCTGCCAGGAACTGATGCAAGTGGCCCTCATCGAGGTAGCGCTGGAAATCCCGAGAGCGGGGGCAAGCACATCGCTCCGGGATCAGGGAGTTCAGCTCATGCCAGTATGCACCCATCAGACTGAAGAAGTCCTGAATCGTGCGCTCCCCCTGACGTGCAGACTGCGAGTCACAAATAAGCTGATGCCGGCGTGCGCCGCCACGCGGGAGAAACGGGTCCCGGAGATACTTCCACATCGCGCGCGCTGTAAGAAGGCGGCCGATGGGAGTAAGGAGCGGACGAGCAACAGAGTCCAGGAGATAAGCCCGGATGGCCTGATCGTGGCGTCGCCACGTGAGAGCAGCAGTCGTGGCTGCTGTGAGAGTAGTCGGGACAGTAGCAGTCGCAACAGAGGACGCGACACTGCTGGTGACAGAGGAGGAGCCGGAGAGGACAGCTGGAGGAGGATCATCGCCGGTGATGTGACCCCACAGATCACGACTGGAGAGCGCGGCCTCGACGGTGAGTGACCAATCAGACCAGTCGCTGGCCGATGACAACTGAAAGGCGTCCTCCTTCAGCGGTGGAGAGATCGCAACGACGGACAGCACGGTAGGAGATGCCATGGCGGAAACTCAACAGAGGGGGGAAACCGGGAGCGGGGGGGCGAGGGGCGGAGGTAAGGGGCTGGGGGGGCCGGTCGGGTGGAGAAGGGGGGTCGGGGGGTGGAGGAAAGGGGGCCGGAGGGCCGGTCGGGTGGAGGAGGGGGGTTGGGAGGGTGGTCGGGGGGGGCGGAGGGAGGGGGCGGGAGGGTGGTCGGGTGGAGGAGAGGGGGTCGGGGGGGGGGGGGTGGAGGGAGGGGGCGGTGGGGCCGGGCGGGTGAGAAGGAGGGGCGGGGGGCTGAGGTGGGGAGCGGGGGGGGGGGGGGGGGGGGGGGCGGTCGGGTGGAGAAGGGGTTAGGGGGGGGGAGGGGGGCTGCCGGCGGGTGAGGAGGAGGTGCGGGGGGCTGCCGATCGGGTGAGGGGAGGTCGGAGAGGAGGAACTCGCCGGAAGGGGAGACCGTCGTCGTCGTCGTCGCGCAGGAGAACCCTAGAGCTCTGATACCATGTTAGGAGATGACAGCTAGGGTTTGGAGAGGAATGGAATGCTCTCTATTGAGGGACTCAAGCCCAATATATATATACATGTATGACCATACAACCCGACCCGACTGTACATGTAACCCGACCCATCTCTATACATTAACACTTCTAAAATTCTATTTTAACAGTCCGGATTCTCCCCCAAACATTACATGGAGATGAGCCCTTTACTATGTAATCTATAATTTTTTCTCCTATTTTAATAAAATAGCTTGGGGTATGGCTTAACCCCATCCTCTCCTCCTTGGAGAGGAATTGCTCAAAAAAAAAACATCGTCCTTGTCTCTATAATTAGCACTATATCATCTGCAAATAACATACAATGTGGTACTTCTTCAATATGAACACTAAGTTCATCAATGAGTTGATTAAAATATGAGTTTAGTGTTGACCTTTGGTGTAGTCCTCCAATGGTTGTAAACTCATTTATTTCAACAGAATTGCTTCTCGTGCTAATAATTGTCTCATCATACATATCCTCAGTAATTTACATAAAACCTTGTGCACATGTTTCCTTCTTAAATTCCATTAGATTTCGCCACATGTTACTCTATCATAAGCTTTCTCTAAGTGAATAAAATTAAAATAAGAGACTCTTGTTGCGGAAATAACAGGATATGGGAGAGACAGAATAGCCAAATTCATTTCTTTTAACGTGATTCATCCACAAGTTAGGCTACATTCACAGATAACAAGTTCTCATCATGGTGACTGTACATGACGTCTGAGCCTCTGGTCATGTCTGACCATTTGCCACACTCAACGCTCCAGTCCAGCGCCCGTCAACGCCCCTGCTGCTACACTGCAGACCATGCTCTGCGTCTGATGCCTCCTGCGTTCATCGCTCCAGAACCACTGTACGTCCTCAGTGTTCAACACATAGTGTCCGTCGATGCGTCCGCACACCTGCCATCCCATAGCGTGCCCATGACTGAGTATGCCACGCAACTTAACACCCGTCAGTCCCTCGGTCCGGTGCTCGTTGGTATTTCCTCTATGAGAGGATAACGGCATCCGTGTATCTCGCTCGGTCCGTAAGGTGAATACTCACACGACTACTCTCATCGTGCCTTATTTGCAGTCCACCAACAGCCCAGCACCCTACATAAAGCAGGCGTGCATGTGGTTGTGCTTGCCGCCATGGCGAACGCTATCACCTCGGTCGTTCGTCGATGACCTGCACCGATGTCTATTAAGACCTCCACCAGTCACTCGTTGGCAACTCCGTCAGCTCGCTCGTCGGCGGCTGAAATAGTTGCCCTTCAATAACTCCCGTGTCATCGAGGTGCTCCCCCTCGATCCAGGTACTCGCACGTGTGATGGAGGCTCCAATAAGACGCACTATAATCCTTAGTCTCGAGGGATTCCCTTTGGTCAATAAACTAAGATTTAATTATCAATATAACATAATATTTCGCACAAAGATAGCAAACTACGACTAATGTAAAGTGCAAAAAATAGACCAAAAACATGGAAAATAGGTAAAAAAAACTAAAGTAAATGACTAAAAGTCCCAATACAGATAATGTCCTCCATGCATTAAAAAACGCCATAATAAAAGTCTGGCAAAGTAAATCAATATCTCTAGCATCAATTTGGAGATGCGGCGATGATCTGATGGTGCTGATCTTGCTGCATCAACTCCCCCGGCCTAAAAAGAACTTGATTCCATCGAGTGACCGTCTAGCTGCTATAGAAGGTCTGGTCGATGTGCTTTCAACTATCTCTCTCTGATGTCAACTACCTCATGTATCTGCTCTTTCTCGTCTCTGTGTGTATCTGAAAAATGAATCTGTGGCGCTATAGGAGTGTTTGGCCGATCTCCATGCAAAGTTCAAACGAATTGGCATGAGAAGCCACATAGACCGGTCGAACTTCATTCAGCAACATAGATGGTGACACGTGGCTGACAGTCGAGGCCATCTGGTCTTTCCTTCTTTTGAGTATTAAAAATATGCAAAGGAGGGTCGCCTTAAGAAGATGATTGCATAGAAGTGGTATCTAATCTTTGGTTGAGAGCCGAAGGATGCATAGTGTACGGCATCGACTGAACTTGTCAGCCGAAGCAGAGCTGAGCCCTCTGCGCTCAGTCCCATCTTTAGAGTCTTAATGTTTGAAGATGGAAAGTTGAGGTTTATGCACCCGGTAATCTCTTTAGAGCCTCAGCGTCTGAAGATATGATTAAGCCAATGCTTCAGCACCCAGCAGCTTAACCTGGGATCCGTGTGATAAAAAGAACACAAATTGCACACATCATCTGCAGGAGCAATTTTAGAGCTTGCTTAAGAATTAAGCAGTTCAATTACAGGTTAATCATTAGTTTGAGCTAGGTCAGCATTGACAGCTCATTGAAAACTAAAAAGCGAGAAAGTTAGTTATAACTAACTTACGGGATCAACTATAAATAGAGGACCACTCCTCTATCCCATGTACGAGGTTCTAAGATCCAAAATTCTAGATTTTCCCCTTTTTAAGAGATCGCCGGACTGACTTGATCATCAAAGGAGAGATCTGGAGATCGATCTCCCGTTAATTTCTTGTGTATTTTTGTACATGTTGATCTTTATCCAACAGCGGAACCGATTGTCGCCCACACACAATGTTTTTAAAGGCATGGCCATTGAGGCGAGGTGTAAGCCTTTCGATTTTTGAATTTTTACATTTAAGAACTATATAAAAGTTAGTAATAATAGTAAGATAAAACAATAGTAAATATCAAATATAAAGGTGTAAACAATTTTCAAACATTTTGAAACCAATCTAGGCTTATAAACATAGATGATGAAATAAAAAGTATACACAAGGGAATTATAAACAAACTTCCCATTGTGAACTGAAATATCTAGTATTTTATGTTGTGGAAGGTTCCAACATCAACTCCTCCCACTTCCTACAGTCAATATCTTCCACGATATTCCCTCTATTATATTCCATTCAAAACGGAATGTCAAGTTTCTCCTTGTTCTTTTACATTAAAACAGAATGGGGATTTATTTATATCTCTCTACTATTATATTCAAAACCCCTAATCTTTTCTCATTCAAAAAAAATATGTGTTTTTGTTTTCTAACTAGGTTAGGAAACTCTAAGTTAGGAAACATCCGTTGGTATTTTTTTTGGTCTGCTTTTTCTTATGAAACTCTATTATATGCCTAATAGGTTTGAACATAAAAGGCTTGGCCAACTTGGCCCAATCGTGCAATCAACCCATTAGGCGTATGAAAGGTTTGAAATCTCAGCCGATATTGGTACGTACCGATTTTGCCCGGTCTGGGACCGGTATTGCCCCCCGATCCAGATACCTGGCTATACCGGCCAGTACCAGTACGTACCAATTTGTATCGGCCGGTTCAAGCCGGTACCGACCGATACAGTTTTTTTTTTTTTGGGTTTTTGCCTCAACCGGTACCGGCCGGTATGTACCGGTTCAGGGCTAACCGATACCGCGATCGATTCCGTGATTTTGAACCTTGGGCGTATGCCCAATAGGAACATCGCCCACCTTTTGATGCCTTAGGGCATTTTCTACCCAGCCTCGCCCGAGTACGCACCCCAAAGTGAGCTCGAATGCATTTCAGAACAATCATTTTGAAATTCATCTTTCTTCAATTTGTGCCATGTTTTTGGCTTTCACTATTCTTGGTAGTGAAATTTGTTCATGAAGAATTTAAGACCTTGAAAACCAACTATCGCATTATTAATGCCCCTTGATATGTTTAACTCTCTATTATCATTCTATTATTGTTTGTGTTTAATGAGCTTTTTGGGTAACTAAGAAACAACTTGCAATATGTGGGAGATGCTATACTTATGTTGGAAAAATTATGCTCTTATTGGACTTTTTAAAGCTATACTTCTGCAATGGCTTGTTTGAGCAATTGAAATCATATCTCCTTGACATGTTATTAAGTTCATCATTTTTTCATGATGTGATGTAGCATGCCTTTCCTTCCACTATTGACTTTTTGGTCCCTTGTGTGATCCATGATTATTTATGCTATTGTTATCTATTGATCTAATCAGATATTAATTGTTTATAATCTTTTGGATAGTCACTTTTTTGAGGAAGTTCTACTTCTTGCATCACTTTATGTCAGGAAATCATCACAGGAGCAGGCCATAGCAGTGCCATTGATTGGTGGGCTCTTGGTAAGCTTATCATCATATTGAAACATTCATTAGCACTTCTATTTTTTCATGCTAGAACATTCATATCTGAAAAAAAAAAAATTAAGGGTCCTTTTTCATATATATGTCAATGACATGTTTTGTATTCACACACACACACACACACACACATATATAGAGGAATGTTACAATGAGCTATGAGCTACAAAAGAAGAAAATGAGCTACGATAAAAACTGTCATCCTATCAATTTCAGAATTTGTTGAAATTTGGTGGGTGTGTTGTCTAGGGTAAGATGATCATCCTCACCAATTTTTAACAAATTCCAAAACTTCTAGGGTCATCAAATGGTAGAAGCTTTATCGACCATCCATAGTAACCGTTAATTTATCTTAGCACGTTTGATGACCCTAAAAGTTTTGGAATTTATTGAAAATTGGTGAGGATGATCATCTTACCCTAGACAATACACCCACCAAATTTCAACAAATTCCGAAACTAATAGGGTGGTATTTTCGATCGTAGCTTATTTTCTCTTCTTGTAGCTCATAGCTCACTGTGACATTCCTCTCTCTCTCTACATATATATATATATATATATATATATATATATATATATATATATATATATATATATATATATATATATATATATATATATAGATGGGTCGGTTTTACATGTACAGTCGGGTCGGGTTGTATGGTCATTCATGTACATATATATGGGCTTGAGTCCCTCAATAGAGAGTATTGCATTCCTCTCCAAACCCTAGCCGTCATCTCCTAACATGGTATCAGAGCTCTAGGGTTCTCCCGCGCGGCGACGACGACGACGACGGTCCTCCCCCTCCGGCAGCACCTCCCCGTCCGGCCTCCCTCCTCCACCGGCCCACCCCGTTCGGCCTCCCTCCTCCACCGGCCCCCCTTTCCGCCGCCCGACAGCCCCCCTACAGCCGTCGCCCGACCTCCCTCCTCCACCGGCCCCCACTTCCGCCGCCCGATCTCCCTCCTCCACCACCCCCCCCCCCCCCCCCTTCCGCTACCCCCCCGACCCCTTTCTGCCACCCGACTGCCCCCGCCCCCGCCCCCCCTTCCACCACCCGACAGCCGCCCGGCCCCTCCCTTCCGCCGCCCGACAGCCCCCGACCCCCTTCCTCCACCCCCCGGCCCCCCTTCATCCAACCGACAGCCCCCGGCCCCCCCCTCCTCCACCCCCCCGACCCCCTTCTGCCACCCGACTGCCCCCGGCCCCCCCCTCCTCCACCCCCCACTGCCCCCGGCTCCCCCTCCTCCACCCCCGACCCCCCTTCCTCCACCCCCCGAACCCCCTTCCTTCACCCGACCGACCCTCCCACCCCTTCCTTCTCGGTTCCCCCCCTCTGTTGAGCCTCCTCCATGGCTTCTACTGTCGTACCGTCCGTCGTTGCGATCTCTCCACCGCTGAAGGCGCCTTTCAGTTGTCATCGGCCAGCGACTGGCCTGATTGGTCCCTCACCATTGAGGTCGCGCTCTCCAGTCGTGATCTGTGGGGTCACATCACCGGCGATGATCCTCCTCCAGCTGTCCTCTCTGGCTCCTCCTCTGTCACCAGCAGTGCCGCGTCCTCTGCTGCGACTATTATTGTCCCGACTACTCTCACCGCAGCCACGGCTGCCGCTTTCACGTGGCGACGTCACGATCAGGCCATCCGGGCCTATCTTCTGGATTCTGTTGCTCGTCCGCTCCTTGCTCCCATCAGCCGCCTTCCTACAGCGCGCGCGATGTGGGAGTATCTCCGGGACCGGTTTCTCCCGCGCGGCGGCGCACACCGGCATCAGCTTATCTGTGACTCGCAGTCTGCACGTCAGGGGGAGCGCTCGATTCAGGACTTCTTCAGTCAGATGAGTGCATACTGGCATGAGCTGGACTCCCTGATCCCGGAGCCGTGTGCTTGCCCCCGCTCTCGGGATTTCCAGCGTTACCTCGATGAGGGCCACCTGCACCAGTTCCTGGCAGCGCTTCGACCGGACTTTGCTCTCATCGCTGCTCAGCTCCTGCACCGTGAGCCACTCCCTCGGCTAGAGGATGCTCTACTCGCCTTGGTCGACGAGGAGACCCGCCTTCAGACTCAGGGCGTTCGTCCTCCTCCACTTGCTCCTAGCTCCGACACTGTCCTGGCAGCCGGATTCTCCGATGACGCTGTCTTCTGTCACTACTGCAAGGATCCAGGTCACATGAAGCGCGAATGCCCTACACGTCCTCCCCGCAACCCTCGCTGGGGTCCGGATGAGAGAGCCACACGCTGGGCGTCGACTTTCCACGACGATCGACGCGGCGATCAAGGTGGACGGAGCCGTGGACGTGGCTCGTCCTCCCTCCGCCACTTTGGTGGTACAGTGGCTACTGCAGAGGCTTCGACGCTCTCCACTGCTACCACAGCACCTTCTCAGCCTGAGCCGGACCGTCTTCAGCGCCTCGAGGAGCTTCTTCTTCGCCACCTAGCCTCCACCGGCTCCGCGACTGCTCACGGCTTGTCTGCCACCTCTGGTACTAATGTTCCTTGGATCTTCGATTCGGGTGCCTCCTGTCACCTTACCTTTGACTCCAATGTCCTCACGAACTGTTCTCCCACTACCACCCACCAGGAGGTTTGCACTGCGGATGGGACTCTCATCCCTATTCCGCAATGTGGATCCATCACTACCACCTCTGACCCTTCTGGTCGCCTGACCCTACCCCATGTCCATCATGCCCCACGTCTTAACATTAATCTAATCTCTATCAGTTCTCTTTGTGACTCTGGACTGACTGTCACCTTCACCCCTTCTGTTTGTGTTGTGCAGGATTCGCGGACGGGTCAGAGGATTGGGCTAGGCCGTAGAGCAGGAGGCCTTTACCAGCTGGACCATCTCCATGTGTCTTCTGTTCCTGTTGCGTCTGTCATGTTTGTCACCTCTGATGCCGACCTGTGGCACAGAAGGTTAGGTCATATATCGAGTGATCGACTCAAAAGGGTATTCCGTTCGGGCGCTTTGGGTCGAGCGTCGTTCTCACCCCTCTCTGTTTGTACGGGTTGCAGACTGGCAAAGCATCTAGCTCTTTCATTCTCTGCTAGTGCTTCCCAGTCTGATGCTTTATTTGATTTAGTCCATTCGGACATTTGGGGTCCTGCTCCTGTTGCATCTATTTCAGGTTACATGGATTATGTGTGCTTTATCGATGACTATTCTAGGTGCACCTGGGTTTATCTTATGCGTCATCGATCTGAAGTACCTCACATCTTTAAGAGATTCACCACTATGATAAACACTCAGTTTGGTCGGCACATCAAGACCTTTCGGTCTGATTGTGCCAAGGAGTATCTCTCCTCTGAGATGCGTGAGATTCTTCAGTCTCACGGCACTCTTCACCAGCAGTCCTGTCCCCACACCAATGAGCAGAACGGTGTTGCCGAACGCAAGCATCGTCATGTCCTTGAGACTGCACGAGATTTGCTTCTCTCTGCGTCTGTTCCTCACTCCTACTGGGGTGAAGCTATCATGACGGCTGTCCATCTTATCAATATCACTCCGTCGTCTGCTCTGTCCGGTGCCACCCTATATGAGCGTCTCTACTCCAGCCCACCTGACTACACTCTTCTTCGCACGTTTGGCTGCACGTGCTTCGTTCTTCTTCCTCCCCATGAACGCACCAAACTCTCCGCGAGGTCTGTTAGGTGTGTTCACTTGGGGCTCAGTCGGGAGCACAAGGGGTATCGGTGCTACGATCCCTTGGCTCGCCGGATCCGTGTCTCCCGTCACGTTTTTTTTGTTGAGGATGTCCCGTACTTCTCACCTGAGTCTCGGGATATTTCCTTGCCTCCTGTGTCACCCTCCTCGCCTTCCTTACATCTCCACATGGGTTCTACCCCTGGTTTCTGTTGTCCCATCCACGCCTACTCCTTCTCCATCTTCTCCGCCACCTCCATCACCACCATCACCATCGCCACCTCCTCCTCCGTCTTCCTCGACACCTCCACCACCACCTGTTACTTGTGTATATATTCGTCGGTCTGCAGCTCCTCCTCCAGAGTCGGTTCACACTGGTACTACCTCGCCTGATGCTGCTGCCCCCTCCTCCCCGGTCGTGGATCCTGCTCCTGTTCGGCGTTACCCAGCGCGCGAACATCACCCTCCTGCCAGATATGACTACTCTCCTGACAGGTTTGGCTACTCTGCCTTTCCCTCTGACTCTCCTGACTCCCCTGGCTACTCTGCCAGTGCCTCCTATTCACCATCTTTTCAGGCTTTTCTTACTGCTATACACACCCATCGGGAGCCCCAATTGTACCGTAAGGCAGCTTTACATCCAGAGTGGCGGCAGGCCATATTAATTGAGCTTGAGGCTTTTCAGCGGACCCAGACATGGGATTTGGTGCCTTGTCCCTCCGGTGTGGTGCCTGTTAGCTGCAAGTGGATATTCAAGGTCAAGACTCGACCTGACGGATCCATTGAGCGGCACAAGGCTCGTCTAGTTGCCCGTGGCTTCTCCCAGGAGTATGGGATCGATTACGAGGAGACGTTTGCTCCGGTTGCTCGGATGACTACTGTGCGCACCCTCTTAGCTGTGGCAGCTGCTCGAGGGTGGCCTTTCCATCAGATGGATTCATCAATGCGTTCCTCCACAGTGACCTCTCCGAGGAAGTCTACATGGCTCCTCCGGGCGTTTCAGTTCCTCCAGGGCACGTGTGTCGTTTGCGCCGAGCCATCTATGGGCTCAAGCAGGCCCCTCGTGCCTGGTTTGAGCGATTTCGCAGTGCAGTTCTGGCCGCCGGGTTTGTTGAGCGACACTCCGACTATGCCCTGTTCACTCGCTCCTCCAATCAGGGTATTGTCGTTCTTCTCCTCTATGTGGATGATATGATCATCACTGGGGATGACAGTGCCACCATCGCTTCCCTTCAGCGGCACCTCCAGAGTCAGTTTGAGATGAAAGATCTGGGCTCTCTTCGCTACTTTTTGGGCCTTGAGATTGCCCGGTCAGCTCGTGGTCTGTTGGTCTCCCAGCAGAAGTTCATCTCCGACATCCTTGCTGATGCTGCTCTGACTGACTCTCGCACTGCTGATACACCCATGGAGCTCAATTTGAAGCTTCTAGCTACCGATGGTGAGCCGCTCCAGGATGTCTCCCGCTACCAGAGGCTGGTTGGGATGCTCGTCTATCTCACCATGACCAGGCCAGACATTGCCAATGCTGTTGGCATTGTCAGTCAGTTTGTTCAGGCTCCACAGTCAGTTCACTATGCAGCTGTTCTTCGGATTATCCGCTACCTCCGGGGCACCATCACCCGTTCACTACTGTTTCCCTCCACCTCTCCGTTGGTGCTGCGTGCCTACTCCGATGCAGATTGGGCAGGAGATGCAGCCACTCGCCGCTCTACTACAGGTTACTGTGTGTTTCTGGGTGATTCACTGATTTCGTGGCGCAGCAAGAAGCAGGAGTCTGTTGCTCGCTCCAGCACCGAAGCCGAATACCGGGCTATGGCTTCCACCACCGCCGAGATTGTCTGGCTTCGCCACCTTCTGCTCGACTTGGGAGTTGTGATATCCGGGCCCACCCCTCTCTTCTGTGACAACCGAAGTGCTATTCAGATTGCTAGCAACCCGATCTTCCATGAGCGAACAAAACATATTGAAGTTGACTGTCATTATGTTCGCCAGGAGTTTCTCGACCACACCATCTCCCTGCCATACATTTCATCATCGGAGCAGACTGCTGATTTTCTGAGGAAGTCCCTTACGACTGCTCGTTTCCGGCATTTTATTGGCAAACTCTCGGTTCATGATCCACCGTGAGTTTGAGGGGGAGTGTTAATGTATATAGTTGGGTCGGTTTTACATGTACAGTCGGGTCGGGTTGTATGGTCATTCATGTACATATATATGAGCTTGAGTCCCTCAATAGAGAGTATTGCATTCCTCTCCAAACCCTAGCCGTCATCTCCTAACAATATATATATATATATATATATATATATATATATATATATATATATATATATATATATATAAAAGAATGTTACATTGAGCTGTGAGCTACGAAGGCGAAAGTGAGCTACAATCAAATTTGACCACCCTCCAAGTTTCGGAATATATTGAAATTTGGTGGGTGTTTTTTTAGAGAGTACATATGTATACACTCACAAGCCATCGCCATTACGAAGAAATATATGTATATACCTTCTTATCTAATTCTCAAACAGAGGTACTTGAAATACCGACTTATTGATAGCAATATAAACCATTTTCATCAAGCCTCGTCCCATCAATTTGAGATCGGCTTTATGAATCTTCTTTGCTGATCATTCCTGGTGAGAACCTTGTTACTTGTATTATGCAACTTGCAAAGTGAATTCTACTTTTTTTTTGGATCTCAGTCTACAACCTGTAATCCTAAAGGTTGGATTTCATTAGTCGGGTTGTATTTATTATCGATCTTCATATATGGAACAATCTAGTTTTGTTTTGGTCATGTGATACACCGGTAATGACATATCAATCAGGATTCTATTGTTACAGATTGGGTGAGGTTGCTTTATTAACCAAAGGTATTTGATAATCAAACTGTCTGTTTCCAGTCGAAGAAGTGATGATTACGATCAGTAGCCAAAACTGTTATGCAAGTAGAACATGATCCATCAACTCAGTCCATTAATTCATATGGCCATGTGAATCAGTCCTTTAATAAGCTTTTCAATATTCTCTATCATAGTTGAAAGAGCAACTCTACTTCTCTGTATAAACATTAATAATTATAATTAAAATACAAAAAATGAGTTTGGCTTCATAATTTTGAAATTAAATTGATTTGGAAGTGAGCTGACTGTTGCCTCCTTATTTCCGGTATGCAGGAATATTGCTTTATGAGATGCTATATGGCCGTACACCTTTTCGGGGAAAGAATAGACAAAAGACATTTGCAAACATTTTGCAGAAAGACCTGACATTCCCTAGTAGCATTCCGGTAACTAAGAAATATAATATATGCTCTCTAACATGCTACGTTATCTCCCTCCTACTGTAGTCTGTTGCTGATGTCTTCCCTAGTTACTCGGATTCGGTTCTGTTTTTTAAATTAAAATGACATAGAAGATGGCTTTATTTTTCTCGTCTCAAACTAAATGGTAAGTTCATAAGATAAAGCACATGCTTTCAACCCTCCAAATAAAATCAAAAGAAAAATATCATGGCTTCCATCAATGATACGTTTCATATGAACCCAAAACGCATTTCATAGATAAGGTACGTCCAGTTAGTTTAGTCACCTACATGATAGCAATACCATAATAAAGTGAGAAATAGAACTAATTTAACTGCGTGTGTGTGTGTATATATGGGGGAATAGGGTCCATGGTCCTCCCGACTAGCCAACACGATAGTCCTCCCTTCAATTCAAGTGTCACATGACAATTTTTAACCGGGGTTAGGGGTTGGTCAAGGTGGGTTCACCCTTCCTAACAATGATTATGAAAAAAAATTTGGAAAAAAAATATGTCAAGTGGTATTTTTAGATTAACCATAGCAAGGGGTATTTGCGCGCTACATGTTACCGTTAAATTTGCCGGTCGTTGATCGGGTGGTTTTAAGGTTTTTTTTTTAATTATGATCCAAGTAGAATGAATTGACCATCCATTAAAAAAAATTAGTTAAAAAGTACCATGTGGCACCTAAATATAGGAGAGGACTAGCATGTTGGCTAATCGGGAGGACCATACTCCCTATTACCTATATATATATATATATATATATATATATATATATATATATATATATATATACAGAGGAATGATAGGCTGCGGCGTGCGGTGCCCGCCTATAGATGCGGTGGCAAAATCTGGCCGTCGGATCGCCGTCGGATCGCGCGGATCGGCTGCAAACCGCGCGCAAACCCCGGCCCGTCTGATCAGCCGTCCTGACCGTCCGATCCCGTATAAATCCAGTTGTCCGGTGTGTTTCTATGATGATCTGATTCCCATCCGTTGGATCGATGGGAATCCAACGGACTAAAGTGGATTTCGCTGTTACTGTAGCCACTACAGTAACAGCGAAATTCGTTTAGTCCGTTCGATCACCTCGATCGAACGGATGGGAATCAGATCATCATAGAAACACACCGGACAACTGGATTTATACGGGATCGGACGGTCAGGACGGCTGATCAGATGAGCCGGGGTTTGCGGGGGGTTTGCGCGCGGTTTGCAGCCGATCCGCGCGATCCGACGGCCAGATTTTGCCACCGCATCTATAGGCGGGCACCGCACGCCGCAGCCTATCATTCCTCTATATATACATATATATATATATATATATATATATATATATATATATATATATATATATATATATATATATACATATATATATATATATATATGAAAAAGGGTTTGGTGAAATCGAGTTCACCATTCAAATGGTGAACTCAAATGGAAAAGATGCCACGTGTCCTAAGGAAAGTCAACAATTGCAGCTTTATATATACCCTATATACCCTCATATATGTGTATATATAAATACCTCCAGCCGCAATTGTTGACTTTCTAAGGACACATCGCAACTTCTCCATTCGAGTTCACCAACTCGAGTTCAGCTTCTCAGGCCCATATATATATATATATATATATATATATATATATATATATATATATATATATATATATATATATATAAGTCCTTGCATATAACCACCCCACACCCATCCCTTTTTTGCTTCAAAACTTAAGGTGGTCATATACAAACATTGTTTAAGCATGAATTATACTTTATAAGCCTAAGTGCGTGGTTTCTTGTAGTTTGATGGCTATAAAAATTCTAAAAAACTGAATGTGTTTTGCCAACGAAGGCAGCCAACTGAATGTAGTTTGATGGTTACTTATTCTCCTAAACTGAATGTGTTTTGCCAACAAAGGCGGCCAACTATGTTTCGCCGCCAAAGGCGATCGCTACAGTGCCGACAAGCATGGGAATTTCTAGTTATAAATAAGTTAGAAGAAAATAATCAATGAAATGAACAGAAAGACATGATCTTAATTTAATGATTGACAAAAAGAATTTGGGAACCTTAAACTACATTGTAAGTAAAGTAATCTTCGGGATTTGAACCCTTCTCTTGGTGTTAACTGTTTTCAATTTGAAGGAACCATACCGGAGTAGTACATGAAATAGGTCCTTGTACCAGACTTCTAGCAGGTACATAGATTATACAGGCAATCCTTGAGTTCTAAGTTGGTTAGCATGTTAAAGGCCATGTGCTAGTATATTGATTCTTAGCATAATATATTACGGAGTAGCTCAATTCCCATAGTTACAGCCCCAACGAATCCACTTATATAGGTGAAACTTCTTATGGTATACAGGTAATTACCCCGCCTCTTGGGTTATGAGGCTCAATAAGATTTCTAACTCTTTGTTTACCCTTTTTTTCTTGTGAGCAATGTTTCCATAGGGATGAGAAGGAGACTTTTTCCATTGTCATGCTCTTTCAAATGACATAGTCGGTCTTATATCTGTTGATTGAACCTCCTCCATTCCCAACTTTCAGATGTTAGGTTACCATCGGAAGCAACTCCCTTATGGGCGTTCAAGATGAGTCTAGAACCACAATCCTAGACAGGATCTGAGTAGGCTATTCAACTAAGATATCGTAGATCAAATAGAGTCAAAGTGATCACACAATGTTTGAGAATATTACAAGATTATTTTCTACCTAATAATTATCAAAAAACTTCTAAGTAATAACATTCCCGCGGTTTTAAGTTGTTAATGTATATAAATGGGTCGGTTTTACATGTACAATCGGGTCGGGTTGTATAGTCATACATGTACATATATATAGACTTGAGTCCCTCAATAGAGAGTATTGCATTCCTCTCCAAACCCTAGCCGTCATCTCCTAACATGGTATCAGAGCTCTAGGGTTCTCCGACGTGCGGCGACGACGACGACAGTCTTCTCCCTCCGGCAACACCTCTCCTCCGGCCTCTCCTCACCCGTCCGACCCCCCTCCTCCTGACCACCCCGCCCGGCCCCCCTCTATCCCCCGACCCCCCTCCGCCTCCCGACCCCCCTACGCCGCTCGACAGCCCCCCGATCCCCCCCCTTCCGCCGCCCGACAACCCCCCGGCCCCCTCCTCCACCACCCTTCCACCGTCCGACAGCCCCGGCCCCCCCTCCTCCACCTCCCGACCCCCCTTCCTCCACCCAACAGCCCCGGCCCACCTTCCTCCACCACCCCGACCCTCTCACCCCTTCCCTCAGCCCACCCGGCCCCTCTGTTGAGCCTTCTCCATGGCTTCTCCTGCCGTACCGTCCGTCGTTGCGATCTCTCCACCGCTAAAGGCGGTCGCCTTTCAGTTGTCATCGGCCAGCGACTGGCCTGATTGGTCACTCACCGTCGAGGCCGCGCTCTCCAGTCGTGATCTGTGGGGTCACATCACCGGCGATGATCCTCCTCCCACTGACTACTCCGGTTCCTCCTCTGTCACCAGCAGTGCCGCGTCTTCTGCTGCGACTGCTACCACGGCAACCACGGTTGCTGCTCTTACGTGGCGCCGCCACGATCAGGCCATCCGGGCGTACCTTCTAGACTCTGTTGCTCGTCCGCTCCTTGCTCCCATCGGCCGCCTTCCGACAGCGAGCGCGATGTGGGAGTATCTCCGGGACCGTTTTCTCCCGCGCGGAGGCGCACGCCGGCATCAGCTCATCTGTGACTCGCAGTCTGCCCGTCAGGGGGAGCACACCATTCAGGACTTCTTCAGTCATATGAGTGCCTACTGGCATGAGCTGGACTCACTGATCCCGGAGCGGTGTGCCTGCCCCTGCTCCCGGGATTTCCAGCGCTACCTCGATGAGGGCCACCTGCACCAATTCCTGGCAGCGCTTCGGCCGGACTTTGCTCTCATAGCTGCCCAGCTCCTGCACCGTGAGCCACTCCCTCGGCTAGAGGATGCTCTACTCGCCTTGGTCGATGAGGAGACCCGCCTTCAGACTCAGGGCGCTCGTCCTCCTCCACTTGCTCCTAGCTCCGACACTGTCCTGGCAGCCGGGTTCTCCGATGAGGCTGTCTTCTGTCACTACTGCAAGGAGCCCGGCCATATAAAGCGCGAATGCCCTACACGTCCTCCACGCAACCCCCGCTGGGGTCCGGATGAGAGAGCCCCACGCTGGGCTTCGACTTCCCGCGACGATCGACGCGGCGGTCGAGGTGGATGGAGCCGTGGACGTGGTTTGTCTCCCTTCCGCCACTTTGGTGGTACAACGGCTACTGTAGAGGCCTCGACGCTCCCCACTGCTACCACAGCACCTTCTCAGCCTGAGCCGGACCGTCTTCAGTGCCTCGAGGAGCTCCTTCTTCGCCACTTAGCCTCCACCGGCTCCGCGACTGTGCACGGCTTGTCTGCCACCTCTGGTACTACTGCTCCATGGATCTTCGATTCGGGTGCCTCCTGTCACCTTACCTTTGACTCCACTGTCCTCAAGGACTGTACTCCCACTACCACCCACCAGGAGGTTCGCATTGCGGATGGGACTCTCGTCCCTATTCCGCAATGTGGCTCCATCACTATCACCTCTGACTCTTCTGGTCGCCTGACCCTATCCCATGTCCATCATGCCCTCCGTCTTAATATTAATCTGATCTCTATCAGTTCTCTTTGCGACTCTGGCCTGACTGTCACCTTCACCCCTTCTGTTTGTGTTGTGCAGGATTCGCGGACGGGTCAGGGAATTGGGCTGGGCCGTAGAGCAGGAGGACTTTACCAGTTGGACCATCTACATGTGTCTTCCGTTCCTGTTGCGTCTGTCATGTCTGTCACCTCTGATGCCGACCTGTGGCACAGAAGGTTAGGTCATATATCGAGTGATCGACTCAAAAGCGTATTCTGTTCGGGCGCTTTGGGTCGAGCGTCTTTCTCCCCCCTCTCTGTTTGTACGGGTTATAGACTGGCAAAGCATTTAGCTCTTCCATTCTCTGCTAGTGCTTCCCAGTCTGATGCTTTATTTGATTTAGTCCATTCGGACATTTGGGGTCCTGCTCCTGTTGCATCTCTATCGGGTTACATGTATTATGTGTGCTTTATCGATGACTATTCTAGGTGCACCTGGGTTTATCTTATGCGTCATCGATCTGAAGTACCTCACATCTCTAGGAGATTCACCACTATGATACACACTCAGTTTGGTCGGCGCATCAAAACCTTTCGGTCTGATTGTGCCAAGGAGTATCTCTCCTCTGAGATGCGTGAGATTCTTCAGTCTCACGGCACTCTTCACCAGCAGTCATGTCCCCACACCTATGAGCAGAACGGCGTTGCGGAACGCAAGCATCGTCATGTCCTTGAGACTGCACGAGCCTTGCTTCTCTCTGCGTCTGTTCCTCACTCCTACTGGGCTGAAGCTGTCATGACGGTTGTCCACCTCATCATTATTACTCCGTCATCTGCTCTGTCCGGTGCCACCCCATATGAGCGCCTCCACTCCAGCCCACCTTACTACTCTCTTCTTCGCACGTTTGGCTGCACGTGCTTCGTTCTTCTTCCTCCCCATGAGCGCACCAAACTCTCTGCGAGGTCTGTTAGGTGTGTGCACTTGGGGCTCAGTCGGGAGCACAAGGGGTATCGGTGCTATGATCCCTTGGCTCGCCGGATCCGTGTCTCCCGTCACGTTTCCTTTGTTGAGGATGTCCCGTACTTTTCACCTGAGTCTCGGGATCTTTCCTTGCCTCCTGCGTCACCCTCCTCGCCTTCCTTACATCTCCACATCCCTGTTCTACCCCCGTTTTCTGTTGTCCCATCCACACCTACTCCTTCTCCATCTTCCCCGCCACCTCCACCACCACCACCACCTCCTCCGTCTTTCTCGACACCTGCACCACCACCTGTTACTCGTGTATATGTTCGTCGGTCTGCAGCTCCTCCTCCAGAGTCGGCTCACACTGATACTCCCTCGCCTGATGCTGCTGCCCCCTCCTCCCCGGTCGTGGATCCTGCTCCTGTTCGGCCCTACCCAGCGCGCGAACATCACCCTCCTGACAGATATGACTACTCTCCTGACAGGTTTGGCTACTCTGCTTTTCCCTCTGACTCTCCTGACTCCTCTGGCTACTCTGTCAGTACCTCCTATTCACCATCTTTTCAGGCTTTTCTTACTGCTATACACACCCATCGGGAGCCCCAATCGTATCGTGAGGCAGCTTTACATCCAGAGTGGCGGCAGGCCATGTCAGTTGAGCTTGAGGCTTTTCAGCGGACCCAGACATTGGATTTGGTGCCTTGTCCCTCAGGGGTGGTGTCTGTTAGCTGCAAGTGGATATTCAAGGTCAAGACTCGACCTGACAGATCCATTGAGCGGCACAAGGCTCGCCTCGTTGCTCGTGGCTTCTCCCAGGAGTATGGGATTGATTACGAGGAGACGTTTGCTCCAGTTGCTCGGATGACTACTGTGCGCACCCTCTTAGCTGTGGCAGCTGCTCGAGGGTGGCCTCTCCATCAGATGGATGTCACCAATGCGTTCCTCCACGGTGATCTCTCCGAGGAAGTCTACATGGCTCCTCCTCCGGGCGTTTCAGTTCCTCCAGGGCACGTGTGTCGTCTGCGCCGAGCCATCTATGGGCTCAAGCAGGCCCCTCGTACCTGGTTTGAGCGATTTCGCAGTGCAGTCCTGGCCGCCGGGTTTGTTGAGTGTCACTCCGACTATGCCCTGTTCACTCGTTCCTCCAATCAGGGTATTGCAGTTCTTCTCCTCTATGTGGATGATATGATCATCACTGGGGATGACAGTGCCACCATCGCATCTCTCCAGCGGCACCTCCAGAGTCAGTTTGAGATGAAAGATCTAGGCTCTCTTCGCTACTTTTTGGGCCTTGAGATTGCCCGGTCAGCTCGTGGTCTGTTGGTCTCCCAGCAGAAGTACATCTCCGACATCCTTGCTGATGCTGCTCTTACTGACTCTCGCACTGCTGATACACCCATGGAGCTCAATTTGAAGCTTCTAGCTACAGATGGTGAGCCGCTCCAGGATGTCTCCCGCTACCAGAGGCTGGTTGGGATGCTCATCTATCTCACTATGACCCGGCCAGACATTGCCCATGCTGTTGGCATTGTCAGTCAGTTTGTTCAGGCTCCACGGTCAGTTCACTATGCAGCTGTTCTTCGGATTATCCGCTACCTCCGGGGCACCATCACCCGTTCATTACTGTTTCCCTCCACCTCTCCGTTGGTGCTGCGTGCCTACTCCGATGCAGATTGGGCAGGAGATGCAGCCACTCGCCGCTCTACTACAGGATACTGTGTGTTTCTGGGTGATTCACTGATTTCGTGGTGCAGCAAGAAGCAGGAGTCTGTTGCTCGCTCCAGCACCGAAGCCAAATACAGGGCTATGGCTTCCACCACCGCCGAGATTGCCTGGCTTCGCCGCTTTCTGCTCGACTTGGGAGTTGTGATATCCGGGCCCACCCCTCTCTTCTGTGACAACCGGAGTGCTATTCAGATTGCTAGCAACCCGGTCTTCCATGAGCGAACAAAACATATTAAAGTTGATTGTCATTATGTTCGCCAGGAGTTTCTCGACCACACCATCTCCCTGCCATACATTTCATCATCGGAGCAGACTGCTGATTTTCTGACGAAGCCCCTTACGACTGCTCGCTTCCGGCATTTTATTGGCAAACTCTCGGTTCATGATCCACCGTGAGTTTGAGGGGGAGTGTTAATGTATATAGATGGGTCGGTTTTACATGTACAGTCGGGTCGGGTTGTATAGTCATACATGTACATATATATGGGCTTGAGTCCCTCAATAGAGAGTATTGCATTCCTCTCCAAACCCTAGCCGTCATCTCCTAACACAAGTGATCATATGAAATATGTAATATTCAAAAGAAATTCAACGTAAACCATGCCCATATTCTGAATGGGAAACTTGACCATAAATCCAGAAAATACAGTGTAGATAATAATTGGATCTATAGTACAATGTAATACAGCATGTATTGAGGAACTACTTGAGCTTACATATTGTAAAAAATTCTTTTACTTGAAACATGATATATTAAGACATGTAATTGGTCAACTCCAATTGATTTCATCTATAAATTTGTCTCCTTTCCATCAATAAGAAATTGCAAATTTTTCGTTCTGTATGATTAATTTATGAAGCTATATTTCCTTCCTTTCTGATTGTGTGTTTGTACATTTTACCAGGTTAGCCTTGCAGCTCGCCAGTTAATCAATGGATTGCTGCATAGAGACCCCGCTGACCGTTTGGGCTCAAACATGGGTGCCAATGAAATCAAACAGCATCCTTTCTTTCGTGAGGTTAATTGGCCCCTCATTCGTTGCATGGTAATATTAAATTTCCCTTCCCTGATTTCTTTACTCCGATATTACTCTTCTAATTGTTAAAAATTCTGTCAATCATACTTTGATGGCATGCATCTAACAACAATGGTTCTATAGGACAAGGTAAACTCCACACAAGCCTAGATATTATCTTTAACATACATCAAGAACTATTCCTGCTTATTGCATTTTCTTCTTCAAGCAAATCGGTTTCTTTGACCATTTCTCAAAACTTAGAAATTCAAAAGTGAGGAATAAATTTCTTAGTGATCAAAAAAGGTGTTAAACATAGATATATAACTATACTACTGGAAGGTGGTTTAGCTACGTCTCTCAGAAAGTAATCCATACAAAACAATTTGATGAGATTTTCACTATGGAATCAACATAATTAATAAGATGTTGATAAAGAGGATGTATTGATGCTTTGTTTCTTAATTTTATGATGTGTATAAAGACAAAGGAGCTAGACAACATAATAAGTTGTTGACAAAGAAGTTGTAAATACCATATACTCTTTCATGAAGAAACAATACACATGAATATTTATATATTTATTTTTATGTAGACTCCTCCACAGCTCGATGTTCCTCTTCGATTTATTGAGAAGGGATCTGATTCAAATCTCAAGGATGTACAATGGGATGGTGAGGAAAATCTTATTCAGAGTCTAACCACTTTCTAAGGTAAGAATATTTAAACACTTTCATATCTGATTCCCCTATATCACCAAATGCAATTTTTGTAGTTCATACTGTGTTAGGTACATGCATACATTGGAAGTGATAGATGCTCTTATTCCTATAATGTGCATTGACTGAATAAAAAATTCATTGAGTCTAGGAACTGCTAAGGGCTGGAAACAATCAATATGGAGCTGGAATAAGATACCCATGTTTACTTTTTAGTTTTAATAAAATAGCTCTCAAACAAATCATTTTTGTTTGTGGAAATTACTTCTCTAGAATATTTCTTGGTATTCAACATTGTGGATAACAAGAATTGGAGGTACGAAGAGTTGGACTAGGGGTATGGCATTACGGACCAGGGAGGCAACATCTTGATGGATTGGCTCCTCTATCCTCAAGGAGTTAGGATCTTGATGTCTGGTTTGAGAATCGCTAATGTCTGTTGCAACAGCGGAAGCAAACACCAAAAGATCGATGATCAAAGTATGCTAAGATCACACCATAGAAAAATCTGAGCACCAAGCAAGGAAAGCAATATAAGCAGAAAACCTCCTAAATCAGACGAAATAACACTGACAACAGCGATAATAGAATTTCACTCGGCCAAGTCACCCGATAAAATGCCCCTTGATGAGCTGTTCTGACTTCTTGGCGAGATAACCCAAAATTCGGCCTGTTAGTGAATAGATGGGTCGGGTTCTATGTACAGTCCGGTCGGGTTCTATGTTGTACATATATATTGGGCTTAGTTCCTCAATGAAGCATTATTTCATTCTCTCCAACCCCTAGCCGCCATCTCCTAACATGGTATCAGAGCTCTAGGGTTTCTCCCGCGGCAAAGGTGACAACGACGGCACCTCCTCCGGCATCGGCATCTCCTTCGGCCTCCGGTTCCTGCACCTCCTCCGGCCTCCCCTCTCCATCCCGACCCCCCCCCCCCCTTTCCTCTACCCGACCTCACCCACCCGGCCCCTCTCTCCTCCACCCGACCCCCACCTAGCCCCCTCTCCATCCCGACCCCTCTATGCTCCACTCGACCCCCCACCCGGCCCCCCTCTCTACCCGACCCCACATCACCCCCTGGCCCTCTCTCCTCTACCCAACCCCACCTTCACCCGGACCCCGATCCCAAGCTTTCTTTCCTCCGATCCTCTTATCCCCAACCCCTTCCGGCCCCAATCCGCTTGATCATCCATCTTCATGGCGTCTGCTACCATGCCTTCCGTCTTCGCGATCTTCCCGCCGCTGAAGGCGATTCCTTTTCAGTTCTCAGCAAGTGACTGGCCTGATTGGTCGCTCACTGTCGAGGTCGCGCTCTCCAGTCGTGATCTCTGGTGTCACACCACCGGTGAGGACCCACCTCCGACTGACTCCTCTGGCTCCTCCTCGGTCACCAATAGCACAGTTGCCAACAGTGCGTCCCCTGTTGTTGCTGCTACCACGGCCGCCCTTACGTGGCGTCGTCACAACCAGGCCATCCGGGCTTATCTCTTGGACTCTGTTGCGCGCCAACTACTTACACCGATCGGTCGCCTTCCCACAACGCGCGTGATGTGGGAGTATCTCCCGGATCGGTTCCTCCTTTGTGGTGGTGCACGCCGGCATTAACTTATATGTGACTCTCAATCCACTCGTTATGGAGAGCGTACTATTCAAGACTTCTTCAGCCTGATTAGTGTCTACTAGCATGAGCTGGACTCTCTGATCCCCGAGCGGTATGCTTGCCCGTGCTCCTCGGACTTTCAACGCTACTTTGACGAGGACCACCTCCACCAGTTCCTGGCTATACTTCGGCCACAGTTCGCTCTCATTATTGCTCAGCTCTTTCACTATAAGCATCTCCCTCAGCTAGAGGATGCTTGCTAGGTTTGTGGTCGACGAGGAGACTCGCCTCCAGACTCAGGGTACTCGTCTCCTCCACCTGCTCCTGGACCAGACAGCGCTCTAGCCATCAGCTTTCCTGACGAGCCTATCTTGTATCATTACTGCAAGGAGCCCAGTCATATAAAGCGTGAATGTCCCACACGTCCTCCTTGGAACCCTCGCTGAGGACCGGATGAGCGGGAATCATGTTGGACTACTGGTTCTCGTGACGATCGAGGTGGACGGAGCTGTGGACGTGGTCAGTCCTCCTACTGTTAGTTCGGTGGTACTACAGTTGCTGCTACAGCGACTCTGGCTTCTCCCGTCGCTATCACTACGATGTCTCTGCCTGAGTCAGATCTTCTTCAACGACTCGAAGAGCTCCTTCTTCAACACCTCTCCTTCATCGGATCCTTGCCTGCTCACGGTTTGTCTACCACCTCTGCTACTGTTGCCCCATGGATTTTCTATTCGAGTGCCTCCTGTCACCTCACATATGACTCTACTGTGCTCACCGATTGTACTCCTGCTCCCACCCTGCTGGAGGTCCGCACTGCGAATGGGACTCTCGTTCCTATTACGCAGTGTGGATCCATTACTACTACCTCGGATCCCACTGGTCACCTAGCATTATCCTTTGTGCATTATGCACCTCTTCTTCACATTAACCTAATTTCTATCAGCTTTTTTTACGACTATGGATTGATTGTCACATTTACCTATTCTGCTTGTGTTGTGTAGGATTCGCGGACGGATCAGATGATTGGACTCGGCCGTAGAGCATGAAGACTTTACCAGCTGGATCATCTCCATGTTTCCTCTATTCCTATTGCGTCCGCCATATCAGTTACCTCTGATGTCGACTTGTGGCATAAAAGGTTAGGTCATTTATCTAGTAATCGACTCAAAAGTGTTTTTTGTTCGGGCGTTTTAGGTCGTGTCCTCCCTCTCTCTGTCTGTACGGGCTGCAGATTGACATCATCTAGCCCTTCCATTTTCTGCTAGTGCTTCCAGATTTTTCTCCTTTGATTTAGTGCATTTTGACATTTAGGCTCATGCATCTGTTGCCTCTTTCTGGTTTTATGTACTATGTTTGCTTTATAGATGACTACTCTCGGTGCACTTGGGTTTATCTTATATATCACTGGTCTGAGATCCCCTGTATTTATCGAATATTCCCTACTGTGATTCATACTCAGTTTGGTCGGCGCATTAAGACATTTTAGTCTAATTGTGCCAAGGAGTATCTCTCCTCAGAGATGCATGAGATTCTTTAATCACATAGCATTCTTCACCAGCAGTCTTGTTCCCACACCCATGAGTAGAACGGAGTCGCCGAATGCAAGCATCGTCATATCCTCGAGACAGCACGAGCTTTGCTTCTCTCTGCCACTTTCCTCACTCCTACTGGGCTGAAGTTGTTATGACGGTTGTTCACCTCATCATCACTTCATCCTCTGCTCTTTCTGTCACTCCGTACAAGCGTCTCTACTCCAGTCCACCTGACTATTCTCTTCTTCGCACGTTTGGATGTACATGTTTCGTACTTTTACCTCCTTATGAACATAACAAACTTTTCGTCAGGTCTGTAATATGTGTTCACTTCGGTCAGTCAGGAGCACAAAGGGTATCAATGCTATGATCCCTTAGCTCGCTGAATTCGTCTCCCGCTATGTTTTCTTTGTTAAGGATGTACCGTTCTTCTCCACTGAATCGCAAGGTCTTTTTCCACCTCTTCTATCTCCGTTTTCGCCACCAAAACTCCTTTCCATTTCGTTGCTCTCTCCACCTTCTCCTACTAGGCTATTCCCTTCGTCTGCCCCATATCCCCCACTTTCCACACCTTCCCTGTCTCCATCACCTTCTCCACCTCTATCGCCACCTACACCTCCATTTTCCCCGCCTATCACGCATGTCTACACTCGTTGCTCCACAGTCCCTCCCACCGAGCATGTCTTCACTAGTACTCCTTTGCCTATAGCTGCTCCCTCCTCTCCGGTCGTGGATCCTGGCCCTGTTCGGTACTACCATGAGCACGAACATCACCTTCCTGACAAATATGACTACTTTCTTGACAGGTTTAGCTACTCTGCTTTTACATCTACCTCTCCTGACACCTATGGATACTCTATTGTTGTTTCCTACTCTCCGTCTTACCAAGCTTTTCTCATTGCTCTCCACAGTTACTGAGAGTCCCAATCGTACCGTGAGGTAGTTTTGCACCCAGAGTGGCGACAGGCCATGACAGCAGAGCTTGAGGCCTTTCAGCGGACTCAAACGTGAGACTTGGTTCCTTGTCCCTCAGGTGTGGTGCCTGTCAGCTACAAATGGATCTTCAAGGTCAAGACTCGACCTGATGGTTCCATTGAGCGGCACAAGACTCGCCTTGTTGCTCGTGGCTTCTCCCAGGAGTATAGGATTGACTACAAAGAGACATTTGCCCCAATTGCTCGGATGATTACCGTTCGTACCCTCTTAGCTGTGGCTGCTGCTTGAGTATGGCCTCTCCATCATATGGATGTGACTAATATCTTTCTACACGGTGACCTCTCAGAAGAGGTGTATATGGCTCCTCCGCTGGGCGTCTCTGCTCCTTCCGGTCACATCTATCGTCTATGTCGGGCCATCTATGGGCTTAAGTAGGTCCCTCGTGCATGGTTTGAGTGATTCCGCAGTGCAGTTTTGGCAGCTGGGTTTGTAGAGTGACAGTCTGATTATGCTCTGTTTACCCGCTCCTCCAGTCAGGGTATTGCTATTCTGCTTCTGTATGTAAATGAAATGATCATCACCAGGGATGACAGTGCCACCATTGCGTCACCTCCAGAGTCAGTTCGAGATGAAGGATCTGGGACCTCTTCGCTACTTTCTTGGCCTTGAGATTTCCTGGTCAGCTCGTGGATTGTTGATCTCCTAGCATAAGTACATCTCCGATATCTTTGTCGATGCTGCTCTCACTGAATCTCGTGTTGTAGCTCGTATGTCCTGAGCATGGATTTTTTGTATTAACATTAATAAAGATGACTTTGGTTATTGTTTTAATTAAAATACTACTTTGGTGTATGTTAATTCATATATAATAAAGGACCCTAGGAAACACAGTAGGCCACTGAGGCACATGATGGATCCATGCTTAGGAGACCCAGTGGATCAGTTCTGCGTAGATCTAGAACTAATTCATAGCTTTGGTGTTGTCGGTCGCTTCACCAAGAATAAGTTATTGGCAGGTAGAGGATGTGGTGAAGTCTCCACCACGGGAACATAGGATTTCCATTCACCTGACCAAGCACGATGATCGTGCTGAACAGGAACCAAGACGGTGCACAGTTCAGTGATTCAGACACTGGTGCATACACCGTCTTACTACTATAGATAATTTGTCCTTAACCCTGAGGGACCATGTATACTGAGCCAATCAGTTGTGTGGTGCTTTGATGTGCCAATATGTGCGGACCTACCATAATCCAATATCACGGTACGTTGAGTTACCCAGCTGGCACTAGAGTGACATGCAATCCCTACATGTTATCCGACGTCCAGTGTTGGATGGGTGCGTTTTGATGAGTTAATCTGTCCACACAATTAATCTAGGCCTGGTGGTTGTCAGTATGACTGACGACGTTCCGGTTGCTAGGCATAGCACCGGAAGGTATGTGGTGTTATAGATGACAAGTCATCAAATCCTAGTCAGATGATCGATCGAGATCTGACGGTGCTCCCTACCGCCCGAGTCGAATCATTACACCAGTAATAGGAGGGACTAAAAATTATCAAAGTATAGTAGAGAACAGGGTTACAAGGGAGTAACATAAGTATAGGATTACTAGAGTTCAACTCGCGTCGCACTCTGGGTGGCTACACGGGTTAATCGGATTAGGACTGATTAGCGAAACTTTCGGTGTGTCACCGGAACAATTAATCAGGGATCTGGTTGGAGCTAGAGATCCTGAACCCTGAAGGTTCCACGTTGTCGTTGCATATAGGAATTATTCCTTGACCTAGTTTGACACGTTAGATGCAAAATAGCACGATGGAGCGCAAGCCCGAAGCCTAAGAACCTAATTCACATGTGTTAAGGGGTCATAGGGGTATTTTGGTCATTACTGAAATATGGCTCAGAACATACTGAATATAGATCTTAAAATGAGCGGAATAATTCCAGGAGCTCATAGGCGCTGACAAAACTCGGATTCGACTAGCGTACCTCATTTTATCTCTATCAGCGGTATGCCGACAAAAGGACGTTTTTGTTCAAGGTGTCATGGAGATAAGGGAAACCCTATCCCATGGCCTTATCCCCTTGGAAAAACCCGCCCCCCTCTCTTGTAGCCATCATAGGGCCAGCCACAAGTAGTTTACGCTAGCATAAGCCACTTGGGGACCGATCTATAAAGGCATAAGGAGAGGGGGAGGGAAAAACCCTAATTTTCTCTCCCTCCCCTTGATAAATCCGACTCCCCTCTCTCTTCTGTGGTTTCAGCCAAGGAAAAGAGAACGAAGAAAGAGGAAGAAATGAGGAAGGAAAGGAGGAGGAAGAAAAGAGAGAAAGAGGAGGTACTTGAGGCACGCCATCGACTTCGCTACGTACCATCCTTCGTCGGCGCGTCGTCCTTGAACTCAAAGATAGGACACCGTGGGTTCCTCCCTTCACAAAGGACAAGGTGCTATCCGACAGCTTCCCTCTTGATTCTCGTGCGGTTTATCATCGTTTCATTTTCTTCGGATCAAAGAACTATAAGATATGGTGATTCTAAACACCTAACTAGATGCATATATGCCTTCTGTAGATCGTAGTATGCCTCTAGGGTGTCCGTACATATACTAGGATCATAGATTCGCATGTAGATTGTTTGAAAGATAGATTGTAATGAAACATACACCATGAGATCCTCGGATCTATTGCTTCCGCTGCGACTCTGATAATATAATTCAATTCCAACATCTCGCACTGTTGACACACTCATGGAGCTCAACTTGAAGTTCATTTCTACAGATGATGAGCCTCTTCAGGATATCTTCGGATACCAGAGGTTAGTTGGGATGCTAGTTTATCTCACTATGACTAGGCCGTCCATGCTGTTGGCATTGTCAGCCAGTTCGTTCAGGCTCCTCACTCTGTTCACTATGCAGCGGTCCTTCGAATCATCCGCTATCTACGGGGCACCATCACCCATTCGCTGTTTTTTCCCTCCACCTCTCCGCTGGTGCTGCGTGCCTACTCCGATGCAGATTGGGTGAGATGTTACTACTCGTCGTTCTACTACCGACTACTATGTGTTTCTTGGTAACTCCCTTATTTCTTGGCGTAGTAAGAAACAGGAATTTGTCGCTCGCTCCAGCACAGAATTTAGCCGAATATAGGGCTATGGCTTCCACCACCGTAGAGATTGTCTGGCTCCGCCACATCCTTTTAGACTTGGGCGTTGTGATCTCCAAGCCTACTCTTCTCTTTTTTGACAACCGGAGTGCTATTCAGATTACTTGCAACCCGGTCTTTCATGAGCAAACCAAACATATTGAGGTTGACTCTCATTATGTTTGCCAGGAGTTTTTCGCCTACACCATCTCCTTACCATTCATTCACTCAATGGAGAAGATTGCTGACTTACTCACGAAGCCCCTGACTATTGTTCGCTTCTGACATTTTATCAGCAAACTCTCGGTACATGATCCACCGTGAGTTTGAGGGGGAATGTTAAAGTATAAATGGGTCAGGTTCTTTGTGCAATCGGGTCGGGTTCTATGTTGTACATATATATTGGGCTTAGTCCCTCAATGAAGCATTATTCCATTCTCTCCAAACCCTAGCGGTCATCTCCTAACACGGCCAATTAGAGTCGACTCGGCCAATTTTCGGGTCAACTCGACGAGTCTTTGTTCCATGATCACCACTCTCACAAACCCTATAGAACAATAACAATGAAAATCTAGAGAGAGAAAAAAAAAAACTAAAGAATATACGAGTGAATTGCCCAAAAAGAAGTGGATGACGGGGGAGAATATATTTCGATATGCAATATCTATGTTCTATTCGTGTTCATGTCAAAGCATTAATCTTTTAGAGAACACCCATATTGCATGACTTGCAAAAAAAATATTATCAACATGATCCTGCTAGCCATTGGCTGATCTTTTTTGGATTATTGTGCTTCCATTTGTATGTAAACGGATGCTTGGTCAATTGTATTATAATCACAAAAGATAGTTCAAGAATTTTTTTATAACCTATGTATTCCATGGACTATGCAGGCGGCTGATCGAACGCATGCTTTCCTTATCCCAAGAGGTTATCCCCTTCCACGGTTTAGAGAGAGAGAGATCACACATGTCCTCTTATCTAGATGAACTGAAGCGAGTGAAATGCACAGCTGAAGCATGTACAGCAGAGAGAAGGGAAACATATCGCAATGAAGGCATCAGAGGACGAGTACTTAAGGACTCTGCATTTCAAAGGTTTTAGCGCATCCGTCTTTGAGAGCAACCATCTCCTCTGAGCCACAGATATCCTCTCTCCCGATATCGAGCAGGCTTTTGATAACATGAGAGCTTCTTTTCTAGAGGTTGACGTGTGTGTTGTATATGTGTATTTCTACTGGGTTGCAATAAAATTTCTTCTTTTTACTATGTACGAATAAAATGTACTGTTATTGTCGGAGTATTTCAGAAAGGCATTGGTACGTGAAGTTATCTCTCTCTCTCTCTCTCTCTCTCTCTCTCTCTCTCTCTCTCTCTCTCTCTCTCTCTCTCTCTCTCTCTCTTGTTGTAGGGTCGCAGCCCCTTTGCTAGATTGATGGAGAATTGCCTTTGAGGTCCTTCTTAGAAGGAAGGGAGAGTTACATTCATGTATGTATACATAACATGCTTCCTCTTTCTGGAGCAAGGGCTGGGAGCGACTGAATCTCCCACCTTATACTCCAAGTTTGTAGGGATGGAAAACTTGGACAGGCCATCTGTGAAAAGCCTCCTTGGGCTGCGTAGCCTGCGTGCTTTCATGCCCAATCAGTGAAGAGCAAGTTGGGGAAGGTTTAACCTTGTCCTTGGGAACCTTACCTTGGAACTTTGTCGAAGGCTAAGGTAAAAGGATTTAACTTCTAGAACGGAAGAAGCGGTTGTCACCTTCGGCAGTTTGATGATACAAGTGTTGTGTGTAATATGGTCTACAGCTTGTAAAACTTTAGTTTATCAATAAAATGTTGATGGTATAATTAGAATTGCTTTATGGTATGTATATTAATGTGTGTTCTACTTATAGAAAAGGAGCCTTGGCGACATAGTAGTTCATTTGGGTGGGAGGCCCTGTGGACTAGTACTATGTAAGTGTAAATAATTTGCAGCTCTGATAGGGTTGGTCGCCCTATCAGGACAAGCTATTGGGATGACAGCATGAGTACCTCCATCACGGTCATTATCAGGCACAGTGTCTGTGGCCGTACGGAACCAACAGAATGCACAAATAGGCGTACAAATGCCGGTGCACTAAGCAGTGTTTTTACTTAGGGTAAACAGTCCTTAACCTTAAGGAACCACGTCCGATGGACTTACTAGTTGCGTGTAACTTTGGTACACCGACGTGTGAGGGATCCACTCATGACCCAATACTACAATGCGTTAGGTTATCCGGCTGGCGTTGCAGCGACACGCCACTCCTGCAAACCATCCACACCCCTACCAGGAGGTGCGTTCCTTGGTTTGACATACACCGCACTAAACTCAGGCCTAATGGTCAACAATTTGATTGTTGATCGGATCCATTGCTTGGCCAAAGCAACTGGAGGTGTGTTGTGATGAGTCAGCTTGGATGGAACCTAGTCAGATGATCACTCGAGTCTAACTGTGCTTTCTACTGCTCGAGTTGAATCATGTCACCAAATGGAGGGAGAACTACTCGAATGAGCAATATGGAACTCTAGATATCTAACGGCGCCACAGGGGTACTCATGAGGACAAAGATTCACTTGTTACCATGAACCAAATGCTTAGTTAGGTCATCTCTAATCCCGAAGACCTCAGTAGGAAGACCCTCAACTCTGGTACTCGGTTCTTGAATTCTCTTTTGCTGCTGCTGAGTGGTCATTGTGAACTCATAAAAGTCTAAAGGGTACATAAGGTTTCAATTGAATTTTTTTTTGGTTTGCCCTAAAGTTTAAAGGGTGTATAAGGGCATTCTATGCAAAATATTTTTGAGAGAGAGAGAGAGAGAGGATAAGAAAATTAGGGTTTTGGCTGTCATATTTTTTTTAAAAAAAAGAAGTCTTGGCTGTCATATCTTGAGAGCATGGTTTGATCGATTTAGGTTTCCGTTGTTTTTGTAGGGAAGACTTTTGGGTCTCTTCTTTTAGTTTCCTAGAAAATAAAATAAAGAAAACATTTTCTGCAGAAATTTATTTTTGCAGAAAACTTTCTATGCCGTTTAATTTTCTTTGTTCTTTTAGCAGGAAGATAAAAGGAAGAAATCAAACATAGTGAAAAAAAATATATTTAGAAGAGAAATGAAAGGAAAGAGAATTTCTGCAGATTTAGTAGGGAAATAATTTCCGTCTTGATAGTGGAAATATATTCATCCGGAAATTCTCTTTCCACGATTTGATCAGCAAAAGAACGTCGAAAATTTGGACGCAAACCCAATTTTTGCTCATTAACCCGCTTCCGCGGTTATTTTCTACGCAAAAGAACAGACTCAGAAAATTTGCATGATCATCATTTCATCATGTTTACATGGTTCTAACCATTGGTTCTTTGATTGCACTGGTTTAAAAACATATCTGCATGTTTGATCTAGGGTTTTAGGTTTTAATTAGTTTTCTTGTGTGCATGAGTGCATGCAACCCTAGAATCCTTCCCTTTGATTTCTGTGAGCTTGGAGTGACAGAATCGTGTCCCGGTTAGAAGCAAGCCAATGATTGGTTTGTGGCGCCTTCCTATTAGAGAAGTTGATGAAGTCGGGACTCGGGAGTACTTTCAAGATCCTTTGCAAAGTAGATTCCGAACTGGTGAAAGCAAAGAGGGATACATGGATGTCACCAAGCCCGGGCCCGGTTTTGTGTGAGTATGTAAGGTTTTAGAATTTGATGAAAATTAGTAGAAGCTTTATCGGGTAGCTATCTAGTGAGATATGAGATAACTTTGAAAAACCTATCTAGAGGTTTTAGAATTTGATGAAAATCGGTGGGCAGGCTCTCTATGGCAAGTTGATTATCCTCACAAAAAATCATCAAATTCTAAAACCTCTAAGGGCATCAAATGTTAGAATATTTATCGACCGTCCATTAAAACCAAAAATTTGAATTGTGTATTTGATGCCTCTACAGGTTTTAGAATTTGATGATTTTTTTGTGAGGATGATCAACTTGCCATAGAGAGCATGCTCACCAATTTTCATCAAATTCTAAAACCTCTAGATAAATTTCTCAAAGTTATCTCATATCGGCGCATCAGACAGCAACGGTGCGATGCCGCACTTACCGCATGCCGCACTATATCATCTCTCTCTCTCTCTCTCTCTCTCTCTCTCTCTCTCTCTCTCTCTCTCTCTCTCTCTCTATATATATATATATATATATATATATATATATATATATATATATATATATATATATATATATATATATAAAGAGAGAGAGAGAGAGAGAGAGAAATATTACAGTGAGCTATGAACTACGGAAGGAGAAAGTGAGTTACGATCATTTTGACCACCCTAGAGGTTTTGAAATTTCATAAAAATTGGTGGGTGTGTTGTCTATGGTAACATGATCATCCTCACAAATTTTCAAGGAATTCCAAAACTTTTAGGGTTATCAAATGGTAGAAGTAAAATTAACGGTTACTACGGACGATGGATAAAGCTTCTACCGTTTGATGACCCTATAAGTTTTGGAATTCTTTGAAAATTGGTGAGGATGATCATGTTACCCTAGAGCACACACCCACCAATTTTTACGAAATTATAGAACTTGTAGGGTGGTCAAAATGATCGTAGCTCATTTTCTCCTTCCGTAGCTCATAGCTCACTGTAACATTCCTATATATATATATATATATATATATATATATATATATATATATATATATATATATATATATATATATATATATAGTAGTGATACATTGCGGTCGAGTAACGTGTGGCACCCCCTTCGGGGGTATTTTCAGAATTTTTTTTTTTTTTGGGATTGATCACCTACCCTTGAATTGGACACACAAAAAATTTCAGCCCGATCCAAGACCTGTAGGCCGTCCAAATGTGTTGATCAAAATGGCGAAAAAAATGAACGACCGATAAAAGATCAACACATTTGGATGACCTACAGTCTTGGATCGGGCCTGAAATTTTTTGTGTGTCCAATCCAAGGGTGGGTGATCAATCCCCAAAAAAAAAAATTCTGAAAATACCCCCGAAGAGGTTGGCCGTACGTTAAGCCACATGTTACCCCGGCCGCAATGTATCACTACTCATATATATATATATATATATATATATATATATATATATATGAGGAATGGGATGCTGCCTATCAAAGCAGCGTTTTTTGCTGCTTTGATACATTGTTTGACCATCCTAGAAGTTTTGGAATTTGATGAAATTTGGTGAGGGTGTTGTCTAGGGTATGATGATCATCCTTACAAATTTTCATCAAATTCCAAAACTTCTAAGAGGGTCAAATGATCGAAGCAAAATCTGCAGATTTTAACGGTGACTGCAGATTTTGCAGATTTTGCTTCGACCATTTGACCCTCTTAGAAGTTTTGGAATTTGATGAAAATTTGTGAGGATGGTCATCATACCCTAGACAACACCCTCACCAAATTTTATCAAATTCCAAAACTTCTAGGATGGTCAAACAATGTATCAAAGCAGCAAAAAACGCTGCTTTGATAGGCAGCATCCCATTCCTCATATATATATATATGAGGAATTCTGAAACCTCTAGGGGGGTTTCGTACAAGGTTTCGCAAATAAGAAGTTTCTCACTGGATCAGCCCTCTCTCTCTCTCTCTCTCTCTCTCTCTCTCTCTCTCTCTCTCTCTCTCTCTCTCTATATATATATATATATATATATATATATATATATATATATATATATATGAGAAACAAAATGCTACCTTTGAAAGCAGCGTTCTTTGCTGCTTTGACAGGTCGCCGGTGGCTATCAAAGCCATAAACGACGACAAATGTCATCAAAACTCACAACCGGGAGGTGTTAGAAGTCACCGGAGGTGGTCGCCGACGGTGGATGTCGTCGGAGGTTGCTGGATGAGGTGATGTGATGAATGGACGGCTCACAATGGACGTAGTCATCATAGTCCTCTATCGGTGGACACCGACATGTGGTGTCAGAGAAGATCATCGGTGGAGGTAATCGAAGGTTGTTGATGTTGATTCTGGCCGGAGATCACTTGTGGCGCGACCGTGGTGGGTTGTCAAAGCAGCAAAAACGCTGCTTTGAGAGGCAGCGTCCCGGCCTCCCCTCTCTCTCTCTCTCTCTCTCTCTCTCTCTCTCTCTCTCTCTCTCTCTCTCTCTCTCTCTCTATATATATATATATATATATATATATATATATATATATATATATATATATATATATATATATATAATTTTTATTTTTTTAGTTACAACCCCAAATTTAGGGTCCGATTTGACTTTAGTCTAATAATTTAAAAAATTTGTCACCCCCAACTCCGCCTCTCGAGCTGTCGGGTGGGCGTTAGAATGAGCTGTGTTAGAGCATCTCCAATGGCCTCCAAACTAGGAGCACCTCCTATGGACCGTGGGGCCCATTTTGGTAGCCACCTCATGAAAATTTCCTAGTTGAGAAGAGATCGGCTCCAACGGCCTCCGAAATATGATATCCTAGCCAATTTTACATCAAAAGGATCCTATATTTATAATTTATCCAAACCCTCCAATTTTACACCAAACCCCTCATAACTTAATTTTATTTGCAAGAATAGTGGGAGTGAAGAATGGTGTGTATAAGGGGGTGCTTAAAGATTTTTTTAAACAAAATGGTATTTTTTAGAATTTTTGAATGCATTATTGTGTGTGTGTATATATATATATGTAAAAAGATGAGGGGGGTTTTGTAAAAAATTATATTATTTAATTCGTTCTGAGGCTATGAAGGAACTTTGTTGTATGTGGAGCCGTTCGGAGGTCCCGAGCACACGTGACCTACGTGGCACGCCACGTAGGTCTTCAGAGTTCTCTTCAGATCCGGTTGGAGCAGCGTCTGATAGATCAGAGTGCCACGTCGTCCTTCGGAGATCCCTTCGAAGGCCGTTGGAGATGGTCTTAGCAATAGACGAGCTGAGGTGGCTAGAGTATATGCTTGACATACCTAAAATATCCTTTAGCCTAATTTTACGTACACCCCGCTTCATAAATAGGGAGTAATCATGATCGTTGATCTATAACGGATGGCCAACCCTAAACCCTACATTTCCTCCGAATTGAGGAGAAACTCGGATCCAGATCCAAAATCCCATCTTTTTGTTTGATCTTACCTCTCTAGATCGATTTCTCCATAGAGAGTGGGTTCGGCGGAGGTGGTGGAATATGCAGTGGTGGTGTTGCTGGTTGGGGTACAGGTGGAGGAGGTGGAGCTGGTGGTGGAATGAGGGTGAGTTTGGTGGAGGTGGTGCAGGTAGTGGTGGGATAGGAGGCGGGATCGGTGGAGCTGGTGGCGGGATACGGGGAGGAGGAGGAGCTGGTAATGGAATAGGGGGTGGCTTCGGAGGAGGTGGCGGTGGAATTGGTGGTGTTAGTGGCGAGATCGGTGGAGGCGATGGGATTGGTGGTGGTGCAGGTGGCGGGATAGGAGGAGGAGGTGGTGGGTTTGGTGGAGGAATCCCCAGCCTCAAAATTGAGTTCACCCCTAATTCCCATCCCTAAAATTGGGGGTGGTGCAGGTGGCAGGATAGGAGGAGGAGGTGGGATTGGTGGTGGTTGGATGTGGTGGGTTTGGTGGAGGAATCCCCAGCTCCAAAATTGAATTCACCCTCAATCACCATCCAAAAATTGAGTTCATCCTTAATTTTAGTTTAGAGAAATTTACAAGGGATAAAGAAGAAAATATGAGATAATCGATCAACCAATTATTTGCTTTAGTTTAAAAAAAATAATCACATCCGTTCATTCACACAAGGGTAATATCGGAAATCGTCCAGATACGTAACACCGCATTAGCCCGTCTAACGCTCTTAAACGGCTCGGAAACAGAGTTGCGGGTAACACAATTCTTTTAAAAATATTAAACTAAAATCAAATCGGACCCTAAATTTGAGAGTGTAACTCAAAATATTCCCCCAAAAAAAAGTATGCGCTAAGCAATTTATCAGATAGAATTTTTTTTTTTTAACAGTAAAAATTTATTTTAAAAAAAACAAAAAAAATCCGGTAACAGCACACGACTTACTCAAGATGAGCAAGCAGTAGCAAAGCAAAACACTAGCAAATGACCTAAACAGATTAGATAGAATGTCTAGTATTAGCCTCGAATCTGTAGGCCTCTCTTTCAAAGGGAAGGTTTCAATCTTTTCCAAATGGATAAGAACTTGCGACAGACCCCCATGCGCTCGAAGGTGTTTTACAGTCCATAGGCTTTGAGTCTATGGACTCATGAACCAGTCTTCAAAGGATATCATGTTCTCAAATCCCATCCCACTGATATTTACAAGCCAGAAACTTCAACCAAGGGTTACCAACATGTGATCATCCGCCGAAGCTCTTCATTGTCCGCCGGAGATGACAACCAGAGGTTTCCGTAATTGGTCACAAGCGACAGCTATGCGTTGCTTGATCGGTGACCAGAAATGAGCTCCAGGACCCAGCCACCGGATGTCGATGGAGGTGGATCGCCGCCGACGGTCGGAGTGCCACCATTGGTCATCAGAGGGGTTAGTGCTCTCTGAAATTGCCCACCTATTATGGTGTAATTTGAAAATGAGGAAAGTTTATATATGGAATGACTTTTAAGTTCACCAAACTTCTCAGGTTACAGCTAGTTGGATCTATCCACTGAACATGGCCGGGGGACCCCACCGGGGGACCCCACCACCACCATCACACCAACCACTGCTAACTAGGTAG